>JABFEB020000033.1:14844136-14870991 GCA_019775895.2 Stomatorhinus ivindoensis | reverse complement strand
TGATCCTGCATCGGAACATAGCACATGGCTTTGACCATCAGCGGCATCGGAACATAGCACATGGCTTTGACCATCAGCGGCATCGGAACATAGCACATGGCTGACCCTGGTGCCATGAAGGGAGTCCCTCCAAACTAAGCCTAAGTTTAGGCAGCTTTCTCTGATCTCTGCTAAAACGGATGGCTTTTGGCTTTTTTCCTCAGGCCTGAACCATCCACTTTGCTTAGATGGAGCCTCTGGGTTATCACAGCTCCAGCTCCTGTTCATTGCAGACCCTTTTTGTGTCTTTTTATACAGTAACGGTACATATCAGCACTATGGATTGCGTATGGCCTGGATGATTTTTCTACACCACGCACAGGGGACAAATTGAATGATTACTCGTTGTTTAGTGGTGGCCTTATAAATTTTTTTTTCCCCCACAAAACTCCAGTTTCCACGCAGAAAGCAAAGGGTGTGTCCTGCAAAGCAGCCGCTCGCTGCCAAATCTGCCATTAGTGGTTTTCTGCTGTCATGACCAAGGTGTGGTGTGGTGTGTAAGATCTGCGGTCTGGGAAACTTACATTGTGGTCGAATTAACGTGAAATGTCTCTGGTAGGAAAGAGTTGGTCACAGTGTTCCTGGTTCCAAAAATACGTTGTTAATTTATACCATATAGATTAGCATATACAATTTATAGCATATAAGGGTCATATAGAGTACAATACATGAATATCTATGACGCTCGTATTATGCTGATATTATATTTTTAGTTATGTCTTCTAACCAGCACATCCAAAGTAAACTGTATTTTATTGCCGCATTTGCATCAGGAAGAAGCTCCAAACGTCAGGTCATAAATTAGCTGTACTTAGTTCTACAGAATCACTAGTCCTTAATTTAATAAGCAGAATTATACTGCACATTGTTCCAATAATTCTGCAATAATGTTTATAAAAACAGAACCCCCCTCAGTACGTCTTAAAGGTAAGACTATATAATCTAATTCAGTGCACTGAAGTCATGGAAATGGGCACAGACATCAGCAGAGATCCGTGGGTGAAGTTGGCATCCTTGGATGACCGAATCTGTACCGGTCCAGCTTGATTCAGGTCCAACGCTATCCCCCTTAGCCTGTTGACCAAGCTTATTAGCATCATAAGTTAATTCACCATGGATCCAGGTTAACAGAGGCTAAAAAGATTGTCAGGTTAGGTCTATTGCCCCCACTCCAACCCAAACTGGAGCACACCTAGATTACGAATGCACGAGTGATGAGGGTGGGGGAATCGGGTCATTACTGTACAAGAAAAATGTTTTCTAGCAGCGGGGCAGATGTAGGGGGGACTTTTCAATCAGATCAGGACTGCTCCTGCTCCATCTGGGTTCGGGGTCACCACTGATAACCCCTTCACTTCTTTCTTCTCGCCTACGTGTTCAGAAAAACAACTCTGGTGAATATTCTTGGCCACCGTTAGCGGTCAGGATGTCCGCAGCTTCCCCTGATCCTTGTTGGACACGGAGGCAGTTGCGGCATGGCTGCATGAGGAATCGCAAATTGAGACGTCTCCACGGGCAGTGGCAAATGCAAGCCCCACAAAAACTCAGCGAGATGTTTGGCCGTTACACCTGAACCGTTTCTTTTGTCAGTGTAATCATGTGACGATTACAAAATTTGCTTGGATTTTATTATGTCACAGTCAAGCCAAGGAACAGGATTGCATTCGCATTTAGCGAGTCTGGTATCTTTTGCCACATCCACATTGTATCATATCCTTGACGACTGTGTGTGTGGGACGAAACCCTGTCGTCAATGCGGGGTGAACCTGGGCCGATCTTGTGTGCTGGGTTGACCTGCTTCGACCAAAAACGTGCCACATGTGCAGAAGATCCGAACGCATATTTTCTGGCCAGGACCACCCTGGATGAAGAGGCAAGCTGAGTAACGAGTGCACATAGCAAAGGTTTATTTTCTCTTATTGCTCAGGCATTACACACCCCCCCAAAAAGTTTCCAATATTCCTGAAAGGTTTTGCCTCTGTACCCATATCTAGGGTGCTTTACTAATGTTTGACTTAGCTCTGCTGTCATACGACGTAACGATGCAGTCTTCTTTGGCTTCTGCTAGTTCTGAACTATCGATCATCTCCATCTACATTGAGGTGATCATCTTCACTAGGATAGGGTTGGCGTTAGCCGTTGTCCTTCTTGATGGATTCCACATTGCTGAGGTTTGCCTGGAAGAGAGCTGCAAGAAGTTCTTCATTCATCCATCAATCCATCTTCTAACTGCTTATCCCGGTCAGGCTGACGGGGTGAACATGTTAAGAAGAAAATATAAATAATGCTTGGGATGTCAGCAAAGCCTATAAGTTACTTGTCTGTGGTACAGGGGCAGTTTTCCATCTCAAATGCGACTGTAGCAGATGGTTATGAACCGGTTTCCAGGTTTAGGCATAAATTTTAAGCTCAGTGAGGTAAAGAAAATATAATGATAAACGGTGGAAGTAGTATGAATGTCCAACTTGAACAGGATGCCAATAAGCAAGAAAGTGACAGTATCAAGGGACGGGAAAAAGCACCAAGAGAAATTCAAAGCAAAAACAGGAAAGGGGGGTTTTAATTGGAAAGGGAAGCATTGACGTTGAATAATGGTGGAAGGACTCTGGTGATTAAAGTCGTTAAAGCAGTGGGGCTCGCAAACCTTTGGAATGAAGAAGCTGAGGTCTTCTCATTGAGCTTTTGGGAAGGAGCCTTTGATTCACTGTTCCTGGATCTATAGTTTGCCCAGTTTCAACAAATTACTTAATTATTGAATGTGATGAGTGTAAAATGTTGTGGTGCGGGGGGGGTGGCACCCCTGGGGGCAGGGGTCAAAAAAACTTGAACTCAAATGTTCTGAGCCATTAATTTGAGCATGTCCCCAGCTTGGTAAGCTCCTTCACCTGTGACAAGCAGAACATGCTGTATTGATTTCCCAGACTGCTCCAGTGCCTCAAGACACAACCTTGGAATTTCCTGACGTTTCAACCCAGTGTCGACTGGGGAATGTTGACCCCCCGCCCAAGACTGTCAGGAATACATTATAATAATATTGAATACTTTCTCCCCCCCCCCCCCATAGGCCTGCAATTCCCCAGTAATCCTGCCAAGGGCAAGGAGCAGAGACGCAAATCCCAGTGAAATAGCTTAACCTGACGTCCAAAGAGAATTTCAGATTTTGCTGGAAGGGACCTTGGCGGGTTCCATTCCGTTTGCGTCCCTGTTAGCATTTAGGCTCATGTGATTTGTGTGGGCAAGGTCATTTAGCATATTACCTCAGATAGGCGCTGCATGAACAAAATGACCAAACATGCATTTTATTTGTTCCTGTTGGGTTTCGCTTCACAAAGCAGGCTGTCTAGTGTAATGCTGTAAACTGATAAACATTTGGCATCTTTTAGTTTTTGATTCCCTCATGAAAACTTCTAAGCATTATTTTTAGCTGAGTTCAAGCATGTGTTCCTGTTTACCCCATTTTGTTGTTCATCATCGTTCATAAAGGAAAAGCACTAAAATTTCCTTTGTAACCATACAAGGGAACTGAACAAATGCATGCTTTAATACCTTTTTTTCCACAGTTGGTCCTTTCAAAGTTTCAAAGTTTTATTTGTCACTTGACCAATTATACTCAGCACAATGCGCAGTAAAATGCAGGATTTCAGCACTGTGGAAAGAGGACTTGACTTTAAGAGACAAGACATGACATAGTAACAAACAGAAATATGTATTACTTGATGTGTGGGTAGAGTAGGCTATTGAGAACGCAGGTATGCGGATCCCAAAAACGGTCCTCATTCTTGATTAGAATTAGCTGTGGACAGGATTCTATGTCTGACAAACTGTTCACTCATTGAAACAAACATCACATAACACACATGTATGAACAAATACCCAGGTTAGCAACGAATATCACTCTATCTGGAGCAGAGCAGGTTCAGTGAGCTCAAACCTTATGGCTTGTGGGTATAAATCCCATTCCTTTGTTTGTGCAGGTGACATGTTCTCTCTGTGTTTACACAGGTTCTCCAGGTGGCTTCGCTCGTTGTCCAAAAGCATGTGATTAAGTGAACCGTTGACTCTAAATAGCCCGTATTCTGTGCCATGCAGTGTGGAGGTTGTGTGCTGCCTTCTGCCCTCTGCTCCCTGGCAGGGGCTCCAGAGTCACCACACCTGTATCCTGGATTAGCGATTACCAAAAAGAGATGGATTTGGAGGTGGAATTCATGTCAGGAAAAAAATGTGTTATGCAATAAATGTTACAGATTGTTGCAGAATCACAGAGAGAAGGTTATATGCAGTGAGACTGGCCCATTCAGAGAGGAAACCTTGCAGTGCTCTCTGTTTCTTATATATTTCAACTTACTGACAGAAAGAAAAAAGGAAAATTTGGCAAAATTCTCCACATGAAAAACGCCCTGGCTTCACTCAGGAGCAGTGCCGTTTGGCGTGGCCAAGTACGTCTTCCGTCAGTTAATTCTAAAGAGCCTTCGATTGTTCAAACATTGCACGACTTTGAGTTTTCCTGTAGCTGCCAATGGGAGCATTTGAAAAGACATTCCTTGGATTATCATACATCATATAATACGGTTATCGTGCCTTGTTTTTAATGAATCGTCTACTAATTTTAATTTGTGTCGACAGGTTTGAAAATGAAGAAAAATAATTACTTTAGACAAGTAGCTGAGCAGGTACAGCAGGTACAAGTACAGTGATGATGTTGAGCTTGGCTGGGAGCTGGTATAAATGGTAAATAACAAATGGTATTTATTATGAATTTATAAAAAAAAATTAAAAATGCATTAAATGATGCTGAGAGAGACCAGTGGAATAAGAGTTTTGATTCCCGTCATGCATGTATTGTTTATTTTAGGGGTAATTTCCCAGTAAGTAGCTGCCAAGTCAGAATTTACGATCAGTTAGGAGGTGGGGATGGCTGAGTTTTTTTTTCTTTTTTTTTTTGGTATTGTATGTGATGTGCGAGAGTTTTCAACGATGGTTTTTTTGACGCCTGGAGTTAATGTTAGGCTTGCTCTAGTCAGGTTGGTGAGCAGAACCAAATGGAATGGAGATGGGAAGAAGGAACTGGGGATTTATTTGGTGGGTGGGGTGGTGTTGGGTTGAACCAAAAAGGATTGGGAGATCTAAAGATGAGTTTGCTGTGTCAACACGAGGGAGAAACCAGATAACGAAACGTGCTTCAGATCTCAGAGGGATGGACAATGGGGGGGAAGCACTCTGGGTCTGGGTCTGTTTTTATTGAAGCCCTGGGACATCCATACCTCACCCCTTCTTGCGATGTTACATTGCATTAATTGTTGCGCATAATAATTACGCATTTTATTTACTTTGCAGATATTTTCATCCAAAGTGATGTACGACTGAAAAAGCTGGGTCACACTTGATCAAGGCCCTGAACACCCAAATGTTCCAGGAACCGTGGCCCTGCTTTCTCAAAAATGTATGTGGCTTCGGATAAAAAGCATCTGCTAAATAAATAAAAAGTAACATTAAAATGGGTTTTGAGCCCACGACCTTCAGGTCATAGACATAGCGTCCTAACCTGCTGAGCCACACTCAACCATCATGTACTGTACGTATGTGATGAAAGTCCTTTAAAAAACTTTAATTAGGAATTAAGGCGTTCGCCTGCAGCCCCTGTTGGCAACTTACTAGTCCTGACTGCTCACGAGAAACCCGTGTCCTGTCCAAAATCTCTTCTCAGAACCTCATATTCGCCTGTTTACGTAGTTTGAGGATTTACTGCAGCTGCTTGAATGATGTCATCTCATCTGCCTAACAGAATTGCTAAAAATATCACTATAAGTACTTAGACGTCCATTAAAATAAGAACTAAGTAATCCACTGCCAAAACTACCGGATGAGAATGGGACACAGAAATTAAGCATGAGGTCACCACCCCGCTTTTCCGGCCTTTTAATCGCTGAAAGATGCTGCTGCCATGAAAGCAACACCTGAGCCGCAAGGATGATGCGAGGGGAAATGGCCATATGAGGTAACGAAGTAGAAGCCTTCATTACCCCAGCCACCGGCAGCTGCAGCCAGATTTGTGTTTTATGAGGCCCCTTAAATGTGTGACTTCACAGAATGCCTGCACTATTGTCAGCTTTTGTCCACTGAACGCAAGGTTACATTTCGCTTCAAGAGATCAGTTATGTTCATGCTCATATAAGTCTCATGGGAAAGTCATTTTGACTAGGAAGTGTCACTTGACGGAAGTAATTCGACAGGTTATTTGAATACCAAGAAGCATGGAGCATTAAAATAGTGGGTCTATCAAATTATTATCCCACAGGTGCTGACTGTCAAGAGGACAGGGAAACTGGCATGATGTCACTTGTTTTTCCATAGAATTTTTCCATTTAAAATGAGAAAACTACGCCTAACAGAGACCAGATACTTTTTCAAATAAGCTTAATTCCTGCGTGGGGGGGGGATCTAATTTAATTGCTCCTCTAAGTTTTTTAAACCATGTTCGAATGACCTGCTTCATCATCCTTTTTTTGTACTGACTTCTGTTTGGCTCACGTTAGTCTAAGTTCTCAGTAGTCTTGCCTTTGAGAGCGCAAAAAAGCAATTTATGGTGAAATAATTCAGATAAGGCAGACACATTGTCAGGTTAATTATATGATATCTTTCTGTTGGAAACGTAGACTGCTTTGAGCTGTAAAATTCTCCAGCATGTGAAACCTTTTCAAAATTGGTCCCCCTTATAATTTTTGAAGCGGTCTTGCCAGGGGTGTGGGGTGGTGTGAGTGGGTGCGGGGGGGGTTTGTCTGATAGTGAATCACTGGCAAAGCAATTAAAATCCATGTCAGACAAGTTTTCTGGTGCTAGTAACCTTCTGTACGAAGAAATATATAGGGACCTGACCTGTCGTTTCTTCCAGAAAGGACCTTAGTCGTAGCATATGGCCAGAGGTGTCCTCTAGAGCACAGTTGGTTCAATGATCCATCAGTCGTACCCCGACTACAGATGAGATCTGAAATAGCTGCAGTTAGCATAGTTGGAATGCCATAGCTATGTAAGCATTAGTCCCAATCAGAAGCTGCCCGCGTATACAGGGAGTGAGATGTTGGCTGACTACCAGCGACACACATGCAGACCAAAGAAAATGTGCTTCACAAATCCTAAAGCAACAATGTATTAACATGGTCATTTCCAACATTGTGTTTTGTTATTTTCACAGAGATCGGACCAGTTACCATCACCACTGATCCGAAGAAGTTTCAGTATGAGCTCAGGGAACTTTATGTTCAGGTATGTTTCCTCGGGCAATCTGAGCACGGTATAGCTATTAATTATGAAAGATACGTTTCTCGACAATGGCCGAGAAATTAATTTACTTTTTAAGTGCTCACACAATTTATGTTCAAACAGAAGAAACAAGAGCCCTCTAAAGGAAAAGGACTAACGAAACATGGCAATTTCATGAGGTTTTTCATCCATATTGCTGGAAATCCGTGTATTTGAGATTTCCGAAATATGCCAGCGCAGCATGAGGTTTTCCTGCCAGGAAAGCAAGTGATTTGTGTAAGGAGAGCGTCAGAGAGATTTTGTTGTTCATCCAATATGCATCTCCTCTGCTCACCTTCTCACAAGTCAATTGTAGAGAATAGCTAGGATGAAATGTAAGATTGATTTTATTATATAAAGGGAACCTTTCGCTTTATGTGCACAGAGTCATGTGTGCTGAAGTGGCAGGTTTTTATGCTATGGAAGTTATGTTTGCCGTTGGTGCTTTGGGGGTTTGGTGGGGGGGAAGATGGGTTGACAATGACTGTTGCTGGTCTTGGGAATTTTTGAGCCGTTTCCTTACAAAGATTACTGGTGGTGGAGGGGAGTAGGGGGCAGGGAACCCGGAGCTCCTCACATTCCTTCTAGTGGAAACAGAGATAGCTCACTTCCAGATGTGCGGGGCTACTTGGCTTCTAGCCAACAGAACTCCTACCTCTGCTGCGCACCTCCAAGGATGCAGGAAGAAGACAGTTTGGGGTCGTCTCCAGTCCCACTTAATGAATTAAGTGGTTGTGTTAGGTCCAGCTGTGCAACTGTGTTTGTATCACTGGAAGTTACCATCACATGGAATGAAAATGGCTTCATCAAAGGGTGCTGGTGAGATTAAAGAAGTGTGAGGTTACAATGTCATGTCAAATATTATGGTGATTTCTATGCATGAAGTATTGACTGATTTTTCTTTCTTCAGGGAGGAGGAGATTGTCCGGAGATGAGCATCGGAGCAATAAAAATAGCCCTGGAGATCTCTTTACCTGGATCCTTCATCTACGTCTTCACAGATGCCCGATCCAAAGACTATAAGCTGACACATGAAGTTTTACAGCTCATTCAGCAAAAGCAGTCCCAGGTAACCAGAGCTCAGATTTGTCAGTCTTGTACTTTGCTTCATCCATGCCTGAACCATTCACCAAGCCTGCCTCATCCAGGTTGTGTTCGTGCTCACCGGTGACTGCGATGATCGAGCGCACATTGGCTACAAAGTCTATGAAGAGATCGCCTCAACCAGCTCTGGTCAGGTCTTTCACTTAGATAAGAAGCAGGTCAATGAGGTAAGTTGCCTTCCTTCTTTATCATAGTTTTTCCTCAGGATAGTGCTGACTGTCACATGACCATATTTCCAGTGATGCAAAAAATAAGTACTGGCTTGAAGCGCAAACATTATTAATATATAGGATGGAAAAGCTAATTACATTAATCCCCGGTATCCGTGGGTGATACGCTCCAAAATCTACCACAGATAACCAAAACCGTGGGTGAATCGCTCCCTAACCTACCACAGATAACCAAAATCGTGGGTGATACGCTCCCTAATCTACCACAGATAACCAAAACCGTGGGTGATACGCTCCCTAACCTACCACAGATAACCAAAACCACGGGTGATGGGCTCCCTAACCTACCACAGATAACCAAAACCACAGGTGATACGCTCCCAAACCTTCCACAGATAACAAAAACCATGGGTGATAGCGAACCATCCACGGATCCAATATATAACAAAACTTTTCTGTACTTGCATATGGTAATTGATGAATTATGCACAATAAAACATTACTAACACAAAATACAGGACATTGTACATTATTATACAGTATTGTACAGTTCTCTGAATGTAAGGGATTCTGACTCTTTAGCCTAATTCTCAGACAATATAGCAATGGATGCATGAAGAGATGATGAAGCAATGAAGATTATGCTTTTTATAATTCTCAAAGGATGAAGGAACAATGAAAAATCATATTGTTACACCTTTCACATTTTTTGTACTGTGATTAACTGTGGATAACCAGAACCGTAGATATGGGGGGCACTGCTAACTCAACAGAGCCATTTCCGTCTGAGTGGCAAATCATCCAGGGTGTCCCCTGCCTCATGCCCAGGATAGGTTCCAGATCCACCATGACCTGGTACCTGAGAAGTGCCTACGAACGATAGATGGATGGATGGAATGATATAGACTTTTTCACACTTTGGCAGAGGTTTCATAATCTATAGATGAATCTATGCACTAAGCCTTGTCAAAATAAATTACTCCTCCTCGACCCCCCCGAGCACTCCTGTGACTTTTTGTAACATTAAGACGTCAGGATTTTTAAACAATTTTAACTGGTGCCTATCACCATAAAGCTGTTCAGTTTTGGGGCCACCATGTGTTTCAAATTCCTTTCCCAAAGTAACCATGACACCACGAGTGGGATTTAATTGCTCGTTCCACCCACTTATGCATTTCATTTAAGTATTTCAGAAATGTTCGTGAGTAAACAAACTAAGCACCTAACTCTTGAGGAGATCTCCGAGAAAAAGCCTCCCCGCTTAACTTGATGCAACCCATCTGATGCTTCTGAAATGTGTTTGTACTGATTGGAATTAGGAAGTTGACAGTCTAGCATGATATTTCCCAGAAGCGACTGAATTAACCTCCTGGGCAGTTTAATTCAATGGTTTCATTTCTAAATGCCGGATACCCCAATGGAATCTCAGAACTGCAGTGATGAATCTAGGCTAATCTGAGCTTTCCATCATTAGTAACGAGAACTTCAAGAACTTCAGTTTATTGTGGAGATGAAGCTGTCGTGATCGTAGAGTGGTGACAGCACAGGCACGGGGACCCCAAGGTTTCCCATACCCAGAGAGGAAGGGGCGGGTCCAATGCAGTGATAAACAGCTCCCACAGGGAGAAAGGTGGAAAACGAGTTGTTCAGCTCGTTTTCATTTCGATTAATGTGGTTTTCAGAAGCTGCCGAATCCTGTAACTACCTTAAATCTGATATTATGCATTGATTCATGAATGCATGGAATTCCATGTTCGGCAGGGTGCTGCTTTTCCTTCTTCCCGTTGCTTCCTGGAATGGACATAGTAACCCTGCACTAGATAAACAGTCAAACACAGATGGATGGATGGTTAGACTGGTGGAGATAAAATAGGTCGTTATATGAAATGTGAGCTTCGAGTTTCATGCAATATTTGTGTATTTCTATAGATGTTAATACTGTCCTTTCTGTTCCGCACCAGGTGCTGAAGTGGGTGGAGGAGGCTGTGCAATCCTCAAAGGTCCACCTGTTGTCCACAGACCATCAGTCTGGGGTGACCAACACATGGCAGATCCCGTTTGACCCCAGTCTGAAGGAGGTCACAGTGGCCCTGAGCGGCCCGGCACCTAACATTGAGATCCGGGATCCACAGGGTAGGCAGCGACCTCATCGCATACCTGCCGTGTCTCAACTCACACCAAAGTCCCTTGTTCCTCAGTCTTATTATTGTTCTAGAGAACATTAGTGGACGATTTGGTTTCTGAAGTCTTCCAGTTTGCTATGGGAGCATCAGAATCATACAGCAGTTGTGGTGCTTGCTTGTGCCCTGGCAGGGAGACTCCTAGAGAAGAGTAGGAGTCTAAGTGAACTCCTGCATATCCCCAATTCTGCCAAGGTTCTCAATATCAAGGACCCCGGACCAGGAATGTGGGCAATAAAGGTAACTGACTCTTAAACTGGACAATGCTTTCCCTTGAGAAAGGCATAATTAGCTACTTTAGTAAAAGCAGAAACACGACTTGCGCCCAATGTTAGTGGCCTTCTGTTTAAAGCCAGGGTTTTTATTCCAATGTAATCTGCTTACACCCTGTGTTTGGCTGAAAGGTTTGCTGCGTGAGGTAGTAAATCAGTGATGCCTCTGAGCCTAGATACTCTTGTCAACGCAGAGCGTCGAGGAAAAAGAGGTGCTTCTTTTGCAGCTGGAGAGCAGCCACTAAGGGCCCTAGTGACGTTCCTTTGATGTTTAATAGCTAATCACCAAGGTAGAGGTTTTGTAAACCTCAAAACACACTCACCTCACACAAGTATCATTGGCCTCAACTTTCACCTAAATACCAGGAAGCTTCCTTCATACTACATTATTTAAATTATTTCTAAGGTGTAGTGCTGCTTCATGTGCTGTGTTATCTATGATAGGCTCCCAGTTGGAAGACTGATGGATGTACAGATCAAGGCCTCCAGTGTTTTCAAACTCATGGCCGCATTCTCTATTAAGATTAACGTTGAACACGTAGTGACAATTCCATCTGGAAAATTTCTCTTCTAACCATCCATTCTAACCGCTTCTCCAGTATGGTCATGTGACTTAGGAGCCTATCCCAGGAAGCACCGGGACACGCATAATCACACACGACGGGCAAATTGAGAATTAAATTCACCTAAACAGACTACAGGGTGGATGAAATCTGGTTTAAAAGAAAATGTCATAAGGCCTCTGCTAAATACCAGATGCTGAAGAACAATGATTACCAGTGTGCAGCGCTGCATGTGTGGCTCTGCACTCAACAGACCCTGGAATATTCCTGGAATGTTCCTTTGCCTTTTACAGAATTTCATTGATAATACAGGGGGAAAAAATTGTCATTATTTCAGAAAACAGGCAACTCAGACAGAAACAGCATGTTGTCTCAGTTTTATCTCTTCACATGCTGTTTCATTTAAGATAACTGGCTAATCACCACACTCGAGTAAAAACAGAATACCCACGAGATATTTATGAGAAATTATATTATTGCTTGTGTCTCTTTAGTCCATTGGCTGGTACCAAAGATGCAGAATCATAAAGATTGTCTTAGACATAACAAACACATTAAAACACTCAAGTTTCTAGCTACAGTTGCCCCGAATTTTGTAATAGACTGCATATTTGTAAAATGGCATTAATTAACTCTGACAGTTGTAAGCTCCACAAGACATCCCATGCCGTATGGAACTGGCTTAAATTGGGTTGAGTACCAAATATCCCTCATTACTCTACGCCTGCTGTCTGAATTGTGCTCCACCTACCCTAAAGTAACTCTACCATTCTCTACTTCCCTGGTTGGGGGTGGGGGGGGGGAGTGTGTACGAGGGTAGCAAAGATGCTGGGAGCTTTTATTAAACTCTCTAAAGGTTCCACCTAGATCTCCCCCACGCCATTGACCCTGCTGATGAGTAGTTCTGGCGTCATCCTATGTTATATTTTATGACCCATGATAATAGATTAGGAAGGCTGTAATTTGAAAAGTATGCAAATAACCCCAAGGAATAGCTGCTGGATTTTTTTGCTCACGTCCCGTTGCCTTATTTAATGCCTATAATAGATTGAGTTGACTAAAGAAATAAAGATAAGAAATGTAAGAATCTTTTGAAATTTCTGGACTACTTTTCTGAAAGAAGAGCATTTTGGCAGCATGTGATAGAAAATGAGGAATAATCATGCTTATGCATGTCGTATTGCTTTAGGAATTTGGGTCTACGTGTGGCTTCAGTACACTGTTGTATTCCCAGCTGGGACTGACCAAGTGTTAAAGATACAGGATCTATATATAAGTAGGAGGTTACACGGGCAGACCTCAGGCGGATCTGGAGCAGAGTGAATCATTGACATTCTTACACAGAATGAACATCAATATTTATTTTGCCTGAAGAAGGTCAGAGGTGAGATCTGAAAGTTGAGAAGAGATGTAGCTGTACCTGTGACCTGTAGCTAAGACTTTTAACAAAGGATATGTGTGTTCGTTCTTTTCTATGAAAATCACCCTCATGGTCAGTAGTTACAAGCATTTCTGTTTCTGTACATAGTGTTGAATACCAGTAAGACACTGGTATTCAACTTTCCTGACAGTACTCATTAAACAGAAACACATCAGATTCAGTACATGAGCCTAATTAAATTTTGGAGGAAATTTTCATTCTCGTAATGTAATAAGAAACTTTATTCAAACTTAGTTAGCCATGATTGATGGTCTCTCTTTCCACCCCATGACAAATGACAGATAAGCCTGAAGAGATGGAAAACTGAAGTGGCTATATGGGAAAAAAGCTTTTTGCACAGATAATTCATTCCTTACTCAGTGGAAAAAGCTTAGTCTGAAGCTTCAGTTGAGTATTGTTTTCATTTATTGCATTTGAGCAATGTAGTGGTCTTGACAAGTTTATATATTCATGTTTACATTTACTAATTTGTCCAATGCCTTTGCCCAGAGTGACTTAGAAAATGGGAATTAAAATGAGAGTTTGTAAAAACAATAACAACCCAAGTAAATATAGACTATAAAAAACTCATTTCCAGCGGTACTTCAAAGAATGTCACGTGCTAAGCATCTTGGAATCTGGCCTCCCGTATTGGGTAGCAGCTCAGTGGGCAACACTTTGGCCTTGCATGTGTGTGTGTGTGTGTGTGTGTGTGTGTGTGTGTCTGTGTGTGTGTGTGAATGTGGGGACTTGGCATGTTCTTCCTGTCTTCATACAGATTTCCTCTAGGCACACTGGTTCCCAGGGCTTCCTGCCCTCCAAAACACACCTTTCGGTTTGCTGTCTCTACATTGCTTGCACTGTATGTGAGGCTGTGAGCAGTGTTGGGCATTTCAGGTCCAGAAACTGCAAATCCACAGTCACAGAGTACTCAGCTGGTTGGTAGAAACACAATAGGGTTTGGATTTGTAGTTTCTGGACCTGAAATGCCCAACACTGGGTGTGAGTGTATGAATTGGCATCATGCTCACGGATTCTCATGCTCTTTGCTTCCTGGAATAGACTCTTGGTGTCTACAGTGAATCGGTGACTACGGAAAATGGATGAATAGAAGACATTCTCTCTAAGTAACTTCTGATAGTTATGATAGACAAGAGAACCATCTGACAAGAGGATAGGCAGCAAAGGCAAACTTTACTGGAGTAGGTTTGGGGTCTGTGGCTGTGTCCTAAGATTGTGGGTTTGAATCCTGTGTTTGGTTCATGATTAAGGCCTTTGACCCCAACTGCTGCAACACCACCGAATCTTATCTGACCCCAAGATTTCATCACTTATCTCAGACAAGCATGTCTGCTAAATATATCAATGAATATTACAAGGAGATTTAAACAAAACTTTTATTTAGAAACAGTTTAAAGTTAAAATGGACCTATTCTTTCAATGGTATGGTATGATGTAGGACTGTTGTTTTATATCTCCGAGCACCAGCAAGCCCTTAATGACCCTCCCCCCCATAGACGTCCAGTGAGGGGAGACACTCTGTTCGAATCTCAGGGCTTAGCACAATTGACTTCCGTGCTGGCTTCTCCAGAAAACCCACTCTGGACTTCAAAATCACTTCAAGCCGGCCTGTAAGAGGTGAGTCTTATCTATGAAATGGGGTGCCCCAGCTTTCTGGAATTGGATGCTGAACAGCTAGCACTGTTTTTGGCGGTGATTTCATTGATGTCCCTCTGCCTGTGCTCCAACCCAGGCATTCCCACCCACATCCTGCTGAACACCACGGGACTATCACCCCCAGCACGAGCCGACCGCCTGGAGTTCCTTAGCATCGCCGGTGGGGTGATGAAGACCCTACCCATTCCATACTACCCTGATCGTGAGCCCTTTGGCATTTGGAACATCACTGAGATCCTCCCCCCAGAAGAGGCCTTCTTCCTCAGGGTCACAGGCTACGACAAAGATGGCTTTCTCTTTCAGCGGGTTTCCGGCGTGTCATTTTCCAGTATTGTCCCAGGTCTGTCCCTCCCTCACTAGGCCTAGTAAGGTCTCTATATGGAATAATAATTGCAAAAGGATTATTGACAGTCTGGTGCCACAATGTCCAGTTAGCTTCCTTTCAAACTGTTCTATCTGCTACATATGGAATGCTCATCATGCATCATTTTTGTGTCCTTGGTCTTTTGCAGCATTTCTGTCTGTAATTTATGGACCAATGTGTTTGAATGTTCTTGTCTGTTCTTGCACCACTTTCCCTCCGGCCCAGATGCACCCAAGGTGACGATGCCACGGCAAACCCCAGGTTATTATCTACAAAAAGGCCGTATCTCCTGCCAGGTGGAGAGCCTCATTCCCTTCACGCTGCGTTTCAGCCGAGATGGCGTCAGACTTGGGGAGGACCAGCTCTTTAGGTAGCGATACTAGCTGGGGAAAGTTTCACAGTTACCCAAAGTGAAAGTACATTCTCAACCAACCTATTTATAGTTCTTATGTTCTTATAGGAAACACTTCTTTACACAGCGTGTAGTCAGAGTGTGGAATAGTCTTCCTGATAACGTAGTTCAAGCTGAATCCTTGGGTTCCTTTAAATCAGAGCTAGATAAGATTTTAACTTCAACAAAGCTATTAAGTTCTCCCCAAGCGAGCTTGATGGGCCGAATGGCCTCCTCTCGTTTGTATAGTTCTAATGTTCTTATGTTCTTAACCTATTCATTAATCTTCCAGGGAATCATCAAACGCCTCTTTTGAGATTGAGCGAGTGACCTTGGAGGATGAGGGACACTATGAATGCATTGCCATAAACAGCGCCGGTACGGGTCGGGCTCAGACCTTCCTAGATGTCTCAGGTAGGCTGGCTCTTCATTTTGCCATTAGAACAGAAACTCATAGTTACAGTGTCATAGTGTTTTGAAGTGTTTGAACAGCCAAGTATACTTGTGTATAAGTAAGGTGCCCAGTAGTCAAAAGCTACTTGTGTCATAGTATGAAACTTACACCAGTCCATCCATTTAAATAATTGGTAGTCTAATTAAGACTGAATCAGTCTGCGCTAAATGGTCATTCCGGGGGCGCACTCTGGGTAGGCCCATTACAGGCCATTACGTATTTACATAATTAAGGTAATTTCAAATTGATCTGAATTGCCGGTGTTTACACTATGGGAGGAAGCTGGGGTAGTGCATGGAAACCCTCACCACTATACAGAAACTGTGCAAATCACTTGCAGCCCCCGAGGTGTGAGGTAACCGTGCTACGGGTGCCAGTCGGCATGCCAATGTAGGCGATTATCTCAGAAACCACAATCGACCATGTGCAAAATCGCTGGAGAGACGTCCTCTGTAATGACCGAGAGTTGCCGAGCTTTGTGAGTGAACTCTGAATGAGTAATAATGGATTACAGGTGTGGATTTGCTCTCACACTTACTGCCAATTCCCTCCACAACTGACTGCTACCTTTCTGAGCTCATCAGGATTTTCCTGCTGTAATGTTTACAAAGGTGGATACACTGAACCTTTGCTCCATCACCGGTTAACCAATGCACAGTGTAGTTGTACACCAAGCCTAGCTCTGATCCCATTGAGTGGATTCCTTTGGGAAAATGTAGGAAACAGCTGCTCTCAGTTAAAATTAAGCTCAATGAAACAAAAAATGTGAGTTAAATATACACAACAGCGACATGCATTAAGAGTTAAGGGCTGGAATTTAAGCTGAGCGCCTTGCCACAAATTCCTGTTGTGTCTTCCTCATTTGCTGATACTGTAGCAAAGTATTTTTACGTGTGATTGGTAGAGACCAAAGTTGTATAGCATTTCTGTGGTCGGACCCTTTGCCTCTACACAGCTTGTTAATCTTTGTCTGTGGTTGCGAAGTGTTTTTATTGGATTGGCAATGGATTAGACCACCTAGGCTAGAGGATGGGGGGAAACTGGGTGAAAATTTCACCTTTGGGCCGTCAGACGCTCAAATACGCCCCCATGTACCCCTTACATAAGTTCAGATTTTATGTCATGAAGTTAAAAAGATTGGCTATAATTAATAAACTCAGACCAAGATTTGTATGAATTACAATTACAAATGTTGATTTTATGTTAATTTGACAGATACTTCGTACAGAGTATTTTAAAAATGTTTTATTGAGCCAATATAAATTTTCAAAGTTCCAACTATAAAAGTAAGAAGCACATTTATGTTCATAAATCATATCTAACTTTAAACTAAAAACTGTATGACTGACTTAAATAGTCAGACTGTGGGGTGTAATTTATCTGAATGTGGTATAATTTAACTGGAACGTTCTTCTTTTTACTTTTCAGGGACTGTAGATTGAGCATCTTATAAGGGTTAGGAGAAAATCTGGCAAAACACGTAGGCCCGTTTACATTACAGGGGAAATACTTATGTATCCAAATGTAACTTTTAAAAACTAATAAAAAATGAAGAATGACTTAAATATTTATAGTTCTGTAGCTTCTGCCAGCTTGTGCCTGTTTTTGCATGATCTTTAGCTGATGATATCCCATCCCTCTGTATCCCCCCCATCCCCCCTCCCGGAAGGTACATTCCAAGAAGGAATGTTAGATTTCAGCTAAAGGTGCAAAAAAAAATAAACCTACTAAAGTTATTGCAATAATAAACAAGTTGACCTCCATTCAGTCTCCAGCAAACGATCTGATTTAGCCGAGCTGCCACGTCCAGCCTGTGTGTGACGTCGTGGCTGTGAAAGAAGGATTACTTGTTTGATGTGTCTGGCTGGTAGAGCAATCATATCACTGCTGGTCACTTGAGCAAGACCCTCAACCAGAAAAATGCACCTTCACCCCAAGCTATGCTCCTGCCTTGTGTCTGATATGTGCGTCTCATAGGAGAGCAAGATGGGATATGTGAAAACTAAAATCCGTGCATAATTTTATTCATACAAATGGCAAATAAAGTATTATTATCATTACGTTCCAGCTCCTTTGTAGCAGCCTCCGATGACCATAACACGCCATATGGTTATATTGCAGAACCACCTCCCACGATCACTGTCCCCGGCAACGTGACGGTCTCCCCAGGCTCCCGGGCTGTCCTCACCTGCCTGGTGACCAGCACAGTCCAGTTCAACCTCACCTGGCAGCGCGGTGGCATGGATGCCCACCTGGAGCCTCGAGTACGCACCATGAGCAACCTTTCCCTGGAGATCTATAGGGTGACGATTGATGATATCGGCTGGTATCGCTGCATTGCTGCAAATGAGGGCGGGGCTTCTTCCTCCTCCGTCTACCTCACCGTACAAGGTGAGGACGTGTCCAGGTCACTCGGGCAAGTTGCTGTCTGTCCCTTTATGGACTGTGACTCTGAGGTCACTCCCTTCGACCGTTGAACACCGGAAATCTCTTTAGTCTGTACCTCTATGGAACGCCATTGAGTGGTTTCCATAACAACTGTTTGTTAATATGAGTGATTTGACAGCCGTGTGGAGGATTGTACAATGCTATTGAAACTTCCCTTCATGAAATCCGTTCTGTCAGCATGTGGCTTCCAGTGAGGTTGCTGTGGGACTTCTGCATCAGGGGTGTGAACGCTGAGCAGCGCGTCCACCAGACCGAGGCAGCTGCTGGGGAGTCCAAAAGCTCGCTCCTTGCCCGATTTGAGTAGCGATGAGAGCTTAGCTGACCAGCGTGCATCTTTACAGCATCTCACAGGAAATCACACCAGCAGTCTACAGCGATGCCACAGCGCAGTATTTCATTTTATAGCTTGTTGGGTGTGTGAAGGTGATTTTATATATGGATTTTTTTAGAGTATATGAAAAGCTGACCTTCACAAATAGGCCAGGATTATCTTCATAGTTTAGCACCAGAGACGTTTCATATGGAGCAAAATCTTTGTGTCATATTGACCCACAGATCCGGGCCCTATGAACATATGACTGCGTGACGACAGGTCAATATCTGCTGTTTAAAACACATTTGCTGGTATTAGTTTTCTGGAATCCTTGAATAAAGGCGTGAAAAAAGATTGATGTTTTTAAAACATCAATGTGATAAGTATTTAGATGTTGAAATGCATTTGTACCGCGAGTGTAAAAAAATAACTTTTCAATGTGACCTAAAATAGAGTTTGTAGGTTGTCAGTATTTCACAGGACATGACAAGAATAGTTCCTGTGTGTTTATTTAGTAACAAAGTCATCTCTTTCTTTTTTGGGAGGGGTCTATGTTTCTCAGCAGGGATCGATGGCTGACCTTAACACACAAACACCTTTCAGTGGTGTGACTAAAGTGGCCCCTCCTCTCACTAACAGCTGTTACAATAGGGCCGCCAGCTTTTTAATTAGCATCTGAAGAAAAGCCAATCCCAGTCATTAAGACAGCTTTGAAGTGCGACCGCCGACGACAGGAAGGACTGCGTATGACAGAACAGGACATTTTTCACGGTTCATTATCAGGGTCTAAAGACAAGTCCGACTTGGCACATGAAAGCCCCTTAATGCCACGGAAAAGGTTAAGCCATGCTCTACTAAGCACCTCATTTGTCATCGGGTTTGGAGAGCTGTGTGCAGTCTGTCAGCATGTTGGTTTAAGTCCTCATCTAATCCTTTAAGCTGAATGTAACAACCCCCAGTATTAGGTTACACCTCTGCTACTTTTGTGATATCTGTCATTTCTATTTCAGCATTTCTGGAGAACTTTCAAGAGCCACATGTGGGACTGTACATCCGTTATTAACCCAGTAGCTGCAGTAAATGGATATTTTTGAATTTTGCCAAACGTGTTAGTGAGCACTGAACAGAGCGTATGACTGCTAATTATTCTTAAGCTACAAAGGGTGGCAGTAACCTATATGACTGTTATTAAATGTTTTTGTAATTACTGCCTCAAATAATTTATGTCATTTCATTCAAAGCATTCCTCTATAGGACCCTCGTTAGCTGCATTTATAACAGTATACAAACAAGAGTGTACATAAGTATACAAACAGTATATAACAGTATACAACAGTATATAACAGTATACAAACAACAGAATGATCTCGTTTGTTGTGTTGTCCTTCCCGATGGATTCTTGCACCTAAGCAGAGCTAAAAGCTTCATGGGTGGCCAAGGCGTGTCACACCGAAGATTGTCACAGAGCACAAACCTTTACGTCACTCGGTGGAGTGGCCCCACTATGGAAGAAAACCAGTGTCGGTGGGCATTTAAGGCAGCCGTGCTCTGCTTTGAGTACCGTGCGTCTTTGGAGAAGCCGAGGCTTGATGGGGATGGTGGGTTATGAGATCCTGGATCACTCTCCTGGAGAAAATGAGAACTTCATCCTGGATCAGAACGTCATCCTGTCTCCCTGTGATCATGATCACCACAGAGGTGGAGCTGGGCAGTCCTTAATGTAACGTTAATGTAACTTTAATGTAACGCGTGACCTCTCAGGACATGGAGCGCATAATGAATCTTTTGGCCCTTTCTGATTCCACAAACTGAAGTATTTTGAACTGATATTCCTTTTTTATCTAATAAAAGGCTACGAAAGCAGGAAGATAAGTGATTTGCAATGAAATATACTTGTTTTAATGTAACAGTTCCTTACCTATCAGGTATAAATGAACAGGTATATTTTGGGCATTCATGTCCTTTAACTGTCATATTTGGATGAAAAATATGTAATTGAAAAACATTTTGCCTGTGATTTAATAAGGCTTGTAAAATTGGGTGCTGTTTCTTAGCTATGAGTTCTAAATTTTGGGTAAAAAGTTATTTTTTTCCATCAAGGCTGTATAAAAAATTGACAGAATTCTTAGCCTAGTCATGGCTATACTTCAATGCATTTATAGATCAACTGTAATTCGTAGGCAACATGTTACGTTGGAAAGGAGAAGAAGAAGTCATCTAACATATCAGAGACACCTTTGTACTCTCGATAGATCCTCCGCAAGTCAGAGTGGAGCCCCGCAATCAGACGTTCCTGACAGGAAGAGAGGTCCGTGTTCAGTGCTCTGCCAAAGGCTACCCAACCCCCCGGATTGTGTGGACCCACAATGACATTTTCATCATGAGCTCCAGCAGGTAAGTACTTCCCAGGACCGTTTCTCCTTCTTGTTCCTCTCCCCAGTTGGTGGCGCTGCTGTCTTGTACCTGCGACTCATTACGCTGGTTTTATGTTCAAGGCACCGCATGACTCCAGATGGTACCTTAATTATCAAAAACACAGTTCAGAAGGATGCTGGATCTTATGGCTGTCTGGCCAGCAACGTTGCTGGGACAGACACACAGACATCCATTCTGACATACATTGGTGAGTACTAAGTTTATATGCTGTATCATTTAGCCTGATGTGTGAAGAAACATCATATATTCATCCTTTACAGCAAACTATTCAAATTCTTTTCAAGAAAAGAGCATGTATATAACCAGGTTGTTATATAGGTGTTGACCTGTTGCTGGGTTCGAAATGGCTCCTTATTTGTTCTCTAAAACAAAAAAAAGGTGCTATATAAATGTAATATTCATTCATTCATTCATTTACATCCATATGATGCTTTTCTGCTTACAGAGTCCCCTCAGGTCAGAGTGGTACAGAGTGAGGCTCTAACTGGTTTGGGTGAAACCACAGTAATGGAATGTATCGCTGTTGGGATTCCACATCCAGAGATCAGGTGGTACAAAGGTGAGGCTCTCTTCAGGAAAACCTCACTCCTCGTCTTCTACCTAGAGATCCCAAGGTCAAAATTAATTGAAACCTGGATGCTTCTTTGTTGGTCAGGTGACCTTCAGCTGAGATCAACCTCATTTGTAAGAATAGAGCCTCGCCGAGGGATTTTGGAGATCGAGGAAACCCGGGGTACGGATGCTGGCGGCTATACTTGTGTTGCCACAAACGAAGCAGGAACAGCTGTGGCCAAAGTCACCCTTGATGTGGGCTGTAAGTGTGCATTATGCTCCACATGAGTCACAGTGCAGTTGAGGGACTCAAGACTGAATCTGCTCATTGTTCGTCTTTTCCCCAGCCTCTCCGGAGTTCACACACGAGCCCACGGACATCTCGGCAGACCTCGGCTCAAACGCCACCTTACAGTGTCGGGCCCAGGGCTACCCTGAACCTCAGATCAGTTGGCGGAGAGAGGACAACGGTGCCCTCTTCTCCCGGCACCATACGCACAGTTCCATCACTCAGAAGAAAAATGGGGACCTACTCATCAACAGTATGTAGCAAGGTCTCAGCTTGGACAGACCGCTGTGTTTACCGCAGCACAGCCCCCCCGAAGCCTGCTGTACAGATGTGATTATTGGTCTCTGTGTCCCCAGAGTCATAACCAGTTGGGAAGAAATTGGCCAAATTCAGTGTGTTCTGGCTAATGACATTTTACTTAACAGATACCATGGTTGAATGCTTATTACATAGTTTTCAGGTTGGCTTCTATGCAAAGATATGCTGGAAGATGTTTGTGGAGGCTTTCAGATTAAAGACGGAGCCAGTGCTCTTCCCGCGATAAACCAACAATATTTCAGTTTCTAGTCTAATACCTGAAGACATTGCATTAAAGGCATATATTAGTTATGAAAGTTACGGATTAGTCTCTGGTGTCAATGTTTATGAAACTTGACCTTGAGTTTTCTGGACTTCTCAGATATTTGGGTGGAAGATGAGACCACATACGTCTGTGAGGCTTACAACCAGTTTGGGAAAATCCAAGCAAAAGCCTCTCTTACTGTTACTGGACTTGGTAAGTGATTGAATGAGTCGTGTTTCATTGTATATCACGGTCCACATTCACTTTTAAATGTTTACATGTGGATGAGTGCTGAGTTGCAATGATGTTTTCAGGATAATTCACATTCTTCACATTTCCTCTTATCAGTGATTTTTATTATTTCAGTATGTTTTATTTATTTTAAAGGTAATAAGGCTGGATTCTAGGAGGACAGTCTTTCTGTGGACAGAAACCAGACTTCAAATTTTCAATTTCAAATAAACCAAACTATTCACATGGTCTGCCAGTCAAGGGATGATGTAGTAGGGTCGTTATTCTTGAATTATGTATTAAATGCTTTGAATTCACTTTTTAAATATGGGAGCTTTTATGTTGCAATGAATGCATGGCCACTTTCTGGCAGCTTTTGAAGAGCTGGAGATGTCAGTTTGGCAGAAGTAATACAAAACACAAAAATTCATGGCTTCTGAAGAAGAAATGAATTATTTGCAGGCCAGATGTGCTTGATGCATTTGGCCGACATTTCTTCATTTGCATGTTTCTGGAAATCGTTCAGCCAAATCAAAGAATCAGAGGTATGCAGACCATCCTATATCTTTAGGTGATCAAAGGGATGGATCCTATAATATGACTGCTAATTCATACCTAGAATTTTCTATCTCTGCACTTCAAAGTCTGTGCAGTGAGAGGCAAACCCCTGGCGTACCACAGGGCTCAATGGATATTTCACAACCTCATTAACTTGTAAACAAACCCATTGACTGCTAAGTTGTGTTACATGGAGCAAAGGTCGCATAGTGCTAGAAATCGATGCCTCTCTCATTTGCTTCTTTTAACCAGGCCTGTTTTTTGTGAGTTCCGTCTTTTATTCAGTATAACAACTCCAAGGGTTATTTAACCTGATTATTTATAGTGTTGGAGTCTTTGGACTTGAAACTGGTTTATAACAAATAACAAAATAAAACCTCAAAATATGCACAAGATGGAGTTGAATCTTTCCCGTGCCAAAGTATATGTCTGCCATTTACAGCTATGGAAAAAATATTTCAATCAATATTCTTCATGTGATAATTGGTTTAGACTAGTCATATGGTTTATTCTGGCCATTTGGTCTTAGGATAGGTTAGTTTAGGACAAGCTGACTCTTGTCAGCCTCGTCTTGGTGGCTCTGCACAGTGGAGGAGATCATGTATTATTAATAAGCTTGTACTTGATTGCAAAAAATGAAAATAAGAAAAACGAAAAAGTTTTATCTGTCCACCTCTTATCTATTTGGAGTTGGGTCTTCTCTTATCCTTGTATGCGGCAGACGTAACACTCTCCCTTGGTGGATGTTTTGCTCCACATGACAAATGCTTTTCAGCAATAGAAGGGATGCAGCAGCTTACATGGACAGAGAACCTGGCTTCACTGTCTGAAAACCTGTCATCGTCGTCATCACCCACCACGACCAGATGGTGACAGTTTTCTTTTTGCATGTCTGTAGCTACATGGTTTCGTATGTCTGGCTAATCAGCTGCTGGAGACAGAGGGTCAGGTTTTGGGAGCCCTCGGTGAACTGAGGCGATGTCGCTCATGGAGAGCGTATAAATACAGCTGAGTGTTTATAGCAACCAGGCATCTCAGGCAGTGGCTGGTCGTCGTGAGAAGATGTGGAAACCATATGGAGGCCTGAGCGAGGGGAGTGTGTCATAAAACACACAGGGCTGTCTCAGAAGGCGTGAACCATAGTTGGGAGTACTGGAACCCACTGGGAATTGAGCAGACTACAAAATTTATGTATGCATGTCTGCATGGGTTTAGGGAATTATTCTTGTACCAGTGGAATATTGCACTTATACAGCATGCTAGTTCAAGGGCCAGATCTCCAAGGACTCCACTTACACATATTACATAAATGATAAATTCTGAACACAAGTCCCTGATGCCTGTGTGAGTGGATGGGGTGTGAGTGGATGGTGTATGAGTGTCCTACGATAGGTTTGAGCCCCGTCCTGGCATATTCCCTGCCTTGCGCCCATCCTACATTGCGCCGGACCCTTGCACCCTGAATAGGACAGGCAGTTACAACAAATGGATAGATGGATGGATGGATGGATGGATGGATAGGTCTCTGAGACCCTCCCTCTGTAGAGGAGTGTTGCTAATGGACTCCAAACAGAAAGTGTTGACCACGTTGTTCCCTTGGTGTCGTAGTGAGGATGGAAGGTTTCCATCTGCTCAGTTTGAACTTTCAAGAAGTGCCAGAGACCTACACCCACATTGAGGCCTTCCTGTGAACACGTGGTCGCTACGGCTCTTCCATGAGCTATAACAAGCTCATGGATATTCCAACAGCCGTCCCTGGGGATGGATAAATCAGATCCCCTTGAACTATTGTTCGAAGCAGCCAAACGACATGTCATAGCATCTTGGACATGAAACATGGCTTGGCTGCTGAGTCATATCATGTAGGACTTATCTGCAAAGGTCTTTTTCTTTGTTGCAGTGTCTCCAGTCATTGGCATCAGCCCAGGTACCATCAATGTGATTGAGGAACAGCAAGTGACTCTGCCGTGCATGCTGCTGGCGGGGAACCCATTACCGGAGAGACGCTGGTTCCGCAATGGTGACTTGGTAAGGAGGCAGGGATTAACTCATGGAATGGGAATCATGTCCAACTCACTGACATGGAACAATTAACCACAGGGAACATACAGAATCACATGCTCAAGCATGAACCTATCTGTACATTCTTACCCTCATGGAGGGGGGGCGGTGTATTGGAAAGGAACTGACTCATTACCAAGTCTGAGGTTTTTAAAAGCAAACGTGTCAGATGACCATGTAATCCTGACTTCAGATCTTCTCACAACCTTGGGAATATTCTATGTGTTTATTCTGTGTGTTTGCATGGATGTTACACAAATAAACATACACGTTAATGACATAGTGTGATGTATGCGGAATGCATGTGAGCAGGTCCTGAAAGTGCACTGATCTCTCTCGGTCAGGTGCTTCCCAGCCCGTATGTGACCCTGCGTCGGGATGGCAGTCTGCACATCGAGCACGTCCGCTTGCAGGATGGTGGTGACTATACCTGCCTGGCACAGAATGTGGCCGGCACCACCAACCGCACCACCATCCTTGGCGTCTACGGTACGTGGTCATGTTACACTGCAGCCCTGCTTGCATCAAACGGGCAGTATCTATGGAACTGTATTCTTCTTCTTCTTCTTCTTCTTCTTCTTCTTATTATTATTATTATTATTATTAATAATAATAATAATAATAATAATAATGTACTCATTGGTTGTATATTTGAGCTATTTTCCTTTATGGTTCCTCCAGTGCTTTTTATAAGTACATTTGGACATATCCAGAAAACCTAAAACAGCTGCAGAAAGTAGCTTTTTAATCTGATGGGGCTGAGTGGGGGAAAATAAAACATTCTGTGTTTATTGAATTCAGTCTCGCATCCAAGCACCAGCTCGGGTCTGCAAACGGTGCATCATTGGCTGTCGTTGCCGTATCTGCAGGCTTGTGCGTGATGTCAGCGCTCTGTGGGTATGTGCAGAGAGAGAGAGAGAGAGAGCCAGAGAAAGAATAAATAAAAGGAGAGGAAAGGAAAGGGCGTTGGGAGCTAGTGCGTTTAACACACTCTCACTAGCAGTCGCATGTTGCGTGAAGCGAAGCGGCCAAGTCGCTAATTGTTAAATCGCCGGGCTGGATGCCTGCTCAGAGTTTCCAGCGCTAATCGGTCCTGCAGATGGTTCTGGGTTTTATGAATAAAACAGCCAAGGAGAGATGGGGAGAGGAGCGTTGAGCCTGTGGGTAGGGAGGGGTTGCGCCTTGAGGTGTGCAGCCAAGTACAGCCTTAGCCCCCGGGCTCCCATGCAAATTCTGGACGAACACTGCGGTGGTCAGCGCACTGCAGGTCCCTGAGCCTCCCCTCTGGCACCCAGATAGAGCATCCATGGCCACCATCGTGCTGTGAAATCAAGCACAGGCCTGTCCCCCTTTCCGGATGTTTCCTTCCCCGTCATCTTATCCTCTCGCACCTATGAGATTATCACTGATATGTGTGTTAAGTCAGACAAGTAGGTCCACTAAGTTATTTATTGTAAATATATTACTGTATCCTT
>JABFEB020000033.1:14795593-14821845 GCA_019775895.2 Stomatorhinus ivindoensis | reverse complement strand
GCGATTTTTGCGACTTGCTAATCGCGTTTGTTTCAAATCGCGATTTCGATTTGAAATCGATTAATCGTGCAGCCCTAATGTCAGCTCACTAATGAGATAAATGAATTAAAGCATTTGCCCAGGCAGATAATTCTCCTGAAATGAATGCTTCTCTATGGTTCCTCAATCACACAAAGCAGAAAATAATTCCACTGTAAATTTGTCAGGGCTATAACAGATTAAATTTTTTTTGTACAATAACAATTTCTTGATATAATTGATAACAATCATTTCACTTTGAAAGACCCCATATCTAAGGAGGTTATTTTATTGTTGTGGGTTATTTTTAAAAGTCCACACAGGTGATTGGATAATTAATGATAATTGCCACTTTCAAAAGATGATGGAAGAGGAGATATTGAGGTCAGATCTCTGTTGATGAACCTGACAGAAGATCTGAATAGCTGTTAGCTTGCAATGTCCTGTTTCTCCTGAATTATTGGAATAATTCATGTTGGTTGCATTGAATTCAATACAAGACTAGATTTTTCAGGATTTATAAGAGCTTTTCATGTAATATTGTTCCCCAGGGGGACAGACCTTGAGGTTGATACACGCTGCTGTGGAAGATGCTGGGAGATACACTTGTGTCGTATCCAACACCGCTGGGGAAGAACGGAAGAACTTTGACCTTGAGATTCTTGGTAATTGACTGGAGAGACTTCCACGAGCTGGAAGACCACTATACCCTTTTTATTCTTTCAGTTGTAGTCCACTGAGTGTGTTAGGGTTAGTATACCCAATAGTGTTTCACTCTTCCATTACAGTACCGCCAAGCATTACAGATGACGGGTCCATCAGTGACATCAAAGTGAAAGAAAAACAAAATGTGACACTGACATGTGAAGTCACAGGTATGGAATTTATCATTAAAGCTGACAGTGGAAGTCTATGCATTTACTTTCAATTTCTACAGTATTTAAATAAATAAATCGATGCAGATATCTATCTATCTATCTATTCAGGGTAGGGTCATGTTGTAAGGTATGTATAGATAACAATGCCTCATGAGGTTTTTCTATCGTTCCATGTTCTGCTGCATTCTCTAACTCGGTATTAACTGTGACATGTCTCGCCCTGTTTTTAGGTAACCCCATGCCAGAGATAAGCTGGCTGAAGAATAGGGAGCCACTGGTGGAGGACCAGCAGCACCAGGTGCTGTCCAATGGGCGTTTCTTGCAGATCTCCAATGTCCAGGTGGCCAACACGGGCATGTACAGCTGCCTGGCCTCCAACACAGCTGGAGACCGGAGCAGGCACTTCAATCTCAACGTTCTGGGTAGGGAGGAGGATGTCGTGCAAGTGACACTAAAATTCGGCAGGACTTTCGAAAGTGGATCAGATGTTATATTATGACTCCCAGAAAGAGTCCAGCTTTTGTACCATACAACACATGCCGTTTAAAACGAGGTCTTACTGTAGCTTCACGTAAAGTAATAATTAATTAATCAACAAAATGAGAGTATGTAGACAATTTAGTGGCTTACAATTTGCGAGATTTTATTTTGCAATCTATGTGGAATTTTAGTTGTGCATTTTTAATGGTCTTTGTAAGAGATCTGTAATGTTTTTATGCAGACACTTGATGGCAGAATGTTTGCTGTTAGGGTAGCATTTTTTATTTGGTGAAATGTGTGTTGAGTTGCAGCACATTTGTGGGTGGAAGAAACCTGGATAAAAGCAGATTGTAATATGTTTCTTTGAGGTAATGATGCAGGGATGTGCTGTGGGTACAGCGTGTGTGTGGTGTGTGTGTGTGTGTGTGTGTGGTGTGTGTGTGTGTGTGTGTGTGTGTGTACACTCAGAACCTCATGCCAGGGTGTGTGCAGTGTCACCCACAATCCCAGGGGCCGGTCCAGATGGGTCTGCTGAGGAAGTAACTGTAACCCTCAACAGCCCCACCTCCCTGGTGTGTGAAGCACAGAGTTACCCACCTGCAATCATCACTTGGTTAAAGGACGGCACCCCCTTCGAGTCAAACCGCAATGTGCGGGTCCTGCCAGGTCAGAGGTCACCTGTAATAACAGTATTATGCATCTATGTTCCCGTTGAGTTGTGGGCTAGTGTCCATGTTGAGTCCCAGGTGAGGTAGGCGCTAAAATTCTCTGGAGATTGTGGGTAGTTAAAGTCCTGTAGTTCTAGTGCTATTGTATTATTCAATTGTTTGTTTTTTGTGCTTGTTTTAATGTCTTGTGTGCTTTTTAAAATGTCCTTTTCTTCTTTTAAAATGTCTGTAACATCCTTTGTAACCCTAGCCCTGCGATCAAAGCAGTGCTTTAAAAGGCATCTCTCGCCTTGTACCCAGGTGGACGGACCCTGCAGATCCTCAATGCCAAGGAGGAGGATGCTGGTCGGTATACCTGCGTGGCCACCAATGAAGCCGGAGAAACCCTGAAGAACTATGAGGTCAAGGTGTACCGTGAGTGCCATGCTGCGTAGCTTATCGCTGTCATCCTGTGGCTGCAGCTGGCGTCTGTTTAGCGTGAAGTGGCTTCCTGTGTGTCCCCCGCAGTTCCCCCGGTCATCAACAAAAACCACGACGCAGAGGGCTTCTCCCAAAAGGAGGTGAAGATCAAGGTTAACAACACCTTGACCCTAGAGTGTGAGGCCCAAGCCATTCCCACCCCCAGACTTACATGGTATAAGGACGGACAGGTGGGTACATATCCACACGCACATACGATAGGTCGGTGTTCATGCTCAAACAAACAGACACATTTCACGTGAAAAAACACGCGAACAAAATACACATACACACACCACCCAATGAGCGGTCAAATTGTCCATTGAATGTGATCAGTTTGCCTTTTTATTCATCCTATCAGCTCCTTATAGCAGACCATCATGTGACCATCTCTACCAATGGCCGTGTAGTCCAGATAAAACACGCCCAGGTGTCTGACACGGGACGGTACACCTGCGTGGCCACCAATATCGCTGGGGAGGACGAGAAGGACTTTGATGTAAATATACAAGGTGAAATGTGTTCCTGCTATAGCTGTACACTCTGACTCTGGGTCTTATTCAAACTGATATGGATAAAACTTTTTCCTGTATAGTCCAGTATTTTTGTCTCCTCTGGGAATTCCTAATGTTTCCGGACATAAGCAAAAGTACATTTTTAAATAGTTTTATTTTCTTTCTTTCTTGCAGTTCCTCCAAGTTTCCAGAGACCTGGGGGAGCAGGAAACAAGTCCTTACCGATCACTGAGACCCGAGACGTGGTCCAGAACAACGCCATCTTATTGTACTGTGAGACCAACGCGGTTCCCCCACCGAGGCTGACGTGGTACAAGGATGGCAGTGCACTGGGCTCAAGCGACAGAGTGCTGATCCTGCCGGGTAAAGGACAATGCAGGGTGATGAGATGACATGAGATGACATGAGATAAAGTACAAACACAGTTCACATAGTGTAAAGAGTGAAGTCAGTACACAATCAGAATGTTGATCAAACTGAATACTGTGTAAGGAATAAACAAACAAATGGATAAATAAATAGATGGATGGATGGTTGGATGGACAGATGGATGGATGGATGGATGAATGAGAATGTAAATAAATGGATGAGTGGTGTTTATAATAAAAGTCCAGTGCTGTCTGTAATCCTGGTGCTGGTAGAAGCTGTGCAAGCAGTGATATCTGTGCAGTTTTTATGTTTTGATATTATTAAACTTACTTTGCTTCGATATGGGGCTGGTACGTGGTTCTGAAAGGCCTGGAGGAGAGAGATCACAGAGAATTTCAGCCGCCTGACTTACACTCATTTCTGCTGCAGGGGGACGTGTTTTACAGATCCCCCGGGCTCAAGCAGAGGATTCTGGGAGGTACACGTGCGTGGCGATCAACGAAGCTGGAGAGGACTCCATCCAATACGATGTCAGGGTGCTGCGTGAGTAACAGCCTGTCCGGATGGCATCACAGTTGGGTTCTTGGTGGGGTGTTACTCTGGGAAATGACTGGGCCGAAACAGGAAAGGACTTTATAATTAAGAGGCATCCTGTAAAAAAACACTGATCTGCTCACAGAATCACTACAATTCCCCTTCCTGGAGTTTTTAAAGAATGTTTTATTACATACTTTTTCCTCTCTGAGAGAACAAAAACTTTATTAAAATTGTCTTTGTATAGCTTGGGCAAAGGCTATTTGGAAAATCAGAATTAAATTAAATATAGGGGGTACCTGCTGTGAAATTAGTGCGTGTTACGGAGTGAGTAGTGAAATTTTGTGCTGTATCTCAGTTCCTCCTTCGATCAGAGGTGCCGATATGGACCTCCCTGAAGAGATAACCCTACAGTTTAACAAAACCGCAGTGCTGGAGTGTCACGTGGGTGGCCACCCCGCCCCAAAGATCACCTGGCTCAAGGACAGCCAACCGCTAACCACCAATGGCAACCACCGACTTCTGTCCAATGGGAGGACTCTGCAGGTCAACAGACCCCTCCTTCAAAGTCAAAGTCAACTTGGTCATTGTGTGCATGCACAATGAAATGATGTAGCATACTGTCTTAGTGAAAGAATTGCACAGAGTAATAATGTTAAACAGAACAGTACAATAGATGACATAACGTTAAAGAAACAGTCCAACAATTATATTGTCCTTCCCTCCTCTTGCTTGCTTTTCATGTATGATCAATAAAATCACAAAGCGTCGTTTCCTGTGCTTCTCTCTACAAAATGCTTGCAGATGAGACTCAGGGTTTATACTGTCTCTGAGCTGTAACCTCTGTAATGCTCAGGTTCCTGTAGAGGTAGTGATCCGAAGAAGTGTAGGGTTGTGTTTTCAGTGCCCTTAGTGACCACATGGTCCTCAGAGCAATGTTTAAAGGCATCCAATGGAAGCCTGATGCCAACGCTAACACCTGCCCACCTTTAGGTGTTGAACGCCCGCATTACAGACACGGGCCGGTACACCTGCGTGGCCGAGAACGTGGCCGGCAGTGCGGAGAAGTCATTCAACCTTAACGTTCATGGTGAGTATAGTGCAAATCCTCGGTAAGCCTCATTGGTTGGTGTTGTGTGCATGGTCAACTGACAACTGACCCCTGCCACCCAACCTCATCCCCAGTGCCCCCTTCCATCATCGGAGTGGACTTTGAAAACTTGACAGTGGTGGTGAACAACTTCATCTCGTTGACTTGCGAGGTCACCGGATTCCCACCGCCCACCGTCAGTTGGCTGAAGGACAGGGAGCCAGTCCAGGGAAACACCAATGCCCTCATCATGCCAGGTGACAATGACTCGCACTTCATTGGAATCGACGTGCCTGTGGCTGATAAATGAAACTGCAGTCCCTTTGATGTTTACCTACCGGCTAGGAATGTGAATCATATCAGTTTCTTTGAGGCTTGAATTTTAGCCAAAACGTTACGTGCCTTATTTATAACATTTTATTTTAATAAATTACCCAGCTGTTTACCTGGATAAAATCCTAAGCTCCTACTTCAAAGTAACTGCACGTGGACGAGATTCTTAAAATGCTAAATAATGATGCCATCATTCATCCACACATCCACCGTCCAGGATGGCTTATCTAATATGTGTTCATGGTAAGCCTGGAGCCTGTTCCAGCAAGCGCAGGTCAAGGCCCAGGGGGCACCTTGGACAGGATGGCAGTTTACTGCAGGGAATAAACACATCGAATGAGCAGATTAGATTCTTAAATAATGGTCTAATGGTGGAATCCCATTCAAGGTGTACCTATACCTTGTGCCCTAACCTATTTTAGATCTGTCATTCTGCAATACACAGGGTAATGAGAATGAAAATTTACTATCTGAGATACATTCCAAGCCCCTCCACAAGATCTGCATTTTGAAGATTTATCGATGGATGGTTGGATGGATGGATGGATGGATGGAAGGATTGATGGATAATGACTTAACGCAATTTCTAATTCTAGGGGGGCGCATCCTGCAGCTCTTGCGAACAAAAATATCTGATGGTGGGAAATATCATTGTGTAGCCATGAATCCAGCAGGAGAGGCTCAGAAGCTCATCTCCCTCATGGTCTTTGGTCAGTATCTGGTTCCCCCTGACCAGCCGCTGTGTCCCATCTGGAAAAAGACATAATTGTGTCAGCAGGATTAAATCTGGATAAGCTCACAGCTGTTTGCTTAAGCTTGTCTACTGGTGTGGTGAGATAGTGATCATTTCTCATAAAAATGATTCAGCAGCATTGGTGAAATTCTGGTCATTCCAAATAGGCATGTGAGGAAAGGGGGTCTTGTAGATGAATCCCGGAACATTTCTGACAACTTAAGTGGCTTGTGGGCTCCGGTGCCTAGAGACATTGAAAACGTGCCATAGTTCTATGAATGGAATGGACCTTAAACAAAACAAAACAAGAGTCCAACCCCTGAAAAAGTAGATGATTTACATCTCAGACTCAACATGGATTTTCTCCAAGGAGATTCTTCCAGCAGCTTGACCTGCTTCTTCCTTTCTTATTCAGAGAGCTGCTCCTGTTGTTTCCACGTTTGCGAGAGTCATTCCTGCCTTATCTGGGGCTGTCATAGGGCTTTTTCTGTGGGGTTGCCAGGAGAACATTTCCCCGGTTTGCTCTCCCCAGTGCCCCCTCGCATCAGGGACAGCAGCGGCGAGCAGCCGGTGCAGGTGAGCGTGCGGCTGGGGAACTCGGTGACTCTGGAGTGTGAGTCCAATGCTGTGCCACCGCCCACCATCACATGGTACAAGAACGGGAGGATGGTGACGGAGTCAGGGAACCTCCAGATCCTAGCAGGTGGACAGATGCTGGAGATCAAGGGTGCTGAGGTACATGGTGACACCCGATCCTTCTGCTTTTTTGTTCATTATACACTGTTGTAATCATTGTGCATGAAGGAGTAGGTATTACAGTGCCCTGCTTGAACATGGCTAACAAAGCATCTTGAATCTTCAGTGTTGACTCTGCTCATTGACGCTCATTGACTGGCGGACCTTCTGCCCTGTAGGTATCTGACACGGGCCAATATGTCTGCAAGGCTGTTAATGTTGCAGGGCAGGTGGACAAGAACTTTCATTTGAACATTTATGGTAAGAGTTCCTCAGCAGACATCGTCTTTTGTACAAATACAATGTAATACTTGTTTAACACCCTGTAGACCAAAGCAACATACAACACTGAAGAATAAAAATTAGCAATAACATGAGCTGAAAAAAACCATTAGTATACTTAACTTGTAAGGGTCTGAGGCAATTGGTAATTGACCTACAAGCTGTTTCTTAGCCAGGTGTGAACTCTTTTGTTGTAATTTAATTAACAATTAAACAGGTAAACGGTATGGACTTTGTATTTACATTTGGAAGCTGCTGCTGTGAACGCTCAATATTAGAGCCATAGAGTTGTCAGTGCATGTGACGCAGACCATCATTAGGCTGAGAAACAGAACAAACCCATCAGAGAGATAGCAGAAACATTAGGACTGGTCAATAGTCAAAGAAGAAGGAATGTGCTTTGCTGAAGTCTGCAATCGAAAGACAACTCCGTGAAAGTAAATTCAGAGGGTTTGCCGTAATGTGCCAACAACCGGTAAGCGTCAAGAATAAGGAAGCCCGATTGAAGAACTTGCCTATTGTAATGTGCTTTGCACCATACCTTGTAAATGCATTTCCATTGTGCAGTCCCACCCAGCATTGATCACCCTGAGGATGAGCAAGTGGTGGAGACCATCAGCAACCCCGTCACTTTTGTCTGTGATGCCTCTGGCATCCCCCCGCCCAGCCTCACCTGGTTGAAGAACGGCCGCCCCATAGGTGAGCGTTCTCAACCTGACGAAGATGCCCTCAGTGAGTCAACTCTGCCAACACATTGATTTAATATACCGATGTATCGAATGACTCCACAGAGAACACGGAATCCCTGGAGTTGCACATTCTCTCAGGGGGGGGGAAGCTCCAGATTGCTCGCTCGCAGCTGTCAGACAGTGCCAACTACACGTGCGTGGCATCCAACGTGGAAGGCAAAGCCCAGAAGAACTACCACCTCACCATCCAAGGTGGAGAAAGAGCTGAAAAAAACTGCAGGAAAGACATTAATGAGCATGGTGGTAGATGTTGATGTTGATGTCACCTGCCGTGTCTTTTTCTAGTTCCTCCCAGCATCGCAGGCTCAGAGCTGCCCAGTGAGGTCAGCGTGCTGCTGAACGAGAACATCCAGCTGATCTGCCGTGCACAGGGGGCCCCGGTCCCCACCGTTCATTGGCTGAAGGACGGCAAGCCGTTAAGCACCGCGGGGATCCAGAGCATCAGGTGGGCCCCTGGGTTCAGGAGATTGCAAAAACATGACAACTATGTTTGGAGAGGTTCTGATCCAAATTTCTCTGCAGGATCAGCCCAGATGGAAGTACCTTGAGCATCATCAGAGCACTCCCTGGGGACAGTGGGAAGTACACCTGTGTTGCAACCAATGCTGCTGGAGAGGAGGACAGGATATTCAGTCTCAGCGTGTTTGGTGAGTAAAGATGTAAAGTTTCCCTCAGCCTGTCCTTGTGGACATCCGAGTTCTGTTCGATAGATGATCTGAATACCACAGCTTAGACAAACGTACCTCATTTGGATGATATATTAAAGTCTTTCATTTGCAGAGGAAAAGAATTTTGTATTGCTACTTTTAACACAGCTGAATAACCAGAGTATTTTGAAGAGAAGTATTTTTGGGAGGAGTATGGTGGAGCTAATTCAGATTTCATTTTCAAAACTTTGCAACTTTTGGTTATTAATTAGCGTTTGTTCCCTTTGTAACTCAGTGTAAGCCATTATGTTTGCAATTTAAGTATTTAACCATTAGATTAGATGCAGATGTAGACCTGAAATATATTAAGTAAGGAGACCTAATATTGAGTCGCTGAGTCAGCAGAATCCTGCAAGTCTGTAGGCTGGGTTCCTCTCATACCCTCTCATTAAAAAGCGGTAACTGTACAGGATTATGTTTTGCTGTCTGAGGGGATTGTTGTTGAGGGAGACCCAGAGACACGAATAGCTGATTGGCTGAAAGCTGTGCCTCCTGAACGATGTGCCTCCACAGTGCCGCCTGTGATCCAGGGGAACAGCGACAAAGCCCAGCTGCTGACTACAGTCCTGCACATCTCCGTCAGCATCGAGTGTGTGGCCACCGGCTCCCCCCCCCCCCAGCTGAACTGGCTGAAAAATGGCCTCCCCCTTCCTGTCTCCTCCCAGATCCGCCTGCTGTCTGCTGGACAGATCCTCCGGTTAGTCACATGCTGTGATAACTGGTCACATGACATATATTCTACATATGGTCCATGTGATCAGTATATCTCCTATAGAGATAATATTCATATGTGGCTTCCTAACTTTTTATAACTTTTTTGGAGCAATTCAGGGCTGTTCTAAGGTGAAATAGTAAAGCCTTCAGTTTACAACTTTCACTTTCCTGTTTATTCAATTCAGTTAATTTTCATATAGTTTTATATATGTGTTTCCCCAAGGCGCTTTACCTGAGTGTGTTGTAGTACGTTACTGCATCATTTATACCAAATAATATAAAAGCAGGGGAAACGGGAAGACCAAAAAGAATCAAACCAAATAGGGAGAAAGAAAAACCCTCTAGGTCTCCACCCCCCCCCGGACTTGCTAATATTAAAGAAAGAGAAAATGTGGACTTGCATGCTAAAAGCAAGGTGTAAACTGTGGTCAAGGCCGAAGCCATTTGAAGACTCCAAAGTGAGTTATACATGCTTACTAATCCCATCAGTGATTCTAGATGCCAGCCTGTGTCAGTTGGCACATTGAGAGCTGCACTCACAAGATTACATATCATTGATTTTGGCATCTTTCATTCCTTATAAAAAAAAAAAAAAACATTGCATGTTGAATTGTTTGACGAACCCTTATTCAAATGAGACACAGAAATTGCAATGGACTGACACGAGTGGTCCGCTCATGGTTAGGATTACCAGAAGCCAGGTGTCTGACAGAGGCATCTACACCTGTGTGGCCTCCAACCGCGCAGGCGTGGACAGCCGGCATTACAGCCTGGAGGTGTACGGTGAGCCCCACCCTCACTGATAAAACTGTGACGATGTTTGACGAGCCATCTTCTGTTTCATTTTATTGACAATAATATCTTTTGTTTTATACGTCTGCAAAAACGTATAAAACCGTAAAAACTAGTTTTTATACTAGTGCTGTAAAAACACAAATCGGTTCTAATTCATTTATGGTTCCATGAAAACCTGCACATGTTTTCACTTGCAAAAGCAAAGAGATTTCAGTGAGTTATTGCACACTCTTACATTAACCAGTTTGCTTATTAAGTCACCATGAGGGTTTATCTGTGTTTGCCAGGTGCAAAATTTTATATTTTCAGCAGAACGTATTATTTTTTAGTCTTGAAAGCCATCTTCAGACCCAGAGCAAGTGTCTACTGTATGTATTAGCATTTAACAATGTTAACGTCCGGCAGTCTTGCTAACCGACTGGCTTGCTTGTCCCTGGCCGTCAGTCCCGCCCAACCTGGACAACGCAGGTGGCAGTGAGGATGTGACTGTGGTCAGTGGCCATCAGGTGGTGCTTCTCTGCATCACGGATGGCACGCCCACCCCCTCCCTCTCCTGGCTGAAGGATGGCACCCGCCTGCATCCAGGCCCCCACGTGGCCGTCCTCAACCTGGGCACGACCGTGCAGATCCAGCAGGCCGACCTGGGCGACACGGGCCGCTACACCTGCGTGGCCACCAATGAGGCCGGCGAGGCCCGGAAATACTTCAACCTCAAAGTCCTAGGTACGAGGTCACCCTGACATGCCAGAGACAGCTGATAGGTGAACGACCTGAGCTTCGGATTTCAGAACCTTTGTAGCTCATAGGCCAGCCAGATCCCTGACCCATTTGAAGTAGAATATTTTGGTGAATCACGACACACGTCCTGAAGTGAAACCACCTGAAACCAGCGTAGATGCCGATTAAAGCTGACAGTCGGCACTCTTTCATTTTTGATAAGATGGCCTTTATTGTACAGAATCATGAGTTTGTAGAAAGCAGGGCTCTTTTGGAACATGAATGTGATATTCTCAGAGGATGTAAGAAGTTTTGAATCACCATACTAAAGCGCACACTCAGAAATAACACTTATTCACCTCACAAATTCCACATTAGCTGCCCGCAAAGCATCTCTCTACTCTGTCTTAAGTGTCACTGTACATAAATGGCATATTAGTGAAGTAATTCCTTGCTCAGAAATGAAATGGGATAAATAAGGCACGTAGCATTTTGGCAAAATTTCAGGAGACAGCATTAAGACTTCCGAGCAGTGATAATTGGGCAGGAACAAGCTTCAAAGAAAAACTAATTTAGAACTGATGGGGTTTGTATAAATCATGGTGTGTGGTTCTGTGGGTTAGGCCTCAGTTCAAAGGCATCAGCTCAAATCCCAGGCTTGGCAGAGTGATGTCACTGTTGGTCCCTGAGCAATGCCGTGAATCCCTGTTGCTCTCGGGATTGGCTAACTCTGCTTTCCCAGAACCATCATATTTACGTAAAAGAAATATTATGCCCGAGCTAAGCCTGGTGGCGAAATTTAGCATGGGCCAGCCCCCCTCACGGTGAATTGCATAGCCTATATCTCAAAATACCGAAATATCGGCGCTTTTGAAAATTCCATAAAAAGGCGGCATGATATATGGACAGCATGAAAAATTGGATACTGCTCCAAGTCTAGTGTGAACATAATTTTTTTTTTTCACCCAGAACCCCCGAGGATCAATGGTTCAGGGGTTCCCGTCGAGGTGTCTGTGATGGTGAACAACGCATTGCAGCTACATTGCATGGGCGCGGGCGTCCCCGTCCCCTCCCTCACCTGGATGAAGGATGGTCGACCCCTGCTTGAGAACGACGGTGTCCGTGTCCTGAGAGGGGGGGAGGTGCTGAGGGTGGCCTCAGTCCAGGTACGCCCTGCTGTCACGTAGCGGGACGCTCCAGAACAATCCCCGCATGCCTTCCAATACAAGCACAGGTGTGCCTTTCTCCCCCAGGTGGAGGATACAGGACGGTACAGCTGTTTGGCCACCAGTCCTGCTGGCGATGACAACAAAGAGTTCCTGGTGCGAGTCCATGGTGTGTCCAAAATTTAATTTCCATTGTCCCGGTCCCGGTAGTATTTTGGTTTTGTTGGTGAGCCGGGTCTTGTGAAGATGCCGGTATTGAACTGTCCTGTGTTGGTGTTCTAGTTCCTCCGAACATTGTGGGGGAGAGAAGCCCCCAGGAGGTGTCTGTGCTACAGAACAGACAGGTGACCCTGGAGTGCAAGTCAGAAGCGGTGCCACCCCCAACCCTAACTTGGCTGAACAATGGGAAGTCTCTGCAGGTGAGCCCCCCCCCCCGTGAGACAGTCGTCAAAGAGTAGACGTCGAAAAGCATTGCTGTCGAGAAATCAATCATGGTTGGTGAACACATGGTGCTGATTCTTTATTTTTGAGAGCGACATAGCGAGTATATTTTTTCATTTGGTAGATTGGTATGTTTTTGTGTCTTTATGTCACCACCAAGAGGATGGTGTATGGCTGTGTGGGTTAAGACTCTGTACTTTTGATCAGAATATCGCATGTTCAAATTCTGTGGCTGACAGACTGATTTCAGCATTCGGTCCTTGACCCAAGGACCCTAGTTGCTCTAGGGAATGACTGACTCCGCTTCCTTAATTTTTTGTTATGTTGGATGAAAGCTTCTGCTAAATATATAAGCCATCTTTGAAACCATTTAGTCCCCTGAAGTAGTTTAGTCTCTGTAGGCCTCTCCACGTGTTCGGATCCTGTCCAATGGCCGCTACCTCCAGATCAACAACGCGGAGCTAAGAGACGGGGCGCAGTACACTTGTGTTGCCAGCAACATCGCGGGGAACACAACACGGGAGTTCAACTTGGTGGTGAACGGTAATGCACCTAGAATAAAACTGTATATTTAGTGTGGTCCGATATTATACCTGGTATATATTTCCATATGTTGCTCATTGACTTGGTGCTTCTGTAAATGTGTTTGGCTCCAAGTCCCCCCCACCATCCAGGAGGGTGCTCTAACCATGTCTGTCAAGGTTGGCCAGCCTGTGGTGCTGGAGTGTAATGTCAGTGGGGTGCCAACTCCACGCATTACATGGAGGAAGCATGGTGCTGTCTTGGCGGGAAGTAATCCTAGGTAATCTTGCAACAACATGTATCAACACCTGCATGACTTGTGTATTGTGTCTCTGTGGTTACTCATTGGGTAGCCCTACACCACTAGGGAATGTGGAGTTTCTCCAGGAATGAAAGGCATGTGGTTTAGGTGAATAGGTGACTCTAATTTGGTCATAGTGTATGACCGTGCATCCTGAGATGGGTTTCCATCTAAGGTGTCCGCAACCTTGTGTCATGTGCTTCCTGAGATAGTACTCTAGATTCACCATGACACTGTATGTAAATATGGATGCTATAGGTAACCATAGCTTCATAAAAGCAGTTATGGATTCCTCTACACAATCATTCTGTTTCTTGGATCTTGCTGCACCCATTGAATGTTTTTAAATGAAGCCCATAATCAAGATTCCATTGTTAAGATGATGACTCTTCAGTTTTGGCCTACGCAGGTACATGCTTGCGGATAATGGGTCACTTCACATCCACTCGGTTCAGGTGACAGACACAGGGCGGTATTTGTGCATGGCCACAAACCAGGCAGGAACACAACGCAAAAGGGTTGACCTGCAGGTTTATGGTGAGTCAGGGGGAATCCCCTCCAGGATAACACTTAAGGTTATCAACCGCCCAGAGCTAGTCACTGGCACTGAGTGACTGCTATTTTGTGATGTGCGATTGACCACAGTACCTCCGAGCATTGCCCAAGGTCCCACTAATATCACGGTGACTGTCAACGTCCAGACCACGCTGTCCTGCGAGGCCACGGGAATCCCTAAACCCACCGTCACTTGGAAGAAGAATGGCCGGCTACTCAACACTGAGCAGAACCAGAATATGTACAGGTTGATCATTTTTATTTTAAGTAGCTACATATGGAATCCCGGCATTAAACGAAGATTCGCACCTTCATCAGACTGACCTGTCTGTGTTTTGGTCCCCAGGATACTGTCCTCAGGATCTCTTGTTGTCATTGCACCCACTGTAGAGGACACTGCTGTCTATGAGTGTGTTGTGTCCAATGATGCTGGGTTGGATGAGAGGGTTATCAGTCTGACCGTGCAAGGTAAGGAACTAGTAATCTTTTGAAATTGATATTCCCCTATTGTAATTCAGAAGTATATCAGATCATTATTAGGCTTTGTGTTCTGTGTGGATTCCTTGCTTACTCCTACTGTGTGTTGGTAACAGTACCTCCCTCTATCGCTGATGAGGCCACTGAGCTGGTGGTGACTCGGCTGTCCCCAGTGGTCATCAGCTGCACTGCGTTGGGAGTGCCAGAACCCCTACTGTTCTGGAGCAAGGATGGGATTAGGCTCCCAAAACAGGGTGCAGACTTCAGGATCCTCCCCACAGGTGAAGCGCAGTCTTGCACTTTCATATCTCTCATTAGTGACAATGGTTCTGTTGAGATAATGGTGACCAACTGATATACTTCCTCTCTAGGCCCAGTGGAGATCGCTGCCGCTGAGCTGGGTCACACTGGCCGATATTCCTGCACAGCCAAAAACGCAGCAGGGACCGCTCACAGACATGTCCAGCTCACTGTTTTGGGTGGGTGCTTGTTCTATTTACACTGGGCTCTCTGCAGTATGAAAAGTACGCTGTCCTTAAAAAGCCCAGGTCCACTTCTAACAGGCTCTTTCTTACATCCAGATCCTCCGGTGATACAGGCTCACCCATCTACCCTGGATGTCATTCTCAACAATCCCATCACCCTCCCATGCAGTGCAGTGGGGTCCCCCAGACCCTCCATCACCTGGCAGAAAGAAGGCATCAGCATCCTCACCACAGGTCAGGATAAGTTGACTTAGCTCTAGGGAAGAGCACTGTGGACTTGGGGACATTCAGGCTACAAGAGAAAGAGCTTGTCTTAAGCAAAGGCTGTCTTTTCCAGGTGGTGGTGTCACCATACTGCCCAATGGTGACCTGCAGATTACACGGGCAAAAGTGGATGATTCCGGAACCTACATGTGTGTAGCTCAAAACCCTGCCGGGACTGCACTAGGCAAGACCAAACTGAAAGTGCAAGGTACATTTCATGAGGGTATATTCTGCAGTGTAGTGTACAAATGTATGTATTGTCCATACGGTTTGAGAATCCCTGTTTGATCAGTTGGTCTCTCTCGTTTCCCTCTTCAGTCCCTCCCGTCATTTCCTCTCAGATAAAGAGTTACGTCGTGGCCTTGGATGCCTCCATCACACTTCTATGCCAGGCAGAGGGACACCCATCACCGGAAGTCACCTGGCACAAAGACGGACAACTGGTGACAGAGTCTGTGCGCCAACGGGTCCTCAGTTCTGGGTCACTGCAGATTGCTTTTGCCCAGCCGAGTGATACAGGGCGGTACACCTGCACCGCCATCAATGTTGCTGGGTCCAGCAGTCTGGAGTTGCGCCTCACTGTCCACCGTGAGTCATTGCCTCAGGAATCTTTGGTTGTCCTGAACATTAGGTTTAGTCCTTAGGATGTTCTTTCTGAGTTATCAGACTGTTTGTCAGTCTTCACTCCTCCCATTAGTATTTGTTGTGTTAAGCTCCAAGTTCCTCGGAGTGACTTCCTGAATCCACCCCCCGCCAGTCCCTCCCTCCATCCGTAGCAGTGAGTCAGACGTCTCCGTGGTGGAGAACACCCCGGCCAAGCTGACTTGCCTCGCAGACGGAGTACCCCAGCCTCAAGTCTCTTGGGAGAGAGAAGGCAAGCCCTTCACTGACAACATCGGGGTGTACACCATACTGCCTACAGGAGAGCTTCTTATTCACATCACCCAGGTGAGTCCTGCAATGGCCCCTGTGTTTCTCAGGTGGAATAATGGTTTGAGAAAACCACAGCAGATTTAATTACAGTTTTCTTCATCTGCCTGACTCTTTCTAGCCCGAGGATTCTGGGAGTTACGCCTGCACAGCTACCAACCACTTGGGTCAGGACAGCAGGACAGTAACCCTGTCTGTCCACACCCACCCAGCCTTCACAGAATTGCTGGGAGATATATCGGTGAATAAGGGACAGCGCCTCCGGATGAGCTGTGGAGTTACCGGACTTCCCCTTCCCAAGATTACATGGGCATTCAACAACAACATAATTCCTGGTATTTACAACTGCTTATGCCATGAAGAAAACTCCTACATGCCAGCCTCAGCAATGATAACCTGTAGCCTGCTCTTTCCTAGCTCAGTACGACCATGTGAATGGGCACAGTGAGCTGGTCATTGAACGGGTGAGCAAAGACGATGCAGGCACCTACTCCTGCACTGCTGGGAACAGTGTGGGCTCAGTGAAGTCTCTTGGCTTTGTCTCTGTCAAAGGTAAGATGGGACCTTCCCTGTGGTGAACCTGGTCTTTATGATTGCTAAGCAGGCCTGTGTTGAAATGATTCCCGTGTTTGTGTCCAGAGCCGCCGATCTTCGATGGAGATTTTCACTCCAACCGGATCGAGCCTCTGGGGGGCAACGCCATCCTGAACTGTGAGGTGAGGGGAGATCCACTGCCAACCATACAATGGAGCAAACAGGGCGTCAACATCCAGATCAGCAACCGCATCCGGCAGCTGGACAATGGCTCTCTGGCCATCTATGGCACTGTGGTACGGTGTTTTCCCATAATGCACCTGTCTGGAGAAACTCAGTCATGTCTCTGCATGTCTGTTCTGCTGATACTGTATATCACATAATTAAGTAACAATTGGTTCTTTTAAGAAGTAATAAGGAGAGCAAATTCAGTTTTTTTATTCTGGTGTTAGTATTTCATCAGGTTTTTTAAAATTCCCAGCTAGCAGTTAAGATATTTATTACCTTTTCAAATTACCAATGTTTATTGTGAAACTAAATTGGAACCTGGGTAGAGCAGGGGAGTGCTCGTTAATATTTTGGAGGTGTTTGGTAAGGTATGTATGAAATTAATTTAAATGCTTACAGTTTAACAGGTGCATAATTTCTGCTCTCAGAAAACATTCAGGGGCCTGTTCTCTCTTGTAGTATAGTTGTCCTTGAATCACGTGAAACGGCTACGCTCGCATTTTCAGAACGAAGACGCAGGAATCTATCTGTGTGTCGCTACCAATGACGCTGGAGTGGTGGAGCGTGGTGTGACGCTGACCCTGCAGAGTGAGTCTCTCTCTGAACAATGGATCTTTAGACGTAACCGTTAGATAAAGACCTGATGCAGCTGCCTATGCATTAAGTTAATTCAAAGCAACTTAGTGTTTAGTTGTGGTTTACGGTGTGGGCTCAGGGGGTTGAGCCTGTGTGCCTGTGGTCGGTAGGTCGCTGGTTTGAGACCGGCCTTGGCAGAATAGTCACATGTCCGTGGCCCCTTGAAGGCCCTTAACCCCTGAAAAGAGAATTTCCCTACAGGGGACAATAAAGTATTTTTATTACTGTACTGGTTTTGGGAATAGATGCGATGAGGTGGGAACAGTTTACAAATATTTTCCCCCCCTCCCCCCAGGTCCCCCAGCAATCACAGTGGAGCCAGTTGAGACAGTGGTGGATGCTGCTACCACAGTGCTGCTCAACTGCCAAGCAGAAGGGGAGCCTACCCCCACCATAGAGTGGGCCCGGGAAGGTCGCCCCCTGCTGGGAAACGAGCGCGCTACTGTACTGTCCAACGGCTCCCTGCGCCTGGTGGCAGCACAGCAGGAGGACACTGCTGAGTATGATTGCGTGGCCAGGAACTTGATGGGCTCTGTGCTGGTCAGGGTTCCGGTTACTGTACGTGGTAAGTTTGGTCGCTGCCCTTTTTCCCCCACTGTCCTAAAGCCCTCCGCCTCCTTGCACTTTTCTCTTATAAAAACACTGCTGGTTGATTTTTCAGTGCATGGGGGCTTCTCAGAGTGGATGAACTGGGGGCCCTGCAGTGTCAGCTGTGGGCTGGGCACCCAGAGGAGGCTGCGTCAATGCAATAACCCCATGCCTGCGAACGGGGGGCGCCACTGTGCCGGACCTGAGACGGACACCCGCCCCTGCCTGGGCAACCCCTGTCCAGGTGAGTCCGTTTACAAATAGTGGAGCCCCATGATTCTTCTGCATCGAAAAAGCAGAAGTAGAAACTAAACGCACGTGGCGTCACCTGGAGTCGGTTAGCGATATTATGTGCCCTATTATGGACACAAAGAGAAGACGGCTAATATCGTTGTAAGCGTCTGATACCTGCCAGCATCTAAAGTCTGGTTCATACTTCACTTTTCCACGTGCACTTTCTGGCTGCAGACGGCCGCGCGGTAGCTTGTGTTCATACTATGTTGGGCTGCAGATGCAGTGATGTTCCATTAGACCAGCAGAGGGCAGATATTTCGCAATAAACACAAATACATGCAGTGTAGTGAAACTGGTAAACTTTTATGTTATGGGCGGTATTACGGTACTAAGGCCATACCATAGTATTTTGAAAGCCTTGCCACAGCCTCAGCATGACCCTGTACCCTCAGCAAATTGCATCGGCAAGATTTAAAAATGCCAGAATAGTGCTGCTTTTTAAAATATCATATATCTCGGTATCGTGTCTGTACAGTTTGAAGACTTCCGACTCTCCTCATGCAGCAGGTCACCATAACTAGTACAACAATAACAGCCATATAACTGCTGATCTGTGAAGGTCCACGCTGCCGCCTACTGGAAATACCTGCTCAGTTATCTTGCGCATGTGTGGTCAATGCACATGGATGTGCAAGGCTTTCACTAGACATAATAATCTGGGCTACATGCACACTGACCGCAGCCAGCCCCCATGACGAAGTTAACGTCATGTCCCCTCATCTGCAAGCAAAAGTGCACGCGGAGATGTGAAGTACGAATTGGCTTTCAGTAAGTTACAGCAGTGCACATCCAGCTTAGAAATGAAAAACGTGTATCATAGCGAATAGTGTTTTTTTTTATTATTATATTTGTCCAGGGATACTATGACCCTTTTTCAAGAGTATGAACTTTTGAAGGGAACTTTTGGTTTATTTACATGCTGTCAAAGAGATTATTGTAAAACAAAATGAGAGGTTAATGTTTTCATTGGTGTCGTTGGGGTGTGAAGTGGATGGGAGCTGGTCAGAATGGACGGCTTGGGAGGAGTGCTCTCGCACCTGTGGCCAGGGTAACAGGACAAGGGTGCGCGCGTGCAGCAGCCCCCCGCCTCAGCATGGGGGGCGCCCCTGCGACGGGAAGGCAGTCGAGGCCATCGTGTGCAGCATCAGACCCTGCCCTGGTACGTGGTCTGCAGTATTGCCAGTGGCACTTGAAGGACTACGTGGATCCTTTTTCGTTTGCTTTGGTCTGGTGCCGTGGAACGTGGCAGCTGGGGGAACGTGGGGGCTGTAACCAGGCACGCAGCTGATTAAGTTTCCTGTGTTCCAGTGGCTGGTAATTGGGGTGTCTGGTTGCCCTGGAGCCCGTGCAGTGAAACATGTGGTGAGGGAGTGCAGACGCGAATGAGGCTGTGCAACAGCCCGCCCCCCTCGTTCGACGGGCCGAAGTGCGAGGGGCTGGACTTGCAGACACAGGTGTGCAAGGAGAGGCTCTGCCCAGGTAAGCGAAGCCCCCGGCATTGACCCCCTCCCGCTCCACCGAAGGGTATGGCGGCGGTAACCCGGGCCTTTTGGGTGGTCCGTGCAGTGGATGGGAAGTGGTCAGCCTGGGTCAGCTGGGGTCTGTGCAGCGTGTCCTGTGGAGGCGGGACCAGGCAGAGGACGCGCTCCTGCGACAGCCCCACCCCTCAGCACGGAGGACGTCAGTGTGAGGGGAGCGACGTCCACATTGACTTCTGCAACAGTGAGCCGTGTCCTAGTAAGTGCCAGCAGCTATACCGCCCCCCCCATGGCCTTCAGAACCATGTATGTACTTCTGTTACGTGTCTCCATTCTGATGGTATTCCTGAAGCCACCCCGCTCATGTGCCTCTCCAGTTCATGGGAACTGGGGCCCGTGGAGCAGCTGGGGCAGCTGCAGCCGGACATGCAGTGGCGGCCAAATGCGCAGATATCGCACCTGCGACAACCCTAGACCCGTGAGCGGGGGCAGAGCCTGCGCCGGGGCAGATACACAGATACAGAGGTGTAATGCTGCAAACTGCCCAGGTGAGGTCGCTGTTGTCCCGCCCTCCCTAACACTGCATGCAAATATACAGTATTTTATTTAACAGAGACCAGAATAATAATTAAGTCCATCTGAAATTTAGGTAGTGATATACTCTTTAACACATTTGAAGTTTGATGCGCATAAAAATGAAATATTTTTGAGAAAAGGGAAGAGAACTTTATTCTAGTTGAAATAAAAATGAATACATAAATCCTGTTGAATAGAGCTTAGCAATAAAATCAAACTAAAAGCCATTTAGGTGATGGTTCCCAGATTCAAGTAGGAGGAACTGCACCTTAGTGGTAACATGGGTGATACTGTAACCTTTAGAGTGTTTTATTCTCATGAGTGCTTCAGTATAATTTACGCTTAATACCTTCGAAAGGCTCCGAGGTGACAGGGCGCTTTAGACATTATTCGGTGGCTTGTGCTGACTTGTTTTTGTGCTCATTAGTGGACGGGAACTGGGGCCCATGGCAGCCCTGGGGACAGTGCTCATCCTCATGTGGCGGAGGGGAGCAAACCCGGCTTCGACTTTGCAACAGCCCCCCTCCCACGCAGGGGGGGAGGTCCTGCCCAGGCGACTCCTCTCAGCTGTCGAGGTGTAACCCCCAGGCTTGCCCAGGTACGCCCCGCTCAGTCTCCTCGTCAGGCAACCCTGCCTTTGTAACATCACATATTCAGTATATTACAATGTATCTGAAATCTGAATCGATAGTCTAATTTGTGTAAATATGAATAACTATCTCATTCCTGATGTGAGTTCAGGTGGACCCCAGCGAGCCAGGGGAAGTATCATCGGGCACATAAACGACATGGAGTTTGGAATCTCCATCATCAATTCCACTATTTCTGATAGCACAGAACATGGAGGCAGAGTTGTGCAGGCTACCATTTCTAATGTGCCAAGGAGTCTTGGTGAGTCATGGAGGTGCTGTGACTCATTAATCTGAAGCATTAACTCGGCTGTCCTTGGTGGACCTTGCCTGCTTTACCAAAATAAACTGTTCCAGCACATTCTTCCTACTTTGCTGTGTAAGGATCTTAATATGAGGGTTAATCAATGTTCTAGGTGATTTTGGGATTCTGAGGTAGAACATGGCTTTAATGTTACATTTCCTCCCCAACACGGGAAAGGATGTTTTTTTTTCGGTTGTGATATGACAACTCCTCGATTTCACTACTCCTAGGGCCTACAATGAGGAAGCTCATCTCCATCCTAAATCCCATCTACTGGACGACTGCTATGGAGGTAGATGAAGCTGTCAATGGATTCACCCTCACAGGTGGGATCTTCAGAAGGGAGACGCAGGTGGAGTTTGCCACAGGTAACGACACCTACACCCTAGACTACATTTACTCCTGTTTTTTATCAGTTGACTTTCAAGTGCTGACTTCTACCATTTATTATTTTACCAGGTGAAATCCTAAGAATGACTCACGTTGCCAGAGGACTTGACAATGATGGGGCCTTATTATTGGACATTGTACTTAATGGGCACATTTTACAACTGCCACCAAATGCTGAAATTGATGTCAAGGTACCAACTATGTCGAATGTCCCAGCTTTGGGTCCTTACCCTTAACAAAAATGAATTCAAATTCAGTTTGATGGTGATCATCATCTGAAAATGGATGTATCAGAAAATGAAATTTGAATAGTTACTGCAAATAACACAAAACACTTAACTTGTTTCTCAAGGACTACACAGAAGATTACATCCAAACAGGCCCAGGACAGTTGTACGCACTGTCCACACGAATGTTCACCATCGACAGAGTGAGCGTGCCATACTCCTGGAACCACACAATTACCTATGAGTCATCCAGAGGGAAGATGCCATTCCTAGTGGAGACCCTGCGTGCTTCTTCCATAAAAGCCAATTACCGACCCCGGGAGGAGATTCTGGAATACAAAATCCATGCCATCATTGCGAAAGGTCTGCTGTTCTCTCCATGCTACTAATTGTCCCATCCCTGAGTGAAGCCTCTTTGACCTCTTGATCTTGACTGGGAATTTTCAGGTGACCGAAGTAATCAGTGCCCAGCGGGGTTCCATCTTGACCCTTCTGGACCATATTGTGCAGGTAATTGTCCATTCACCTATCCTTAAACATTTTTTCCCTTGAAGACTTATCCAGTACAGGGACATGGTGTGATCAGGAAGCATTGGACAACATTGTAAGGGACATCCTGGGTGGAATTCCAGTTGGGAAAAAGCTCTACATATAAAATAGTTTCTCTGAAGTTAGGAAGCTTTGAGTTAAGGAGGAACATGCAAATATGTCAACATCTTCTTTTTATCTTCTAATAAAGACGATGATGAGTGCGCTGTTGGGAACTCGTGCTCTCATGGCTGCCACAACGCTGTGGGAACCTATCACTGCTCATGCCCCAGAGGCCTGACCATATCTGCCGATGGGAGAACCTGCCAAGGTATGGACACCAACTGATCTGCCACATGCCACGTCGCTGGCGTGTATTTAGGATGCATTTGCCACTTGTATTTCAATACAGTGCCACTGGATGTGAATACTTCCCTGTGTGCTAATATACTGTAGAACTGTCTGCTATAGTAGTTTCATAGTCACTGTTCTTTCATTTGTAGACATCGATGAGTGTACTCTAGGAGGACATCTCTGTCATGACGGCCAAGACTGCGAGAACACTATTGGCTCGTATCGTTGCATGATGCGTTGCGGGAGGGGCTTCCGCAGGACGGTTGATGGACTAAGCTGTCAAGGTCGGTTCCTGACTTGTTTCTGACTCAGCGGTCTCAGTTTTCCCCGCTTTGTGTCAGTCCATCCTTAATCAGTACATTCCTTTTGTTCCCAGATATAAATGAATGCCAGGAGTCCAGCCCCTGTCATCAGCACTGCCTGAACACTGTTGGTAGCTTCCGTTGCGCCTGCGAGCCTGGCTTCCAACTGAGGAACCGCCGGTGCTTTGGTGTGTATGCAGTTTCAAGTGCCTCAGATAAATATAGCAAAACTGTACCCATGACATGCCATTGGATTTGGTGGGTTGTGCAAAGCTGATCCCAGATCTGCTTCTTCTTTAGACATTAACGAATGCAGGCAACGGGTTTGCCGCTTGGACCAGCGATGTAAGAACACCAGGGGTGGCTACACTTGCGTCGATCTTTGCCCCACCGGCATGACGAAGGGGGTCAACGGGACATGCATCGGTGAGGGACCGTCATTATGGGGAGCGAGTAGGGACCACCAAGATATCTGGCCTCCATTCATGTGGAGTACCAAGGACCGCCATGATGAACGATGCATCTGCTGACAAAGCATAAGGTTTTGTCTTCTTGAACTTGTCTTTCCCCCACTTTTTTCAAGATATCGATGAATGCAGAGGTGGAACGCACCAGTGCCGATACAACCAAATCTGTGAGAACACCCATGGGAACTACCACTGCACTTGCCCCCGAGGGTACCGCTCCCAGGGTGTGGGCCGCCCCTGCCTCGGTACGTCATGCACTGTGCCTGCAGCACCTTGCCACCAACTAGCTGCCGCATCTCTCCGCTTGCTACATAAACGCTGCCTTGGCTAAATCTTAACACAGGTGGAGCAACAGCAGGAGGGACGCTGACATCTTGCTTCTCTGACATAGTATTATTAGTGCAGATTTAAATTTAAACAACTCCCCTGATATATTTCTATTGCTTAAAGTGAACTTAGTTGGACAGGATTTGGCTGGGGACTCCTGTAAATTCCTTGAGAAAATACTGATGATTTGACTCCCGTAAACATCTGGACTTTAAAAAACATTTATTTAAATTGTGACGTTTCACAGATTAGCTCGTTGTTCCTTTGTGTTAATAGAAAAGTAGCATGAAGCACACAGATTGGGACCTTCTAAAGCTGTGAAAGCAGGCAGGGAACATACAAGAGGTAGTGAAGTGAAACAAAGCAACTGCAGCGGCACTGTACTCGTCAAAGGATTTGATGTAGCTATTTCAGTAACGGTGCCGTCTTTGTTCAAAATGTAAAGCTAATGCAACTTCAAGGGTGGTAGGATTTCATGGTAGAGCTGTTCTGCCAATCAGACCTTTCGCCGTTCAGTGTCATTTCCAGCTGTTTATATACAGCTGTGGAAACTTTTAGCAGACCACAATTTTTTTTTTTTAAATCTGCATTTTAAAATACTGGTTTAATCATGGTTCTGCTGGCAGAAGACAACACTGAGCAGAAGGTTGCTTCCAGGCTCAAGGTTTTTAAGACAGCAGTACACAGGAACAAGGTGAAGCAGGGGACACTGGGAACGACCAAAAACCAGCCAGGTCAAGGGTGGAAGCAACTTTCTAATGCCAGAGATGACCGTCAACTTATCCGACAGTGCCTCAGTGACCTTCAAAAAGAATGGGAAATATTAAGTGCACTGCAATTCATAATGGGCTCCTAGAAACAGGACTGAAAACCCATAAAGCATGAAGCTCTTCATCAATAAGAAAGCAGGGAAAGGCCAGGCTGGAGTTTGCCAAAAAAAACATAGGTAAACCCATAAACTGAGAAATGAATAAAACTGAAACTTTTGCTGTGGTCTCTTCATTTTTTGCAGAGATTATTTTGTGTGGAAGGATAGACCGTAGGTGTGTTTCCAAATGCCACCATGAGTCTTTGTTACACAACGCAGCAGTTATACAAATAGCAGGTTTAGTCAAGGAGTCTCCGCTGCCTCGTCTGCCTTCTTCAGATCACACTGAGGTTTCTGTCAGCTACAAACACAGCAGTGAAAAAGGAATTAAGAAAATGTTTATTGCAGGAAGACCAGCACCTTCCGCCTTGCTTCGTATTTCCCACTGACCTTTGAATTTAACTCTCTCTGACTTCTCTCAGCTTTGTTATGGCTTGTCTATGCACTTTGTCTCTAATACACAGCTGTCAGACTCCAGTCCTGGGGGGCCAGAGCCCTGCACATTTTTGGCTTTCCCCTCGTTTGACACACCTGATTCAACTTATTGTGCTAATTACCACACAGCTGTTGAGATGAATCATTTGTGGTGGAACAGGGAAAGAACTAAGGTACACAGGGCTGCAGCCCCCCAGGACTGGAGTTTGACACAGCTGCTCTAATATATTCACGTGTAATACCTTCATTCTGTAACCAAGGAAAAATGCTACTGTAAAATGAATCTATAAATGCTGAGGTTAACAACAGTACAGCCAACCTCACTATGGACACGCAACCTATTATTCGGAGTTAAACCTCCATCTTGTCTCTGCCTAGAGGTAATAGGACACCACCGAATCCGTGACATCAGATGTGATCTTACAAGATGTCATCATTTGACCGTCATATGAGACCTTTTGGCATGACGAGTGTCTGGCCAGATTGGCTGAGACGGGCTCTCCTCCAGGGCCACTGACTGACCCCCCGTTGTCCTGTTTTCTCTCCTCCTCTTCCACCCTCTGCTCACCCTCCTCCCCCTTCCTCTCCTCCGCATTCCGTTGTGCTGGGACTCGTTATGCGGGCAGACATTAATGAGTGTGAAAGGGTGCCCCCGTCCTGCGCCCACCAGTGCCTCAACAGCCCCGGCAGCTACAAGTGCCTCTGCCCGCCAGGGCGCCACTTGCTGGGCGACGGCAAGTCTTGCGCGGGCCTGGAGAAGCTGCCCACGTACGAGAGCTTGATCTATGGCTATAGAGTATCCCAGTCCTCCCAGCAGTACCACAGCCTGGCCTCACAAACATACCACTCCTACTCAAGCAGTAACCGCATTAGAGGGTCCTCTCCGCGCTCTCACAGGGACACTAGAAGGGCTTGCCCTGAAGGCTTTAACGCAACGCAACATCAATGCCTAGGTAACTATCTGCCACCATGTGGTTGATGCAGTATATGTCAGGCTGACCACATACCTCTGACTGCAAAATACTAATTCAAATGCCACGTCTCCACTGTAGGAAATCTATGTATGAATATTAGACACCTGTTGTGGTATTCTGTTATGTGGTTAAAATGAAAAAGAGTGGTTTAATTAGAGTACAGTGGGACTGTCTGACGTAGACAATAATGTTACAC
>JABFEB020000033.1:14755721-14775531 GCA_019775895.2 Stomatorhinus ivindoensis | reverse complement strand
TCTATATCTCTCTCTATATCTCTCTAATAGATTTTTTGTATACTTATATTAAGTAAATGCCCCGTCTCCTCAGCCATGCACATCACAAGCACTGCCCTTTTCATGTTACTATTCAACACACACTTCAGTCCTTCCATTATACCTTCCGTAGTTTCATGATACCAAGTGCCTGCAGTACCTGGAGATTTGAAGTTCCTGAAGTTAATATTGGCCAGCACAAAGTGGATGATGGTGGGGCAGTTCCTCTGGCCGTCTTCAGGCTTAAAGACATAGCATTCCTTAAGGCCCTCTCGGTCAAGCGCCTTGTGGTCTATCTTAGGGAAGGGCAGCTCGTTCAGATGGGCCCATTTCTCAGCCAGGAGAAGCTCCTGGGGACAAAGGTCAAAGGTCAGAGTCCCAATAATATCTCCAGAAGCTATACAAACACTGAAGAACTCTTCATAAAAATGTCAAACAAGCTGTGGATTTTCCCTTATGGAGGAGTAGTTTGGCAAATACATTCAGTACTTTCACTTATAAGCATACACTAGTGGGCAAAACTGTGGAAACACTTCCAATTTTTAGACAACTATTCAAGTTAGTTATTTAATTGTCCAATATATATGATACTTGCAAATATGATTTTTTTATACACCAATATTCATTTAGTAATTTTTAAAACTTAATGCCAAAAATGTCATGTGTTCCCACAGTTTTGGCCAGTTATGGCTTTGCTTGAACTGAAAATATTGAAACGTTCTTCAACATCCAGCCATTTTCCATAGCTGGTTGTCCTACGCAGGGTTGCGGGGGTGCAGAGCCAATCCCAGAAGATATGGGTACAAAACAGGGAATTACCCAGCATGGGGCACTAACACACTCGCATTCATGCCGGATAGATGGGTAACTCCAATTCACCTTAGTGTGTTTTTGGACTGTGGGGGGAAACCCAACAAAGAGAGGGAGTACATGCAAACTCCACACAGAGCCCAGGCGGAAAGTGACATCACATTCCAGGGGGGTGTAGGGCAGTGGCATTAGCGTCCACGCCACCATGCCCCCCCATCTCACAAACACAACATATTTAATCAGTTAAAAAAATTCACTAAAATTCCTTAACTCTGAGAAACTTGGACAAATGACATGATGGCAGACAGATATATACTATATATTTTTTTAGTACCCTGGCATAATTTTTTAGTTGTACAGATAGAGGAACTTGAATATTGAGTCAAATCGATGTCAATCTGCTGACCTTAAAGGGTGGAGATGAATCACTCGGCCTAGCGGAAAAGTCAAACGATATTATGAGGTCCACGCCCCTCTCTTGCCTGAGGACGAGCGGGTATGGGAGATTAAAGCTAAGGCCGCTGTCCACCACATAGATCTTCTTGCTCTTTGGATCCAGAGGCTCGTAAATGCGATCAAACTCATCGGGATCTGTTTCCAGGGTTAACGACAGAGAGAAAGGGGTTTGGGGGAACACCTGTCAATATGTCGCCCTCTGCAGGAGCAGAGACACACACAACTGCCGTGACACGAGTAGGAAACAGAGTCAGCAGGTGACAAATGTGGTATAGCAGACTAAACCCCGATAACTGATTGTCGATAGTTCAGAAATTTGTCTTTGATCTTAGTATTGCTTCAGAAAATATCCTGATTTGTAAAGAACTTTTTTTTTTTTTTTAAATGATCAACAAAAACAAAACTGTCTACCCCTAATGATTCAACAACAGTGGAGTAAAAGTAGGTATAAATATGGGTTTCTATCCCACACCGCACAGGTAGAGTACACTCTGCATTGCATGTCAGTTCATTGCAGGCCACACATACTACAGTCATACTCTGCAAACAAGTTCATTATCTGGTTCTGAATTCCTGGGCTACCTCGACCGGGAACTTTTGTAGTTCCTGGCCACTCAAGTGTGCCATTTCCCTTTCTACCGTACAACATGAAGTGCAGCCTATATGCTAAAAAAGCAAGGGAGAAGAGAAAGCCTCATATTTTAAACTGCACACAATTCCATATAAAACTACACTACCACCCCAAATCAAAAGAGAATGGACAAGTGTTTTTGTTATTTGTTAGTTATTGAGGGGCTTGATTGTACGGTTTAAAAATACGTGACAAATCTTGTTCCATATTGTTTCAAAACAGGACAGAATTTTATTTATATGGCCCACAACACATTCATAACTCATTATCAAATTTGGCTATCAGATTGTTCTTTCCTTTTCCACAGAATGAAAAATGCATTATGCTGCAAATTAATGTTGGCACTGGGGATATTAGGCAAAAGTATATTGGTTAGAAATCGAATTTTCCAATGTGGAAATAGAGAAACACAAAAAAATGTATTCATTAATACATATTTAATGTAATTGAGATACAAAAATAATTCCATCTGTTCAATTTTGCTCCAGGACTTCGGTTTGTTTTTCCTGCACTTCTGCGTAACTTCCAAGTTGGCACCAGTGCTTGTGGTCAACCAATCACTATAAGCCCTACCCAGTAGTTCCTGGCCGAGCAAAATGTACCTACTCCAAAGTAGGGACCAAAAATAGGTTCACTGCTCTGCTACATAGAGTTACTGTCAGGCCTAGTTCATGCATTGGAAACGTGACAGAATGTCCCTGGTTCCTGAACAAAGTTCCTGCAGAGGGAAAGCACATTTAGTGATATCAATTTACCTAACTGCACATCTCTGGACTACAGCAGGAAACACACATCTGAACTGCACACACACACACAGCGAGTAGAAGCAGAATTTGATCCCCAAACCCAGGATGTGTGAGATAACAGTATCCAGTAGGCTGTCCAACATAAGGTTCTTCGTATTTTATATGGAAAAAATGAACACTAAGAATGTTTTATAGTCGAGCATGAAGTTTGTTTTGCTTGTGTTCCTTCTACCCAGTATAGACCACATAGGCCATTACAGACAAAACGTCTCACACGGAGCTCGGGAAACACTTGAGTTTAGTTTGAAGACTGCTAGATCATTGATGTTGTTCACTACTGAGTCTGTGGTCAGAAAGACAGACGGAACTGGTCTCAGACCTTTGATAGGGTCTGCCTCCTGTGCAGCCAATGCCTCCTTGGTGAGGTCCCCACAGGGCGAGTTTGGCACCACGGCGCTCAGCCTGAGGCCCCACATGAAGTTGTGCACCTTGCCGGCCCGGCCTTCCCGGCTTTTCAAGATGGCGGAGTTGCTGATCAGAGAGCTGAACATGCCAGGAGGCCAGCTGTTCTGCTCCTGAGGGTGAGACTCATTGCCTATGTCCACAAAAGGTTTTTAAGTCTCAAATCCAGGCTATGAATACAAGTCAGCATAGGCAGTACCTAAAGGTATTGTAGACTCAAGAGTAAAACATCAATCCAACACAGCAAGTATGTGTCCTACACAGCCAACATTTGGCTCATATATATAATGTACATACTACCCAGACAAATAGCTTGTATACAACTACAATTTGAACACAAAGAAAAACAGCAATAGCAACCAATATGCACGTGTCTTAGAGTACATCTGCACAGAGAGACATGCACAGGCTTACAACACATCTCCCTCTGATTCTGACCTTGGCCGTCATCTTCTCCCACAATATGCACAGGCTTAATATGTTCTGTAAAACCAAAACATTTCACAGGATTACAAACTACAATATATAAAAAACGAATTATCTTGGTAGAAAATGCATATTTGCTCATAAAAAAAAAACAAAATTTAACATTAGAATATATGCAAATGAACTTCAACAACAAAACATCATTATTATTGTTCTCCAGAAAGCTTGAAGAACACCCCTTTGGGAATGCCCCTTTTGTAAAATTTCACCACAAGCAAAATTCATCAATTGACTTAATGAATATAGATTACATATGTTAGCAGTCAAGTCAAAAAATTAATGGGTATAATGGATGGTTGCTGGAAATACTGGGGTGAATTTGAGAATTTTGAAATGGCCATGTTGACACACTGAAATATATTGTAGTTTTACACCAACAGTGTAAGACATACAATATATAAACAAATACCCGTGGTAACGTCACTGCATGAATGTCATAACACAGCTGCTCATTAAGCAAACAGTCAACTGCTTTTTCCGATGACTTGTCAGTCCCACAAAGGCCAAAAGTTTAGCAAATCACGTTGACCTTTGGGGAGGCTGAATCAACATTCTTTCCATACAGCAATAAACACACAACAGCCCCTAGAACGAGTCTGAAAGGGCAAATCGGAGTGCTGGACGTCCTCTTGTTCCCTAATTTTTTTTTATTTTGATTTTTTTTTTTTGAACCTGAACTGATTTCTCGATTAAACTCAATTCATTGATTTTAAATAAAGCACTGGTTGAAATTTGCCTTTTCGATCACTGTGTATTTTGGCAAAAGGAAGACGGAGCGTAGCAGATGGTGCAAAAACAATGAGCAAAAGCCAAGAGGTGTGGGAGCATTACACATAGAAACTGAATGAAAATGCAGTCATCACAGAACTTAAATATTACAGCAGCATGACTGAAATGCATCTTCAAAGGCATTCATGGACTCCATGTGGCCTTTAGCCTCTTGGAGTAGCCTCTGTCATCACTTTGACTTAAATTATTCTGCATCTCAAAATAATCGCCACAAAAACACAGGCCCAGCCCTGTTGCTTAGTGGCATCATCTTATACAATATATGGTAAATACCTTAATTTCAGAACATATTGTGTGTCTTGAGTAGGGCTGAATGATACTGGGAAAACAAAAAATCTGATCTAAATTTCTGCGATCAATATTGCGGTATTTATGAAACAAAAAGCTTGAAAATTTACCCAAAATAAACTATAGCCAAATAGAAAAGTGATGGATATGAGAGGAACTCATTGCTGTTCAGCTGCCAATTAGGTACTTGTGCATGACGGCTAACGCTGAGCACTCCACATGTAGCCATTTCAGAGATGATTTGATCCAGTCAACTGACCATAATGATTTGGCCATTGTTAGTCACCCAGATCTTTACCCCTCCCCATTTCTTATACATTCAACGTATTGATCACGAGTACCAGTTAGCTTACCGTCTAATATATTGCACATCTTGATACAAACCATTATGAGATGGTCAACATTATTCACGTCATATGAAGGTGGTCAGAATGTCTTGGCTCATCAGGGTATATAATTACTGAATTTATTACAAAAGAATTTGTAGTGACTTGACTTTCATCCTCATACTACCATTGACCTATGAATGTATCATTTCTCATCTGTTCTTAAGCAGAGGACACACACGGTATTCCTTCGCTCAGAAAACAAACTACATTCTTTAACAGAATTTCTCCCAATGAGGTCTATAGCCCAGTGGCAGGAAAGAACCTTCAAAAGACAATAAAAACCATGAAGGACATTTGCCTGCGGTTACGTGTCTTTATTAGTGCATGGATCTACCTCTGGTTACAGCAGTGCTCTCAAATACGATTTAGTATTTATAAGCCTGTGCATACAGGGCTGACTATGTGTTTATGCATGTATATAGACACCCACCCAAAGCAGGAAATGCCTCTTACCCATCTCCTCTTCCATGGTGCTCCCCCTTTTGTGGGCTTGGCCTCCAAGGAGTCGATTAAACAGTATGGCGAAGGCGCTGCCCCACACCCCTGCGTGAGACAAACATCCCATAGCACACCTTCTACTGCTTCCTCCGCTTAGGATCCCATCTGAACATAGTGCAGAGGCTGTTGCTTTGCTTAAATGTAGGTGGATAAAGGTTGAATTCCGAGGTTCAATCATGCCAAGCCAGCTGTACAGAAATACACTTCAAAATGACTTTAAAGTTAACACGGAAGACAAATCCCTGGCATTGAATTATATTATTTCAGGCCTAATTAATAAATGCTTTTGGTATTTTTGACCCCATTTCAGATTCACTTATTGATAACCGTATACAGTGAAACCCGATTTATAACTTTACATACAACTTTATACATACGCATTAGTAACCGCTTTCCAGTTGAGCTACATGATGCATGTGAAAACAGATATACTGATGACAGATGAACAACAAAACTGCAATACTTCTCTTTGGACAAGTGACTACCTGCAGAGTCACTGCAAGAGATCAGACTAATATCAGCCAACGATAAACATCATATTTGCTGTACCTACGGAGACCGTGACAAATTACTGCTCACAAATGTCTGGATTCCTCAGTGCTTGTGTCATCTGCATTCTGAAAGTCCCCCCACCCCCAGTATTGCCCTGCTTCTCCTATCCTGCACTCAAATACGTCACAGCTGAACGCAACAATAGCATGGAACAGTCCTTATCTTTTGCCTCATGCGACTGCACTGTTGGCTCACATAGCTGGAACTAAGAAATCAGAATGCCGAGCGCAGGATAATTTGTCATAAATTACCACATTTCAGCAGGCATCTAATTTGAAATATGCAGATTGCTTAGTGTCAGTTATCTGCCAATGTGTTTTAATTGATGGCAATCAAGAGAAGTCCAGCAGTAATAATAAAACAGAACATAGCAGAATAGAATAGATCTGTCTTTATGGAAGAGGCTGCTTTTCTCAAATCTGATCCGTTATATTAATTGTTCTCTTCCTCTTAGTTGAGGAAAAGTACAACCACCTTATGGGTCTATAAGATAAACCCACCACACATGAGTGATGAGTGCTCCTGAAGAACGAAGAAAGTGCTCAATGATGCCACCCTGACAGCATCTCCCCCAATCCTGCAGGAACCACCGTGTCTCTTACCCATGAGAAAGTGAAGGGGGCTTTCCTCAAAACGCTTCACCACTGATCCCATGAAGAACTTGCTCCCAAAGAGATCAGGGGTCATGAAGGTTCCATACTTCACCATCCCAATCTCATAAGGGCTGAATTCCAACCAGTCTGGCCAGCCAAAGATGAAACGCAAAACACAAAATTCATGGGAATGCATATCTGCTTATTATGTTTCTTTGAGGCTAGAGTGCTACAGCTCAGTTCACCTGTGCAATTCTGCTGGAAAAGAGCTGATGGAGCTGGTGTATTACATGTTTTTGAAATTGATGCGAGCAGGCCTCCTCTGATAGGCCTCCATTGGGTTTCCAATAAATTGTGTAATTAACTTAATTAATTTAAACATTAAGGCAACATATATTTGATGTAAAGATACTCCAGAATACTCCACTGTAATAATACGGTCTGTGAAAATACTGGAAAATTAGCATTTCTTTTAATAGCTGCATTTTTGTCCTTGCATCTGTTAAATTCCAGAATAAATTCATTTCATACCAATTTGTCTGAAACTAAATGGGGGTGGCAAAAACATTAAGTTTTCAGTTCTATTAACATTTTATAATTATATTTCATCAAAAACAATTTCATGCTAAAAACTCAATGAACATTTTCAGTTTGTCTATCACCACTTTCCATTGTCATACATTAGAAAATGGGAGCCACATCGACTCCCCAGTCATAACCAAACAATTCGGACAAGCCCGGCTTGGCTATCCAATATTCCTGACTCCAATTCGGATTGCTAATTATGCAGATTCCAAAATACGCCAATCTTTTTCGAAATGAATATGAAAGTTCAGTATTTGAATACGAGTATATGAAGCTAGTACTGTATATTGTTATAGATTCATTTTTCAGATCAATAAATTTACAGGGGCTGTAAATTGCCATGAAACACAATGACTGAGAAGAATATAAAATACAAATAATATTTAATTTTATATTAGTCTTTATCAAAACCATTTCAATTCAGGCTTTCTAATACCTTGTTAACTGAGCTTCTTTACTCTGGACAGATAAATTAGAAAACACTTCTTTGATTTTCCAGTTGCAGTTTAGCTGTTTTTTAATTTTTTTTATTTTTGTAATGCCCCTACATACTTTCACAGAAGGTATCCAGAACACAGGGCGTCAGCTCCACTGCAACTCAGATTCCAGCCGAATAATAATCATTAGTCATAGGACACCACAAAAAAGGGCCAGTGCCGATCTGAGGGGTGATGCATCGTTCACTGGAATTCAGCACACCCCAGCAGCCGAAGGGGGCCCGTCACCGCTGCAGAATGCCCGTATGCATGGCCAGCCGAGGCACCTTGCCTACGCCCTGGGGAACAGTGTGAAGCAACAGCAGCCGTGTCTCACAGCTACTGAATTCCCCGTCAGCTCAGAAGATCCAGGCCTGAACTAGCAGTGAGACGAAGGAAGCCGGACGGAAAGTGAAAAATACACTGGAAATTCTGGAAGCTTAAACCTACTGAATAAGTCCATTGGTTCCAAGAAATATCACTAATTAATAGTTCCTGTACCATCAATCCACTAATCCAATAACTTTTCCAGACTCATTTTAAACACATTACAAATCTCCCTGTATCTTACTAGAACATTCCGCATCATCTGAAAAGTAATTAAATAAAGGTTACGTCAGTTAACATTAAACTCCATACTATAATATACATGAATATTTGACAAAAGAGAATAATGATAAAGTGACAAGCAAGCCCATTTGGAGCCACACAGACCCACCGAATACCTGCGAATATGAGCTCCGACACGTCGGGCTTGACGTGCAAGCAGGTGAAGAGGGGGAGCGGGTTCTGGGCACCGTCCACCTTCTCCGCCATCTGGCTCAGCTTCATGTCCATACACTGGAAAGTAAATGGAGCTCTGGTATGGTTCATGTACAATAAATCACAAACTGGCCCGTGGCTTCATCTTCCATAAGTGCTCTCAGGAAGCACAGGACATGAGGCAGGGAAACAGCCTGGATGGGATGTGAATCCATTGTTGGCCACACATTCAAACTTCCATCCATACTTTCGCCACAGCTTATTCAGATCCGGGTCACGGGGCAGTCTGAGCGGAGATGTCCGAATCGCCGTCTCCCCAGCCACCTCCAGTTCCGCTGAGGGGATACCAAGGTATTTGCAGGCCAGATGTAATCTCCCCAGCATGTCCTGGGTCTGCCCTGGGGTCTCTGCTGGGTTACACTTCCCAAAGCACCTCTCCAGGGATGCATCCTGCTCAGATGCCGGAACAACCTCAGCTGGCTCCTTTCCATACGCAAGAGCACTGGGGCTACGTTGAGTACCTCCTGAACATCCGAGTTCCTCACCCTCTCTCTAAACCGGTGTCCAGACCTCCTTAGAAAAAAAAGCTTATTTGCACTGCAGGTATCTCATTCTATCAGTCACTACCCATGTGTTTGGCCTGTAGTCATAGGTGACGATAGGAATGTAGATCGACTGGCAAATCAATAAATTGCCTTTTGACACTCATCATCACAACAAAATAGCATGTGTCTGCATAACTGCTGATGCCGCACGGATCTGCATGTCACTCTCTCATTCTATTCTTCCTTCAGAAGACCAATTCACCCTTTTTCAGTTGCGAACCTCCAGAGCCCTGCCACAAGAGTTTTCTGACTACCTCAGTGACCTCAGCCCTAGTGATGCCAGTACCTGTCGGCTACTAACCAAGCATGGAAGGCCTCCTTTTCCAGACTGAGGGCTCCCTTTACTACCGGTGTCCATCAATGGGTTCAGGGGTTGGAACCAAAAGCCTTACAGCCACCGCTCTGACCAACCACCTCAGCAATGAAGGCATGGAACATCGCCCATTTCGGCTCAGTGTCTCCATCTACCTTATAATGCAAGAGAAGTTCTGCCAGAGGTGTGAATCGAAGATCTTACACCAGGAGCCCTTGCAAATGTTCCCAGCACAGCACAAGCCTCTATATACGTTTTGGTTGACCAGATTTGTCCAGCCTCTTCCCCCATCAGCTATTCCAATCAACATCAGGTGCTAATCAGTTGACAGTCCAGATCTTCTCACCACCTGATCTGATGATACAACTACTGAATCGATCAATGAGCTGTTCTGATTCCAGGCCACTTATGAACATCCTTATGCTTATACATGGTGTTCGTTATAGATAAACTGTAGCTAGAGCATAATAATATAATAAAGCAATACCCTTGCTCAGATGGGGCAGGCCATTCCCTCCAATTGCACCCTTCCAGGTCTCTAAGAAGGCCAGATATGCAATAAACATCAGTTCAGGCTAAGCACATAGAAAAGTCAGAACCCATCCTCCAGCCTGAAGCCATGGGAGGCAACCCTGAGGAAATCTGTGCAATATGAGGAGCATGAGGAGCTCTAACTGGAGATGAGATGCTACAGCACTACCCTCGGAGCCAGATAGTAATATAGCACTGGGGAGTGTGTCAGCCATTACTGTACATCTAGAGGAAGGCTTCTGCTTACCTCTGGGATGATGGTATTCCCGATGAGCATGCCGAAGATGTCTGTGAAGGTAACGGGCTGCCCAGCGGCCTTCTTGGACTGCAGTGCATGGACATACTGACTGAGGTGCTGTAGCGTCAGCAGCTGCATCGGAGAGTTGGCCACACTCTTCTTCAGCTCCTGGTTAATCTCGCTGGGGCCCTTGGTTGGAAAATCAGGATGGGAGTACAGTTTGGACATGTACCTGCAGATTCAAAAGAGAGACTGTCAGGTTAGAGGGCTTAGGTCTCACTCCTGTCTGTTCGCCAGGTTTTATATGAAAGCCTTCTTGCAATTGCATCCTATTTTTCACTGCATTTATGCTAGATGTGTTTCTGCAGAGCTACTGGCATGAACAGAATGACTTAAAATCAAAAAATTGATTATTTCACTTCCTATACCCAGGTAAACATATTACAGTGGTACCTCAGAACTCGAATTTAACCCGTTCCGAACTCCGGATCGAATTCTAACAAGTTCGAGTTGTGATCGAATTTTCTGGATAAGAAATAAAGGAAAACCAATTAATTGGCCCCCGGTCCCAAAAAGTTACACCTAAATTTTTTTTTTTTTAAGCATTTAAACGCAAAATGAACCAGATTAAACAAGACTATATACTGTACTAAACATACCTAAGCACATTTATCAAAACAGTCATTTGTAACGTAAAAAAAATAAATGTATCCAAACCATGTGTCCTGCCCCAATCGTCTACTCCTTTCGTGAGCCACGCCCCCTCGTTAGCCCTGTGTGGAATCCCCGTGTGATCAGCTGTTTCTGGTTGTTGTCATTAGTCCTCTGTATTTAGTCTGTATTTCGGTTTGTTTCCCCAGTCCGGTCACTGTACGTCTGTGTTTTGCCTGACTTACCTGAAATTAAACCCAATATTCCCCGATACCCTGACGTCTGCGCCTTTGTCTCCGTTCCGCCCTGTTCGGCACAACAATATTATTATAATAAAACGTATTAATGGTTTATTATTAGTATTAAAATAAGAAATCTTTAAAAATATATTTTATTATATAATAATTACTGTATCCGTATAAATTTATTTTTACTGTCTAAATGTGTGTAGCTAATTTGATTTACAATATAATTTAAGATGTAGTACTAGAAACAGATGCATGTACTCACCCACATTTCAGTATTATTTCACAATAGAGTCAAGACTTACCTTAAAGTACAGCACTCATTTAAAGCCTCTTTAGCAACTTTAGATCCATTGTAGAAAACGGAAGTTCATACCAAATCATAGATTTTGTGTAGTTTTACATCCCAATATTAAAGATGAAAAACTGTGAAAATGGCTACAGTATTTATAGTTTACATACCCACTTCTTTCTCATTGCATGGAAAGCGGAAGAAGGAGAATTCTTTAGTTTTTTGTTTCAGATCAATTAAAACACAGACACAGGACATGGCAGAATTTTGTTATGTACTCAGGTTGGCCAAGGGGACAGTATTATCACACAACTCAAGTGTCACTTAAGCAGATTAGTGGACAGAAACCGTTTTACCACTGAATACTTGCAGCATATTTCTTGGTTATATGAGGCACTCGTGAGTGCCAAGAGAATCTCTTGGACCCCAGGTTGTCCTGCTGTATCTGGGGAGTCAACCTGCCATGAGGTCGGGGAGGTGGAGCATTTATGGTTCGTCTGCAGGGTCTGCTCAGCTACAGCTGCGCAGCATAAGACATGCAGTGAAGCGGTAAGGGGGCACTTGGCAAGCTAACATTCCTAGGGCACCGTGCAGTGAAAAGAAGGATCCCTTCCCCTGATCTCTCCCATTTTCCTTTCATTGTTGATCACGACACTCACCAGGTGGATCCTGAGAGGCCAGCTATGTAGGTGGTACAGGCCAGAACTCCAGACTCAGAGAGAGCTTTCATCACGCCAGCAAAGCCCACCATGGCCCGGAACCCACCTCCAGACCCCATAACGGCAATCACTGGCACCTGGACAAAAAAAAGCAGTTACCAGAACACCAAGTACAGCATCACTAGCTATAAAATAAGCCTAACCCTAACCCTAAATCTATAATCCATATGCCCTTACCTGCTTCTTTTTAATTGCTTCGGTCTGACTAACTAAGCTATCAAAAATGGTACAAGATGGACAGGTTCAAGCGAGTTAAGCCAGAGTTTAAATCCCCATAATCAAGCCAATCCAAAGTATTGGCTGTAAGACCCAGAGATACTAATTATGGTGACAAACAAGAGTCTGCATTTGAAACAATGTGCTAATTCTTATGTTTATATTTTTTAATTGCTGGCACCCAGGGATGGACCAACTAAAATGTGCTGTGACATGGGTGAACTCATCAAAAAGAGGAGATTGCAGGCTAAATAACCATGGTTGTGCAGAGACTTGGCGGGGCAGGTGCTCAACCAGCGAATAATCTTCACTAGTAATATTGCTGAACATACTGTGTTCTAGTTCTGCATCAGTTGTTTTGGTGATTTCGTACATCGCTGCCATACGAAGTAGTTGACTGACAATGCTTGCTAATGTTAACAGCTAAGCCCATCCAAACATGTTATTGACTCACTATTTTGCAGTACAATGAGGGCCATTTAAGACGCAGTATGAAACTCGGAAGAGGTGGGATGAGCTAACAACATAGGGACATACTTCCTGTGGGGTGGTGGGGGAGAAGCAACTCTTCTCCGTTTTCAAAAGTTTCTGGATTCCCAGCATGACGTTCTGCTGACGAGACTTCCGGAAGAGCTTCTCCTTGTCACAGAGAGCCAAGCTCAGGCGAAGATCCTTGATGCAACTAAGTAGGCCAGGAAATTGGCATGGGGGCTTCAGTAAACCATTATTAGACTGAGTAAGCCTAGGACACCCTCTAAAACATGTTGTCTGACTAAGTGATATACAAACGTATGCATGAATAGAGCAACCACACCAAGGTTTAAGCCATAACTTGAATGTTATGAAAGTGACTAAGTTAAACAGGAAGACTAAACATAAACAGAGAAGTTACCGTTACGTCACCCATGCCCTTAGATTACAAAAACAATTAAAAAATTGGTATCCTGGACCTCTACTTCTTGACTATCACCTCAAATGAATAGTTGACAGCTGAGATTTGAGGAAAAGTAAGTCATATTCCAAGGGATCAGTCTCTGATCACTGATTGGCGGCAATTCAAACAAAACTGACCAAACTGTGTGACGTTTGTCAATACAAATACATACCAAACCTCCAGGGACATCTCTAAATACACCTTGGTAGCCTGTCAAAACAACACAAACATGTTAACTTCAAAATAACAGCTCTAACAAAGTGACAAACACCAAGACACCAGTATTCAGGCAATCTCAGGGATCTAATAAGTAGCAGAACAGCACAGCTAAAGGAGCTTCCTTCTTTTCCCATAATCCTTTGCCAACAAAAACTAACGTGATTTTTAATATATTCATTAAAGATCCTTACTTTACCAATGAGGAGGGGAATCAGTTGTGTTTGTCCCACTTTGATATCAGAGATTGTAAACAATGCAGTTCCCATTGTTTTATCTTTACCGTAGTTGCCATCCATTAGCATGACCTACAAATGTAACAATAAAATAACAGCTGCTAGTATTGCATCACTGGGTATTTCAGCATTTGCAGCATAATCATGCAGCACCGAGGCTTTACCTCCAGAGCAGCCTGACTGGGGTCCAATATAAATTCAAAAGTTTCATTCCATTCTGGATTCACGCTGTTCTCTATCTGCCTTGTCCGTTTCTTGGTTTTAGAGACAGCTGGTACACACAGCTCTACATAAGGATCTGGGATGTCCACTGTGAGCACAAAGAATGATTGATATTTATAGTGCACAGAAAATGTAAACAACTAGCAACCAGGAATCTTTTTGTTCGTATCCTAGGGTGAGGATTTCTAGAGCAAACTTACTCAACAAGTATCATTGTACTTACAATAATCACCCCACTCCCCCTTGGTGACATTCTCAGCCCTCACAACCGTGACTCTGAACTTATGCGAGTACTGGTTCTCCACCTGTAAAATGCAAGATCACTTGCACACATTGATGGTTTGCCATTGTCTCCTACCGATGATAACATTCTAAGCCAAAAACACGACACCAGAAAACTAGAATGGATTTATGCTATCCATAAATCAGTCAGATTTTCACAAGCAATTGCTAAAAAATGTCTGATTCATTAGAAACCAGCCAGAACCTAAAAGCAGTGAATTTCATTCTGAATTTCTAAAGGAACCTTAGCAAATACCTTCAAAAGCTTTGGAGGGGTTTCTGCATTGTAAAATTTAAAGATATTCATTTCAGCTAAATTACTGATTTTTCACATTTATTTTTAGATGTATTGATTATTATTTGAGTTTAAATACTAACTCGTCATAAATGTTGATCATAATGAAATTAGAGGATATGTAAATGAAATTTGGAAAGATTGTGTTTGTTGATCTTTATTCTTAACATAGTAAATTGCAAAAATGCGGTTGTCAGAGAAAATAATGCCAATCCACCATACAATCACACACTAAGGCCTATTTAGAAAGCCAAATTTACCAATTCAATTTACTACTAAACATACATAATCAAACTTAATTATTTCTGTGCCTGTGTCCACTCCAGAGCATACATACTGTACTTACAATTATATACTGAAAAGGGACCGTGTCAGACATTGGCAGTCACAGGGAAGAGGTGCTCTGGGATGAACAACGGCCTTAACGGTGGGTGTGACAGGCAAACACTGACTCTGGCAACAAATGTGAAAGTATGAAGTCAGCAGGACAGAAAGTACTCAATGACTCAGTCACACTCAGGTACTTCACATAGTAATTAAATACACAGTAATATGTTCAAATATGAATGAAATCAGCCTGCTTTATTTTAATGAACAGTAGCCAGATGACAATGTAGAAAAAAACACCACTTCTGAGAATCAAAAATAGTTTTTCCATCTCAGGCCATTTCAAACAAGTATATTTAAATGTAAAAAGACAAGAATATGTTGGGGTAGTGGAGATGTTTTTAGTGAAGAAAAATTTAGAGCAACCCCCTTCAGTAAAATGTCAGACCTGGTGGTACTGAAGGTTCAAAATCCAAAATAAGTTCAAACTTGTGCACCCAATTCTTGTTTTAAAAGATCAGACAATGTATGTTGTGTAAGCATTCCACCTTGAAAAAATGAATGGTTCAAACAAATCATTAAAAGTCCAAAATTAAAATGTCATTCATGACCCTCAGTGAATGAAAACTTCTTACCAACTTAACTGGATGGCATGAATATCTTCATCCATGTAATATTGTGAAATTGCAAAAAGACTTAAATACTTTTTGAGTCATGTTTACAAATTTCAGTGTAATCAGTAATTGCTCTTTGCTGTCACTAAGCAGCACTTCATTTTAGTGCGATTTGGCTCAAAACGAAATAGGTCCCAGGTCATCACCTGTACAATGTTTCTTGGAAAATTGAAACAGACCCATCAAATACTTGTAGAGTTACTGTGGTAATGCCTGGGCAGATCCTGGCAAGGGCAACTTCAGCCAATAAGGGCAAAGGTGTATCGTCAAGGAGGCGGTTCCAGTTTGTGCAGCCGGGTGAGAGGTCGTAATGCATCTAACCGTAAGGCGTTGCTTTAAGGCAGCGCTGTAAGCAAGTCGAATGCACCCAATGATCGGACTGGGGATACAAACTGAAACGCGGATTTACGCTGCATTCAATTTGCCCTCGGAACTTGGATTCTGAGTCGAAGCCAGAAGCGACGACATGCGCGCTCCCGTTTCTCGGGAATCCGAGAAATATCTCGGACAACACAGAAGATCCTGAGTTCAGAATCCAAGATGGCTGCGCCCTTTATCAACAGAAGGGAAAGTTGTAGTTTTATCCTGTTTAAGTACTACTTCTCATTTGTGGCTCATTAAATCGGTCGCACACACTATACCGTCCATCTTATTTGTGGACGTGTTGCTACGGAGTTTTATACGTGAAGCACCGAGCGTAATGAATTATTTGCGCAAGGATCAACCCCCCAGCTCCCTAGGCGCCCCAACAGGTGGTTGCCCTTCGCGAACAGCTTGCTCTACAAAGAGCAAGTTCAGAGAGGCGTTAAAAGAATCTCTCCACAGAAATGTATTGTCCACAGAGACAGTAAAGGATTAATGGCTACCAATTAACCAGTCTAGAATTGGATTTCATGAAAATCGGATCCCGGGGCAAATGGAATGCAGCATTAATACAGAGGACTAATAACCAGAAACAGCTGATCACACTGGGAACCCACATGAGGTTAGCGAGGGGGCGTGGCACACGGAAGGAGCGGACGATCGGGGCAGGGCAGGGGTAATGGAAGCCATTAAGAAAAAAATGCTCTTGTTTTATCCTGTTCATTTTGTGATCAAACGCTAAAAAAGAAGCATATTTTGGTGTAATTTTGGGAGCCGGGAACCAATTAATTGGGTTTTCATTATTTCTTATGGGGAAAACTCAATCAGAACTCCAACTTTTTAGGATTCGATCCAGAGTCCCGAACGGATTAAGTTCGAGAAGTACCACTGTACTTCAGTCATTCCCGTCAGACTGAATTTTGCCACGGTTATTTACTTTTGTGACTTGTGGACCTGCTACAATGGATTGGCTAAAACCCACATATTACATTTGAAAAAGTTGAAGAAATAAACATGAATAAATTAAGTGTAAATTTTATTTATGAAAAACAAATGTAATCATACCAAGCATAATTAGTCATTCATACTAGACATTTCAATTAGGTGATGCATGTAGGCCATTTATACACTATGGTAGGCCTATAAGTTAAGGAAAGTATGGCTGGGGTAATCAGCTGGGCATTCAAAATAGTGGAACAGCAAGTACCCATTGTCTCAACCCACAGTTTGTTCTCTGTCCTAGTGTTTATGTCAGTCTGTTAATTGGAGTCAAGTTAACACAAAGGTATGCACACGGGTATGTTCTTTGCATCCTTGGTACGGCTTAACACTCCCTGCATCTTCTACAGCCATTGCGTTTTTAACTTGATTATCAAACTTTATGGAGAGAACAACACATGCTTGCACTAACAAGCTTTAGGGAGTGTCTTGCTAAACCAAAAATACTCGCTAAATAGCTCGCTACTAAAATATTTCCAGCATTTAAGTAATGACAGTAAACAATCATTGTTCACTCCTTACTGCTCAATAATCATACTAATTGATGTGTTTGAAGGCCTACACAACTTACAATGTAAAACATTATTAGACAATTCGAAGATATGTGGTTTAATCTTTAATTTTCTTGAAGGTCCGAGAAAATGCATTTTAGTGAAATTAACTGGCAGCCATGCGCAAACTAATGCTTTTAATTATCGTTTTTAAAATTTTATTGGTGACGTGGTTTTCATTCATGTCCAGTAACGCCAATAAGTCTCTGCAGGCTGGAGTAGTGGGCATGTCGAGAGGTGGCGCGTAAAATAAAGCAGGCGTGCCGTAAGGTTATTTGTATTGGCCGAAAATGCTATCCATAAACGTTATTTCAGAACGAAACCAAATATTTAGCCTATGTTAGGTAATGACTGATTAACAGATATCTATAACTATATGCCAAATGTTCAAACTATATATAATGCATTTCTTATTCTTATTTACACTTACCGCCATGCTTTCAGAAAGCGCAAAGGAAATTACGTACCTGATTCCACCTACTACGCCATTTCTTCTTCCTCTCGACACGCCCCCTTACCTTTCAACACGCCCACAGGAACGCCACAATACGAACTGGGGAGAGTTTTAATTTTCACTTATTTAGCCGTTTGTTAATCTGATATTTCCCTAGGTTTCAACTTTCTACGCAATTTAACTAAGGTCTTCAAGTTTATACTTACATACTGTAGAGAAAAACTGTAAATCTCGCAAAACGTGCATTTATTCTGTGGAAAACTGTAGTTTTATGAGTTTGGTGGCATCCGGAGGAGGTGCCGGCATTTAGCTTGCCCTTCATTTAAGCGGGTGAAAAATATGACGTCACGAAAACCTGAATTACAAATTTACATGACCGATGACAAACTGTAAACTCGTTATAATCCACCAGAGGGCAATCAAAGTACACCTGAACATAAATGTCGGTATTAAAAACGCTTTAATTGATCGACCAGATGCATATAAAATCCGAAGTTGGTTTTGTACATTTTCCTATCAATATCTAGTTATTATAACGACGATAAATGTAATGGGCTTATAATATAAATGCGTTTCATAGTTATGTTGCGCTTTTGTTCTTGCTGACTCAGTTGGGTGGACTGGGTGTGATTTGCAAGCAAAAACCTTTTTTTTCCCCAAACATTGGTGTAGAAGTTATTGACATGGACGGGAAAAAATTAATTTTCATATATTGTTACTAAGCTTTAGGTTAAAGTCTGGAAGCAGTTATGCTTTTGTCCACCGGAAACTGAACTGCTTCAGTAAAACGCCTGCACAATAAACCAGTTATCGCCCAGTTCCGGTGCTCTATCGAGTCAGAAAATGCTGCACAACAATTTTACTACAATGCTTACACTTTGTAAACCATAAATAAACAAGTAGCGTTTTTTTAGCGTTTTTATTTTTTTACTACCGAAATTAAAAATGTAGCACCTATGGGACAGATACGCTACTTGATCGCACCTGTGACCAATTCTGACTTTTTGAACGTTTTATGTGCCTTATCAGAGAAGGCTGCCGAGATTATGTTTTATGCCATATATAATTTTTGGCACACGATACCTACAGGAATAGAAATTTACTTAATTTAAAATATTAATTCACACTAAAGACACAAAGTAGCTACCTAAAAAACCTAAATTACAAAATGTCTGGATTAACACGAATGAAATTAAAGTTTAAGTAAAACATACCACTGCTGAAATCCAGGCTGAAGTAGCATGAATTTACAGGCGTGAGCGAGAATCAAACTGCAATTGTGATATACGCGAGCACAATAACTGCTAGGATAGGGTGACCAGATAATCCATGCCATGAAGGACACTTTGAGCTACTTCAGGTTTTTATAAATTCTTTCAAATTAAAAGGCTCCTCTGTTTGGCTAAATAGTTTAGCTCATCTTGTGCTTTGACTGGTTTGTTTCTTTCATTGAAAGACTCATCCAGCTGGTTTACATTGACATTAGTAGCATATGTGTGATTATAGGAGACCTGACCAATCAGCACACAGCAAGAACTCAGTGCTCAAGTGAAATCCAGGTCTGTTTAATTGAAATGGTCATTTACAATTCCTGTCCTAGCTCAGAGTGTCTTCCCTGACATGGATTATCTGGTGACCCTATGCTAGGACGACTGAATAAGTGGGATTAAAAGACACCTGCAAGTCAAGTTCAGTTTGTACATTTTAATTATACCACAATTAGTCACCTAAAATACTGATTTCTACCCACCCATCCCTCCTTCCATCCATTTTCTAGCCACTTGTCCTGGTGGCAGGGGCAACATGAAACCTATCCCACACACTTTGTCAAGTCAAGTCAAAGTCAAAGTAAACTTTATTGTCATTTTTCCTATATACTGGTACATAGGAGAAACGAAATGGCGAG
>JABFEB020000033.1:14684643-14723842 GCA_019775895.2 Stomatorhinus ivindoensis | reverse complement strand
CCCCACACACACACACACACACACACACACACATTATATCTTTGTGGGGACTCTCCATTCATTTCTATGGGAAAACTCTAATCCCAACATGACGACCTTAACCCCATCCCAGCCCTAACCTTAACCATAAGTAACCAAACAAAATACAAGACTTTTGGCATTTTTCGTTTTTCGACTGAATTCGCAGACCTGTGTGGGGACCTGAAAAATGGTCCCCATAACATCAAAGTAACAGATTTATATCACATTGTGGGGGAAATTTGGTGCCCACAATGTAATATGAACATAATTCTCTCTCTCTCTCACACACACACTAAGTGCACGGTTGGCCTTACAGATGAGCATGCAGGAGTATGAGCTGATCAAGGATGAGGACGAGCAGTGCCTGCGCAAGTATCGCAAGCAGTGCATGCAGGAGATGCACGAGCGCCTGAGCTTCGGACCCAGGTTCGAGCGCCTGTACGAGCTGGAGAGTGGGGAGGCCTTCCTGGACGCCATCGAGAAAGAGCATCTTCTCACTGTGGTGGTGGTGCACATCTACGAGGACAGCATCAAGGGCTGCGAGACTCTCAACCGCTGTCTGACCTACCTGGCTGCCGAATACCCCAGCGTCAAGTTCTGCAAGATCAAGGCTTCGAGCACCGGGGCGAGTGAGCGCTTCTCAGACAACGTGCTCCCCGCTTTGCTGGTGTACAAGGCGGGAGAGCTTTTGGGTAACTTCGTGTGTGCCACCCAACAGCTCAATGAGGAGTTCCACGCCGTGGACGTGGAGGCATTCCTGAATGAGTACGGCCTGCTGCCAACAAAATACTTGACGGCCAAGGTCAAAGATGAGGAAGAAGCTGGTGTGGAATGAAGCCGTGGTTTTTCAAGAGGGTGTCTCAGAGAATGTTCCATTACTCTTTTTATAGGGCAATGCAGCAGAACCTTTGCTGTCATGAGACCGTTCTCTTTCAACAAGCAAGGTAGGGGTGACCTTTCTAAATCAGAGCCCCTTTAATGAGACAATACCTCATCAATGAAATGTAAAAAGGATATTCACGATGCTTCCTGAATGTGAACAGCCTAACACTACTCATTATTGCTTTCAATATTCACTGATAAATAAGTTATAATAAATATATAATAAAGTCGTAGAAAAGATTCTGTGCTATAAGAATTTTATTACTGATATACAGTATGTATGTGTGTGTGTGTGTGTGTGTGTGTGTGCGTGTGTGTGTGTGTGTGCGTGTGCGTGTGTGTGTGTGTACAACTTGTCAAACTTGTTTCTCTCTTCCGTAGAATTCTGGGATGACATGCACAGAGTGCATTTAGCTGAAAGCTTATATGCCATTTGTAAGATATTTCAGGAGTGTTTCCTTTGAAAGTGATTCAGTTACTTGACATTGGTGGACTTGGTGTTTAAAAACCAGCTCATCGCCATGATGCAATCTGTATGATTCGAGGTGTGCATGTAGCAGCAGAACCACACTTGTAAGAGAGCATAACCTGTGTTGTACGTGGGTGTGACAGAAAGGTGACCTGGCATTTAAGCAAGTTGATGCACGTCTTACATTGCCGACTTTTTGCAGTCAGGGTTCATGTAGTCACAATTTAAAGATTAAGCCTGTTAAATAAGAGCATGTATTGCCACTAAATATTTTCTAAAATATTGCAGATCAAACCTATTTACAAATGAACCTATTTAAAAATGAGACAGTGGTATTTCAGAAGAGAATAATTACCAGTCTTAATAACTGAAAATAGAGCTGACAGTTAAATTTGAATCCCAGTTCTTAGATCTGAAGAGTATGTTTCGTCTGCTTATTTATCATGCCTCAACAGAACTGAATAAAACTGATTAACAGCATGGTATGTACTCTACATCCAAAGGGGAGAAAAAAAACACGTCTCTTCTCGTAATTTAAAAGCGTGCCTCTCCATCTGTTTCCTTGACGAGATCACGCCAGAGACACGGCTTGTTTTGGACACGCATTACAAAGCACTCCAAGTAAACCCCTGCACTTATGCCAAGTAGGTTTCGTGCAATGAGTCTCCCCAACACCCAGCGCAAGAGCGTGCCCCAACAACACCCCACCAGAGCACCACACACACCATCCGAGCACCACTTCAGAGTAAGGCGGAAGAGCCAGGACCTAAGCTTTTAATATATTTGCTGCATTCAGTCTCAAAATACCTTAGCGTGTAACCACTGGTACACCAGTCTGCGCATCGGATCTTCCGTAATTCAGGTATGATGCGTTATATTTAAAAAGAATATCGCAAGCCATCAGTCCAACACTAGAGCAATTACAATAAAAGCAACGATTACTGAAAAAACAGTGCACGCATTTCTATGTATTTTACAGTAACAAACAAATGTAATTAAGTAGATATTTAAAGTCTGATATTTAAAGATGTGCTGAAGAAGGGTATCACTCAAGTGAGAATTTAGATTACTGCAAGTGATGTGCTTCCGTTTGGTACGAAGCCATCTGTCCATGGCATATGATTCACAGTCTGTAATTGATAAGTTAAGTGGCAGTGACCTTGATAAGCAGCTAAAATATGCATACAATGCCTTTATCGTCATTGTACAGGCAGCCAAAATAATGATCTTCAATCTTCACTCATCTTCCCTATTACAACAGACAAATATATACAAGTGAGAGTGAAACTGAGGGTCTGAGCACAGGGTCAGCCACTTCTCCGGAACGCCAGAGCGAGTTTTAGGGGTTAGCAGACTAGCCGATGGGCCCAGCAGCTGTATGATCGCTTTCCCAGCTGCGGGATTCAAACCGACTGCGAACGAGCAGAGCCACACGGCAGAGGGATAAACATAGAAATCAATGACACGGTACTGATATCTTCAAAACATTTCGTGGAAGGGGGCTGGACAGTCTTGTTCAGTCCAGTATAGGAGGACTAATCACCGCACTGGGATCCACACAGAGCACAGGATGAGCTAACTTGTTAGCCACAGTGTCCCTGTCACTGCACTCGGGCATTGGGATCCATACAGATCACAGGATGGGCTAATCTGTTGGCCACAGTGCCCCCCCTTCACTGCACTGGGAACCACACAGACCACAGGATGAGCTAACCTGCATTTAAGGAGTTTCAATCTGGGCTAACATAACACCTGCTTTAAGCTTCACACTCCGTGTCATTATTAACGGCTCAAAATCCAAAACCTTTTTGGCAGGATCACTGGGAGCTGGCCTTTCTCTCGGAGTCAGATTCTCGGCTGACCGTAGCGTTTACCAACAGAAAAACAACAGAAATAAGCTCGTGGCAAGAAAAGCAATTAAGGCAGCTGTCACCACTCCTCCACAACAAAGACATGCTTAGTGAGAAGCTAGGAAGGCAGAGATAAATAAGGGGTTAGTGAGCGCTTGTAGCATTTTTTTCCCAAAATATAAATGAGACCCATCTTGCCACAAAGAAAGCTTCTGAAGATGATGTGTTCTCACGCAAACATCTGAGCTTTATTCAGCAAGTCAGGTGTTGTCGTAAAGGATATGAAATATGAAATAATTAAGACCTACAGTCAACCCCGTAGCATTCTGGATGAATCTGGATTTACACATATCTGAGTCAAAAAGTATTTTTAGGCATTACCTTATTGATTGAAAATTATGCGCAGTATAGGCAGAATTCCATTGAAATAGAAGGCATGGATCGCTAAAGTTAATTGGAAAATCAAAAGAAACATTAACTGCCATTCACATTATATTACTGAATAAAGTTTTACAAGTTCAAAATATAACAACTGAAAATCAATTATATTTTACGTATGTCTTAGAGATATTATTGCAGTATAGATAATGTAATGATATAGAACATTATAATATAGAATCTAATGTAAATTGAATCACTGGATAAATATATTAAAACATCCCATATCTGGTGTGGCATCTTCAAACATCCCTTCTTAGTGACTCGATTTCAGGGTGGACATTTGTCAACTGGGGTGGGTGTTAGTGGTAAAATCCGTAGACCGGGGTACCACTAATTAGACGAATAACTCGACCAGGCAGATTATGGGGGCTCACAAGCCTGTCCTGGTGCATTATCTAGCGCAAGCGACAGTCTGACAACAGCTTAAGTTTCACAAACTTAAGTTGACACAGATACATAAAATCCAAGGGTACCACCTAGTGGCAGTCTGATAACTGAGGACCTACACTGTAGTTTAACTAGAGATTAATAGATTAACTGCAGAATTGGGTAAAATTGAGATCAAAATGCTCATTTTAAAGGCATCACGATCTAACATTTGTTTACACTGTGGCACCAATGATATTAGCAGACAGCTGAGTGTTTAAAGGTCAAAGTTGGAACCAAGTCACAACTATTGCAGCAAAGATTAACTATAGTAGAACCAAAGTATTCTTGAACATGGTCATATTCTGCAGGTCATTTTTCAAGCCACTCTTTCGGGTGCCATCATAGCATCTGAAGCTTGGCATTTACATTCAAGAACTCACAGACAAGGGGTCAGGAAAAGTATAATTTTATTACAAAACAAGGGAAACTGTCCAGTGCAGCATAATTCCCAGGACAATGCCAAAGACCAGGCTGAATGTAGCCAGCATGCCAACCAAAGCTGCAACTTCAGGAGGAAGACGTGCAAAGCAAATCAAGTCAAAATCACTGCCACTTTGCATACATCTGGCAACTAATCACGGCCCTTAGAGCAGTGTTTCCCAACCCGGTCCTTGGGGATCCACTGTGGTCCATGTTTCTGCTCCCTCCCAGCCATACAGTCCACATGGGTCAGGGGTCGGCAATCTAATATGCAAAGGGCCGGTGTGCATGCAGGTTTTTGGGATAACCTGTAGGTCAGCTATTCAAACCCAGGTGTGAGGACTCTTCAGCCAATCAGCCCTCTAATTAGGAAGCTGCAGCGAAAACCCGCATACACACCAGCCCTTTGTGGACAGGATTCCCCTCCCTTGATATGGATTGTCTGCAAGCCCCTGAGGACTAGACTGGAAAACATTGCCTTACTGCAAGCATTCAGCACAACACACCTGAAGACTGGTCCTCTGCTTTAAGAGGCACCTGCATCTCAGGCACTAAGGCTTGAGGATCCACCCAAGACTCAATAGAAACGGGGTCCAGAACAACATCAATTTCCAGCTCCGCTTCTGGATGAGCCACAGGATTTGTTTGCCAATAAACCCCATCACGCCATTTGGGGACCTTCCAGTACCTTTCAGGTCTCTTTCTTTCCTTGCGCTGTGATCTGTGTCACAGCAGCCACACGTCTGGTCATTTCCATCCACAGCCATCTACTGGACTTGATGGCACTGTCACATGTAGCCATAGGCATGGTTGTACTGGCCCAGTTCGTACTCACCTGCAGACTTCAGCAGAGCGTGAACAGGCCTTCTGCTGCATGCTAGCACTCACAGAAGCTACAGCCGTTTTTAGGACACAGGTGATGAAAATCTAGGAATTCATAACAAGGCTTATCAGGACACCTTGGTCCTGGAAGTGTCCTCCTGTGCACAAGTGTCCCAGACACACCGTTTTGTTTCTGGTAAGAACAAAGCTGGAACATGGCAATATTTTAAGACTGGGCTCTTCCTGCTACTCACAGAATTGCTCCATTGAGAGACCCTGGGCGCTGCCAACTGCATCTGCAGCATGTCAACCTGTTTTCTGGACATAACTATGAGTGGGAGCTAGGCAGCTTGCTGCCATTCAAATACCTATTGAAAAAATAAAAATACCCCTCCGCACACACATATTACCACTTGTACTATTGTATTATATCACTGCTTGCGTTTCTTTGGTCGGGGGTGGTGGTGTCACAGCCCACGGCAAAAGCCCTTGTGGCACCTGGAGGTTAAGAAACTGGTAAGCCTGGGTAACTTTTGATCACAGGCACAGAGACTTATCCCACTAAGCCCCATACACTTGTTTAAATTCATATATTTGTGGGGACTGTCCATTCATTTCTATGGAACAATCTCCAATCCCAACAACGACAATCTTAACTCACCCTTGATTTTCCACAATATTATATCTAGGGACAGAGGTCACATCAGCTGTAGCCACAGAACTGTCCAGAAAGACCAAAAAAAGCATTGACCAGTTGACCCAAATTGAAAATCTCACGCCAGCCAGGCGACCAAAGTCGGCAACTCTGCAAATACAGAGGCCTCACAAATCCAAGAAGCTTTTCACCTTATCTTTACAACAAACTTGCTTTCTGAATTAATAACAAATGCTGACAAATCAGGGATACCTAAGATGCATGGATCTTTTTATCCGGGAATGTTGTTCCCGGCGATTAAATACTTACCGGATTGTATTTATTACTTCATGTGTTCAGCAAAACGATTTGTCTTCACATTGAAAGTCATTTCAAAACTACAGAAGCAAACAAATTCACCAATACAAATCCTGTTCGGCGATATCAAAACTACAACTCCCACAGTACGCTGAGGTCACGTGTTTCCGGGTGCTGTCTTGCACGTAACGTCGGCGGTATTTTCCAAGCGTCCTTTGCTCGTACTCAAATTATGCTGCGAAGGAAACATGGCGGCAATCATGCATTTGGTGATGGAGCACGGTGATATAGCTGAGCTGCCCAAAGCCACCCGGGATAAATTAGAGAAGTTTTTCTGCGAGAAGCAGTCCGAGATAGACTCTCTTAAATCGCGCCATGAGCGATTCAAGGTGGACAGTGGTAAGCTTCGTCGGAAATGGCAGTCTTTTAAACATTGCGCAGTTAAGGAAATTGTGGAGTAGTAATCAGGATAGCCGCCTTAGTAGGCAGATGCGTATTCATTCTTAAGTTATATGTTAGTCCTCGTTTGCTTTAAATGATAGACGGAACATAAATCACATTCTTTAACCAGTAGCTTTTGATTAAATTTGTGATTACATGAGTGACAGCCGTACTAGCGCTAAATAATAATCAGCCTTTGGGCAAAAGTGCCGGTAATACCAGCATCACCCACCGACTCCAAGTTGTATATATTTTGTCTTAATTGTGTGGAGCTTGATTAGATTGAAAATGTCACGTCTGCTTTATATAACGCACAAGACAAACCACGCGACCTAATAATAATATTCACGTCCCATCTCATGAACCCAGGCCTTGCCATAAGACATTTTTGTCCTTGCTGATTCTGGTCGGCTTGTTTTCTTCTTCATAACTAGTTAGTCACCCTGGCCTTGACTGTCGTATTGACTGATTTATATTGAATCAGTCTATATGGAACTCGCTTGTAGTTCTGTTACGCAGATGCGGTTATCAATTGTTTTTCTGTTTCATCTGTTAATTAAAATCTTATGTGGAATCTTAAGAGCAACAAAACTTCGAAGCCGAGAGGCATCTGGCTCAGTGTCGGGATCAGCTCTTGTCCCAAACCCAGGAGAATTACAAGCTCAAAGAAGATCTCGCCAAGATTAGTAAGTGCACTTGGTTTTCTGATTGTCGGTCGGTTTGGTTTACTTTTTTAACATAAGTTGAAATTATGAAAACCGTTGCATTTTCAGATGAGAATATGAAGAGTCTAAGGGATAAAGAACAAGAATGTGAATCTCTGCAGGAGAAACTGTCACTACAAGAGGTTAATGCTTTGGATTTTTAATGCTTAATGTAGAAACTGGTGTGGAAAAAATGGGCACTAGTATTAAATATGTAGCTGAACTGAGTTTTTGTGCATGTGTTTTTGACTCCCATTTTAGTCCCAATTTGTGAAAACCAAGTGTGGGCTTGAATCTGAAAAACAAGAACTTGTTCGAATGCTTGAGAAGAGATGCCAAGAAGTGGAACATCTTAGTGGTATGCATGTCTCCTTGCATCATCATACCAAAAGTCTGACCATTTTCAGAGAGAGGAGAGACTGTTGCATCCTTATGTAACAGTCCAAACACCCCTTATGAAGGGTTTTAAGTTTCTGGAAACCATGTGCAGTGTGTGTTTTTGAACTCTTTATAGAGGATTTGAAAAGGGTTAGTGACAAATTTGCGGAGACCAATTCAACAAAGACGGAGCTCCAGTTGAAGCTGGATGAGCTTCAGTCATCTGAGGTTTCCTTCAAGGTTAGTTGGATGTTATCCTCTCGTCTCAGCCCTGGGCTCTCACTTCTGTAGTTGTTCCCTTTGCCGTTCACGACGACGCTCACCGAACCGAACGGTTTTGGCTCTCTGTTCAGTACAGAGAGAGGAGAATGGAACAGGAGAAGGAGCTTCTGTTGAGCCAAAACACGTGGCTGAACACAGAGTTGAAGGAAAAACGTGAGGAGCTGCTCTCACTATCCCGGGACAAGGGCGGCGAGATCCTTCAACTGAAGTGTAACCTGGAAAGCAAGGAAGATGAGGCAAGTCTCTCAATAGAATTTTGAACGTTTTTAAACATTACTAGTCCTTTTTATTTTGTATTTACTTTAATTGTACTTTTTAATCCTCCACAGGTCACCACACTTCAGAGCCAAGTGACTGCCCTAAAGGCGTCGAGGGAGAACTTCCAAAAGCAAGCAGAAGATTTGATTAGCAAGCTGAAAGACGTAAGTGGCTAACTGGCTGTGACTGTCTTGAAACATGTGCCAGGCCTTTGGTCTAGACTGTGCCCCTCTTACTTAGGAGAAAGAAAAACAGGCGTCAATGGAGGAGAAGTTTCGCAACGAACTGAATGCACAGATTAAACTCTGCGACTTGTACAAGGTAATAGGAGAGCTGGTATGCTGTACGCCGCCTGCCGTGTTTATGGTCAAGTTACTTTGGGGAAAGGCTGGAGGCTGGTTAAGGTCCCATTCTGACTCTTCTACCCTGTGGTGCCAATGTCCCTCCAGAGTGCGGCAGCAGACTCTGAATTAAAGAGTGACGAGCTCAGCCAAGCTGTGAAGGAGCTGCAGGGGCTCCTGAAGGAGGCAGGGGGTGGTAGGTGGTCTTTTAAGGGAGCTTAAGAAAGCACTGTCCTAAGGTAGTGGGTTTATGGGGTTAAGATGTGTGTGTGTGTGTGTGTGTGTGTGTGAGTGTGTGTGTGAGAGAGAGAGAGATGTGGGGGGTGCAGACACATCATATTAAAACACTTTTACATGCTTGATTGGTTTTTGGTTCAGTGTCGTGGCATTTTAAATCACATGTTTATTAATCAGGAAATGTTTAGTTTACTTCCTATTTTTACAAAACTAGTAACAATACCATAGGATGCATCCTGAATGTAGCTGAAGTGTTTACTGATTTCTGTCTTCGACGCAGCTAACAAAGGTGTGGAGGCAAGGCTGCTGGAAATGGAGAAGTCTAAAGATAAATTGGAAGCTGAACTGAAGGAAAAGATCCAGAGTTTGGAAAAAGAGCTGGAAAACGCCAATGATTTACTGTCTGACCCCAAGCGTGGAGGTGCGACAATTGTTCAGAACTGGTATTTTTTTGGATGTATGTACAATAAGCATCAGTGAGTATGTGGAGTGGCTCATATGACGATCAATCCTACCGTACATTGATTTGTACCTGCAGGATCAGCATCATTCACAGAGCAGCTGACCACGATGTCCCCAACTGCGGCAGCTGTGTCAAAGATGGTTAAGCCCGGCATGAAAATAACAGAGGTATCGAAATCGCATCATTAACCCGTGTCATTAAATGAGTGTCTGGTTGACTTGAAGGCACCATTTGAGCCCCGTGTCACCTGACCTGAAGGTGTACAGTGCTTACATGGAGGCTCAGGATCAGCTGCAGCTGGAGCGCAAGGAAAACAAGAGGGTGAACCAGTACCTCGACGAGATCTTGAAGGAGGTGGAAGCCAAGGTGCCCATGCTGAAGCGCCAGCGCGATGAACACGAGCGCGTTCAGAAGTCCGTGGCCAGCTTGTCCTCTAGGCTGGAACAGGCCATGAAGGTAAGGTCTGGTCGCGCGGAGTGAGAATGTCAGGGATCTCTGGATCTTCATTATCGATTGAATACTGAGTGTGGCTTGGTGTTTCAGGAAATGCATCGCCTGCAGAAAGAGCGGGATGAGGCCGGCAAGCACTCCTCTGTTTTGGAAAGGGACAATCAGAGGCTTGAACTACAGCTCACCGACTTGTCACAGCAGGTCCGTAATTAAGAGTTAAGTATTTGTTAGGAATTAATCTTAAATTGGGTTGCAAAAAACACCCTGGTCTCTCGCTGCAGGTCCGTGTCCTGCTGATTGAGCTGGAGGAAGCACGCGGGAATCACGTCATGCACAATGATGAGGGCGCCAACTCCTCCGACGTCAGCAGCACCTCAGAGGTCATCTCCCAGCACCTGGTGACATTCCGCAGCGTTGAGGAGCTTCAGCAGCAGAACCAGCGTCTTCTGGTGGCTCTCAGGGACCTGGGAGAAGCAAAGGAGCAGGAGGAGGTGGAGACGACCTCCTCCAGGTAGTTTCTTCTGATGTTTTGCTTTAGATTAGCCGCAAGGTCCTTCGAATGACTACCTGCATATTTCTGCGAAATACCAGTATAGTTGTCCCTCCAGATGCACAAATTTGATACTCATGCTTTCTCTTATTTGTGTGTCGGCCATGAAAAACTAAATGGTAATATTTCTGGAGCTTGTCGAAAAATGGCAGTAGACTGTGGAATCTCACATTTCTCACAATAACTTTTAGACGTAACATTGCCATTAATTTGCATTTTTAACAATGGTTCCAAAACGTAGTGCTCTGTCCATCTGTACACGTACATCTGTCGATAGCAGTACATACAGAAGCATAATTTAGATAGTTTGTATCTTATGTAAAAAGGTATACATACTGTAGGAAATAAAGCAGTCTGACATTCATAGTGTAGAGTACTATTTTGTTTAGAAACTGGTATTAGACTTTTTGTTATTGTTCGGGCTAAACGACTTATGAGTTAAGGTCAGTTGTACCAAAATATTATTTGCAAATTTTCATGTTTGTGGGTACCATCTGTCTCAAAGTCTCATGCATGTGAAGGGATGACCTGTAAATACTTGGTCATGCAAAATTTTAATTGTGGGGACCACTTTCCCTCATTTGGATAATTTTGGCACCAAGACTTATGCTACACTTTACTATAGTATAGGCCGAGCCCTGGGAAGTCCTTCATTGAGAGTATTGAGGCTGCTTTAGTAGCTATGTAGCTTCCTCGGTCACCTGAGGATGCTCCTCGCAGGGTGGCGGAGCTCGAGGTCAATCTGGAGAAGGCGCAGCGTGAGCTGGAGGACTTGCAAGAGCAGCGGCGTCACCAGATGCAGCTGGTGGAGTCCATCGTCCGGCAGCGGGACACGTACCGGATGCTGCTGGCCCAGACCACGGGGGTCAGCTTCCCAATCCAGGGTGAGTGTCACGCCCAACGTGTCGGGCTGGGGCAGTTAGTTTTGGCGCCATTTTGGTGCCAGGATGTATTGGATCTATATATGTGTCACCAGGGGTCGAAAATTCAGGTTCCAGAGTAAAGTTCAGCTGATGTAGGTTGCTGAAATTAACTACATTAGAGGATATTGCCAATTTGTCTACGATACAATACCACTGTCGATATTCATCACATCAAGATTATACACTGATTGTGTACTGATGGGTAGCAGTTTAATATTGAAATATTGGAATAGCTAAAACTTAAAACAGACCAAATTTAAGTACCAGGCAAAAACAGCTTATAACTACCAAGGATGAGTCAGTATTTTGAATTAAATTATTGCGCACATCAAACTCACCGTTACATTAAATATTTCTGTCTGCATCCGTACAATGCGCATTTCTGCTTTAAAAAATGCAAATGTAGAAGGGGGGACATAGAATGACATTTGTTTTTAACATTTGAGAGGTGGACACTACACATTACAGTGCACATAGCATAGGCTACAAAACAGCATATTTTTATGCAGCATATTAAGGATGGCATTCAACTAACTCCATCTGTTGGTGTCAAACGGTACTGCAATAAATTCTTTGACATTTCGCTGAGTATCAATTAATTCCAGTATCGATACAGCTCTAGAGGGGTGGATGAAGAGTGAGATTCTGCCGTTCTCACCCATATATATTTTTATAAGTAGTTAATTGTGAATTTGAGCAGGTCTTGTGCGTGACTTGCCTCTGGTTCCAGGCACCACTGCCGCTGAGCCGCCGTCTCTGACCTCCACGCCCCGACGCTCGCCGGCGGTCACTCCCACCATGACCGCGCCCCTGCAGCCTGCTGGGCCCGAATCCTCAGAGCTTGCGGAGGCCAGAGCTGCTCTTAAACAGGTGATGCTCCCTATCTCCCATGGGTGAATTGATTTAATGGGGAGTCGTAGAAAGAAAGAATCAAGTTAAGAATGTATTGTATTGTATTTTATTGGTTCCTGGAGCTAAATTAGGATGTTATAATGAGCACAGACATTCATATGGGGGCAAAATAAACTGAAGGCCTAAAAATGAAGGTGAGAACGTAGGAGTACGGTATAAGCCTGACTTGTTTGAGATCTAACTTGAAAGTACCTTGTCACCTTGATCCGTATGGTGAGCTGGTCTACTTTTGATATACGGATTAGATTATTGTGCTTTTGTGGCGGTGGGTTAATGAAATGGTGATGATTGAAAACGTTTCCGTGCAGCTGCAAGAAGCATTTAACACATACAAGGATGAGAAGGCTGGAAGAGAAAAGCTCCTTGGGAGTCAGACCGACAAGCTGCTGGAGCAGGTCTCTGACCTGCGCTCCCAGAATGCCAGGACATCCACCCAGCTGGAGTTCGCCTCCAAGCGGTAGGCTGCCCAGTTTGACACGTTTCAGTGATTTCCTGACCCGCTTCACAGACACAGGTGTGGAGGACTTTAAGTGTGAATTACAACCCAAAAGCTGGTAAATCATGCAAGCCATCTTTTACTCATTGGGAAAAATTCCCATACTCTTTGGTTGACAGGCTCATTACAAGGTCACTAGGGTGGCAGAACTGTGACATCAGGGTTGTCTTTTTAAGACTCATGATTCCAGTCATTCAGAATGCTTTTGGTATGGTAGGCTTGAAGTTACTGGAAATATGGTTAGGCAGTGTCTCTTTATTGCAATTATATCTAGCTCATACAAAATATCATTTATAGCTCATTGTTTTAAATGTTCAATATTCTGCTTAAGGGTGACCACTGTGAAGTAACAGAATAAACTGTAAAACACATGGATCATGATCAGGTATATTGGTCGTGTGTGTTTTTCAACATTGCTTCAGGTATGAGATGCTCCAGGATAATGTGGATGGGTACCGGCGTGAGATCACCTCGCTGCGGGATACCAACCAGAAGGTGACCACTGCCAACCAGAAACATGAGCAGGTCATTCATACGCTGACTGAGGACTTGAGGGAGGCCAAAGAGAAGCTGACCGTGGCTGACGTGAGTATTTTTTTTCGTTCCGATGGCACCTTAATTACTTGCAGCAGGACAAGAAATTCGGTAGAATTTACACACAAGTTTGACATAACAGAGGCTGCTGTTGAGACATTTTTTGTTTTCATTAATTAATTAATTTCTTGATGAATTTCAGGGTTATTTACCATACTTGTACACCGCCAGGTTCTTGAGCTATATAATTTCCATAGAGCCGTTATGAGAACCTCAAGAAGGAGAGAGACATGTTGAAGATGGTGGAGGCGCAGTTGTGTCAGGAGAAGGAGTCCATTCTGGCTGAGCAGCGTGGCCAAAATCTGCTTCTGACCAACCTCCAGTCTATCCAAGTAAACGCATCTTCAGTTCAGGATTTTAAATCGTTAAGGAAAACAACGTTCTGTTCCGCTTTCATGATCCTATGACTTCTTATGAAAGGCAACTTTGGAAAAGGCAGACATCGAGACCAGGCAACGGCTCAACAACCAGATTGAGAAGCAGGAGCGAGAGATCACCCAGCTGCAAAAGAAGCTGGAGCACGAGGTGGAGCAGCGCCATCTTCTGGCTCGCAACCAAGATGTAAGCAGCCCCGCTGTAGATAGGCCTTGGACTCCTGTGCATTACCAGACCTTTTGTCTTACACTTGCATGATCTTGGTGTTAACAGCTGCAGTTGATGGATGCAAGGAAGCAGCTGGAGGTGCAGTCTGCCATGCATCAGAAGACCAAGGAGCAGCTGAGAAATGCCGAGCAGGAGATCAGCACCGTTCGTGAGCAGCTCTGCAGTGTCGAGAAGCGGGAAGTCTCTACCCTCTCACAGGGAAGTCACAAAGGTGAGCAAGACATGCCCCTGGAGGTGTTTTCTAGAACGTGGACTTTTTGTGTATAGTTCAAGTAGAGTTGGCCAACTTGCCTTTGTTTCACTTTGGCCAAACACTGCTGAACCATATTAGAAACCTCAATATTCTAATAGTGCAACCAATTTTTATCATGAATCAAGTGGAATTTGTAAATCTTGTCTTCTCCCAGGGCTACCGGTGTCTGATCATGATGTGGAGGATCTTCAGAGGTGCCTCCAGCAGGCAGAGGAGCGGGCTAAGGACCTCGAGGAACGCTTGAACAGCACTACCGCCAACATGGAGCAGTATAGGGCCATGATCCTCAGTCTGGAAGAGTCTCTTGATAAAGAGAAGCAGGTGGGGGCTGTATTTACAATTCTGCTTTAGTTTGTTCAAGTGTAGTGATGTAGCTTTTGTTTGGAGCTGTATTTGACCCTGTCTACACGCAGGTCCAAGTTTCCTTTTGTTTTTGAAAGATCACTCAGCAGGCCAGTTCTACCATCGAGATCCGCTTGAAAGAGTCTGGGGAGTACCAGAGGCAGCTGGAAGAGAAGCTGGAACGGGCCGAGAAGGAGAAGCAGAACCTGCTGGAGGAAAAGAGGAAAGCAAGTGTGAGCATGGAGGAACAGGTAGGTTCCCCAGGCTAACCACCAGAACCTCAAGCCTGATTCATACTTCACTTGTCTGCATGCCGTTGTAGTCCACATGCAGCGTGTTATGTAATCGACACCATCTACTGTCTGTGCAGACGGTGTGTGCACAGTGCAGATTTCTGGTCTAGCAGACTTTTTTGAGCATTGACTGTTTACTCAAGAGATTGGTAGTGCATTACTAGCCGTTTCCAGTAGGTGGAATCTGTTGGTGTGGTGGAATTTCATTGGTGTAAGCATGCATGATCGCAACCATACGTGAACATGGACGAATGTAAAATGTTCACAAAAGATCACGCGGTTTACCATGCATGGACCTTAATGGCACACAAGAAGGGAAGTATGAACTAGTTTAACGGAAGATCAGAACCTTCTTGTAGATCTGTGTACATTTCAGTGACTGAAACTGTTACGCGATTGTTCTCCTGATCCTTGTGTTAGATGGTTGAGCTGAGGAGAGATCTGAGCAGACTTCAAGTGGAGCTTCAGGAAGCCATACAGAGAACATCCCTGTTAGAAAGCCACCAGCAGCAGGCCGTCGAGGACAGCCAGCAGCAGGTATAGCTGGAGCTTCGGCAGCTGGGTCCAGGTTACCCTTGACGCATGCCAAGTCTCACAGACGGGACAGCGTGTCTTCGGGAAGGAAAGCTTGCAGACATTTTCCACTCTGACGTTCAGTGTTGTTGCAGGCTAAACTTGCCGCGGAGGCTCAGGAAAAATACGAGCGGGAGATGATTCTGCATGCCGCAGATGTGGAGGCCCTCCAGGCTGTGAAGAACCAGGCCCGGCAGCTGGCCCAGATGCGCGAGCAGCTGGAGGAGAAGGCACTTAAGGCCAGCACACAGCTGCTCGAGGCTCGTGTGTCTTGGGAGGACCAAGAAAAAATGCTCAAGGTGACTAGTCCAGGATTCTTTGATTCCTTCTTATTCATTGGGTTGTTTCTTTATGTAGCTGTATATTTTCTCTTACCTCACTATTATACTCACATCCACAGGAGGAGGTATCCAATCTGACATCTCGTACAGAAGAATTGCAGAAGCAGAATGATCTACTCCACGAGCAGATTGAGAACCTGAGCAGCAAGTTGGCTGCCTCTGTGAAGCAGGCTACCCAGGGGAGTCTGCTCGACCTCTCCCTGACTGAAGAGGGCAAGTCCCAGGACCAAATTCTCGAGATTTTGAGGTGAATGTCCCTTTTGGATCTTTTATATCTTTTCTCCAGGCATTACTATGAATGCTAGTTATACAACTGGTTTATTCCTGCCTGTGACTAAAGTCGATGAATGTCAATGCTTCTTGCCTGAAGGTTTGTACGAAGAGAGAAGGAGATTGCCGAGGCCAGATTTGAAGTTGCTCAGGTGGACAGCTTGCGCCACAGACAGAGGGTGGAACACTTGGAGAGGGAACTGAAGGAGGTGCAGGATAGCCTACATGCAGAGCGTGCTAAAGTTCAGGTGAGGAGCCCGCCAGTGTGATCTTGGTCTAATTTTGGAGCTCAGTATTTACATAATCTAGAGTTTGCTTTTGTACGTAAGCGTGCTGTGCTTGGGATCCCTTGCACTCAGTATCAGTATCTAAATTGTACAGGTCACATGTTGCGTGTTCTTCGGCAGGTAACTTTGAAGACCTTGACGCAGCACGATGAGCTGATGAAAAAGACGGAGACCATGAATGTTCTCATGGACACCAACAAGATGCTAAGGGAGGAGAAGGAGAAGCTTGATCAAGATCTTCAGCAGGCACTTGACAAGGTGCCTCCATCGATATGTTCATGTATTGTGGTTTGTCTGAAGCGCTTCATTTTACATAGTTCTTTTGTGCTGTGAAAAAATACTGGTTCAAGCAAAACTGTTTTTTCTTGTGTAACTTTTGACTTTAAATATTCAGGATGATTGTCATTCAGTTTTTTATGATCTACAGGTGCACACACTAGAGGCACAGATCATGCCCCTGAAGGAGTCTAACGCAGAGTTAAGTGAGAAGAGTGGCGTCTTGCAGTCTGAGAAGAAACTTCTGGAGATGGACATCAAGCGCTGGAAGGCCCGGACACAGGTGACCAGGACCCCTGGCAGACCCACCTGGTAGTTATATCTGCGGAAGGTAATGATTGTGTTTATCCTGGTGTTAGGAGCTGATAAGCCAGCAGAAGGATGCTGATCCTGAGGAGTACAAGAAGTTGAACGCTGAGAAGGAAGCCCACCTGAAACGCATCCAGCAGCTGATGGAAGACACAACCAGGCTGAAGACCGAAATCAACAGGTGGACCTCCGCTTGTAGATGCGGCTCTCCTCATGTTGCATTTGCATTTTGTATTTTTGGGGGGAAATCGTGTTTTGATACGTTCTTTACAAACAGGAGCAATGCATCCATAACCACCCTACAAAGCCAGGTGCAAAACCTGCAGGACAATTTAGGCAAGGTGACCCTGGAGAGGGATGATCTAAGGAAGCGTCTGGATGCCAAAGACCTCGAAATGCAAGAGAAGGTCAAGACCATAGTGCAAGTGAAAAAGATCGGCAGGCGATATAAAACCCAGTACGAGGAGCTCAAGGCCCAACATGACCAGGTAACACGCATTTCTCTGTCTTCCTTCACCCATCGTTTTTGTGTCACTGTGAATAATTCAATTGTGTTCTGCTTAGCTGGTTGCTGAGGCAGCTACCCAGCCAATTCTGGAGCCAGAGAATGAGCAAGCCTCTGTCCAGGAGATCCAGACCTTGAAAGAAACAGTCAGTCAAGCAGAAACTAAGACCAAGGAGCTTGCGGGCCAAATGGAGAATCTGCAAAAGGTGAGGGAATGTTCAGATAAAATCCAGATGGGTCATGCCTCAGTAAGGGAGTCAAGGAAGGCTTTGGATATATTCTACCATGGGTATTTCTCTTTATAGAGTTTATTACTCTGTCCCACAAGCATTACTGTACAATTGTTAACACAAAAGTTCAGGTTATAGTGTTACACGGGCTCAGCAGTCCGTGGTGTAACCCGGTCATTTTGTTCCAGGTGGCAGGTGAACGAGAGGCAGAGGCGCGGAGCTTGCAGGAGCAGGTGAGCAAGCTGCAGCCTGAGCTGGCCCGCCTCCGGCAGGAGCTGCAAGAGCGCGCCACTCAGGAGGAGCAGCTGCGGCAGCAGATGGCAGAGAAGGAGGAGAAGACCAAGAAGGTCATCTTAGGGGCCAAGCAGAAGATCAGCCAGCTCGTAGGCGAGTAGCGGCCCCTGTGAAGCATGCCCAACCCCTCACCCCCAACCTTATCTCGTTAGCGCTGGTTGCTGACAGGAGGGGTGTCTGTGTTTGATACAGGTGCCAAGGAGCAGCTGTTAAAGGAGATGGAGGAGATGAAGCTGCAGAGGGAAGAGCTGGAGGTACGTTTGGGGGCACTGAAATCCCAGTTCGAGGGCCGCCTCTGCCGGCAGGAGCGGGAGCTGAGAGAGCTGCGAGGCCAGCAGGAGCGGCACGGCGAGACGAGGGACGAGCCCCAGGAGCAGGGCCCCAGCAAGGTATCGTGGGTAGTGATCCTGGAATGAGTCCGTTCAGTTTGACGGTCTCCATGCTGACACCAGTGTCTCCCTTTCTCTTAAGGCCCAAGAGCAGCAGAGGTCAGCTGAACAAAGGCAGATCACCTTGAAGACGACTCCAGCTGCCGATAGGGGAAGGTAGCAAGTCTTCGATTGCGTAAAGCCAATGTGAATCTTGTTGCTTCGGAATTTAGCATGCAATGATTGGCGGTTTTCTGCACCATAGCGCCAACGTTTCTGAGCCTCCCACGGCAAACATTAAGCCAACGCCCCTCGTGGCCACCCCGAGCAAGCCTCCACCCATCCCTGGAAACAAGTCCACCCCCAGGGCTAGCATCCGGCCCATGATCACTCCGGCTACTGTGCCAACACCGACTCCGACAGCCACCGTCATGCCCACCACTCAGGTCGACACGCAGGAAGGTGAGTCCATTAGACTCGGTGACAGAGAAATCCAGAGGCTCATTCTTCAGACTGCCTTCAGCTAATACAGACCATGTAGATATTTTTTGAACTAGACCTGAATATTTTGAAGCTAACATGCCATTTTCAGATAGTTTGAAAGGATTGATAAGATCTGTATGCTAACGTTAACTCGGAGCATGTTGCGCTAACGCCACCCCGGTTTCTGACTTCAGCGGCACTGCCGTCCGAGGGTCCAGTGGAGCACGTCACCGTCTTCGGCAGCGCCAGCGGGTCTGTGCGCTCCACCAGTCCCAACGTCCAGAACACGTTGCCACAGCCCCTCTTAAACATGCAGCCCCAGCAGCAGATTCAGCAGACCTCTCAGACGCAAGCCACCGCCTTCGTCCAGCCCACCCAGCAGACCCTGGTTTCCCTGGAGATCACCGCTCAAGAGCCAACTTCATCCACGGTGGAGGCGATGGCCAGTCCCTCGGTGGAGAGGCCCTCCACGTCCACTATGGTCTTCGGTACAGGTCTGATTCCTTTGTCTTCTCGTTTGGAACTGAGCGATCAATCTAACCTTACCTTAGCTGTGTAGTTTAACTGTATGTGGTGGTCTTCGAAAGGTTCAGATGTAGAGGTCACATTTTTGAAGTAAGTAAATGAGCTCATTGTTCAGTTTCAGCCACGCCGGGCAGCACCATCTCCAAGAGGATACGTGAGGAGGACCTGGAGGGTATATCTGACAGCACTGACGCCAGGCAAGAGGAGACAATGGAGCTACCCAACTCTAAGAAGGCCCGTATCATCCAGAGAGTGGGCCCTGAGGTGAGTGCCACACCCTGCATGTCAAATCATGAAAGACTTTGGCAGGACCAAAGCAGATGTTATAAGAATTATTGGACTTGCTAGACTAAGGGCTCTAGGGTAGTAACTCAGTACGTAATTTGAGGTTTTTTTGTGTTTCCTAGGAAGAAGTACTGGTAGATGAAGGCATGGTGGATGAACTTGAGGTTCCTATGGAGAATCGTGAGACTTCTGATGCTGGCCAGGTGAGGCTTGCTCTGGTGTGACCTCCAGGTGCAAGGTCATGGCATCCAATGTTTTGGAATAGCCCTGAGTCCAGCATATCCCTCTGGGCATGGCTGCAGGTCCCTACGGAGGTGGAATACCCCATGATGGAGGACGGGGACGAACAGGACGGTGACTCTTCACAGGCTGTCCCCGTGGACCAACCCACCGAGGCTCAGGTCTGCCCACAGGACCCAGTGGAAGAACAGCACGATGTCATTGTCATCGTCTCAGACACTGACAGTGAGGAGGAAGAGGAGGAGGAGGAGGAGGAAGAGGAACAGCAGGTAAATTTGTTTACAAAACTCATTTACTGAATGAAGTGTTTTCGCCTTTAGGGATTATATTCTGAACCGTTGTCTGTAGGACTATGAGGAGGAGGATGATGATGAAGATGATGAGGACGATGGGACTGGCATGGGTGATGAAGGAGAAGAGAGCAATGGGGAGAGTGGCAGCGGAGGGGGCTGTGATGAGCCATACGAGGGAGACGATCTGGAGGTGAGCTGCTGAACTCGGCCCTAACATCCTTCCAGGTTTTCATGTTCGCTGGCATGTAGGTGGTTGCATACACACGTATACTGTTACAGACTTTACTGGGAACGCCAGTTAAAAAAAGAGAATTGGACTGAGTCACCGGTGGTGGACGGCAGTGAGACGCTACGTAAATGGCGTCACTGTCCTGGAGGAAGGGAGGGAGCGTGTGTGCTTTAAGGCTGGAAGCACATGGCATCCTCATTTCCATGAAAGCTCACACTCCGTCACAGATGTGACTTGTTTTCGGGTTTTTCCACATGGAGTGATTTTGTTTATGAATTGCGTGGTGCAGGGGACCGAGGCCAATGACCCCGGCATGGAGAACGAGGAGATCCTGGGCGCTGGGGACTCCATCCAGAGGCTGGCTGACACCCAGACATCCAGTGGTAATTTTAAACAGTTTGTTTTTCCTGCTGCTTCTGATGGGCGTCGGTCTGTGGGCGTAGGGGCTTGGATGAAGTCCAGCTTTTCCTGGTCTGATAGATTTTTCTCTCGTAACATGAATTAAATTTTAATGCATCCCAGGAGAAGGAAGCAACAGCAACATAGAAGCCTTTCCTACAGAGTCCCAGCCAGACCAGCAGCTGAATGTGGACCGGCAGGTGCCCCGCCCACCTCAGTCGCCACGGAGACCATCTCACACCCTGCCCCCCCGACTCAATATCCAGGTCCCCCCCACCCAGGAACTTGGGCCGCCGCCGCAGGTGTGTGTACGGTTTCTTCTATAAACTCACAGCACCCTTTCCCAGCCGGAAACGTGCGTGTGGGCGTCGGTCCCTGTGGGCATCTGTTTTTCGTGTTTTGAACGCCAGAGCTTTTCTCTCCTTCAGTGCATTCCCATTAGACGCCAGTTCCCCGGGGGACGTGGGACACAGGGCGTCCCTCCGGTCAGTAGCAACACGGTGAGTTGCCCATCCATGTGTACTGGGAGAACAGGGAGAGTCCGAGCCCGCCCTCCTGTCTTAAGGCGTCCCGTCTGCTCTATGCCGCGCAGCAGCCCTGCTTCGATGAGGAGGACCGGATGGTTCCCAGCACCCCCACGCTGATGCTGCCCCACCGCAGTGACAGCTTCGCCGAAGCCATCCAGTAAGCGAATCAGCCAGGCCGACTTGAGCGCCGTGGCGTGCAGTGCATGTTCAGGCGTCCTGAGCGCTCCCGAGTCGGCGCGGCTCCCTAACCCTGCCGTTGCCCCGTCAGCAGCGCTCCCCAGGTGGCCGGCGTTCCCCGGTTCCGGTTCGGTCCGCCCGAAGATATGGGCCAGGCTGGCTCGGACCTGGGACAGCTAGCTTCGCAAGGAGGTATGTCGTCGACTGCAAAATCAGGTCAGTGATGCAGTTTCGTGCAGAAAATGAACAAAGTCCAGGAAAGCCACCGCAGTGGTTGTGTAGATGCGTGCGAGCCTGCATTCCCTGTGATGGCCTGGCCATCGTTTAGGATAAACCTATAAAACCATGAACTGTCGTTTCACTTTATAATACCTGTACATGCTTGCTATCTTCTATGTTTTCCTAGGCATGCATTTACAGCATAAATGTGGAAAATGACATATCTTGCACTGTGCTGGATGAATTGATCTCCTGAGGATTGGTTACATAACGGGGAACTAAATCCACAGTGCCATGGAATTCTGGAACTCGAAATGGGGCTGTGAAACCAGGGCAATGTCAGCCTATGGGAATTAATTCACCAGGTTACTTGTATTGCATAGAATTATGGTTAGTGAACCATCCAGAAGGCACAAGGGTTCACCGGAAGGAATGTCAGTCTGTCACCGGGGCCAGCACAGAATCACAGCCTATGGGCAATTTATATATGGCAGAAGCTGGAGTGCCTGGTGGAATGGACTCTCTCTTAGCTGTGTGTGAACTGATACCCCGCAGGTTAGTCACATGTCCACAGCTGCTCACCCTTCCTTTCTCAGGTCTAGGGATGTATGAGAGTCCCCTATTCATGGGGGAGCATGAAGAGTCGGGAGGCCGCAGCGTGCCCACCACCCCGCTACAGGTGGCAGCGCCAGGTGAGTGCCGGCTCACATGTACATTTTGGAGCTAAAACTAAACCAAGGTCTAATTTTTGAGGTACAAATGCTACTTTGCTGGCACTTTTATTTTGCTCTTTTTTTTGCCCCCGTTTCCTTCACTGTGATTTATTTTTATTTTTTTTTTAAACTACACATACTTTTTGTCTCCCAGTGACCGTGTTCACGGAGTCCAATCCCTCCGACGGGTCGGAGCATGCCTCCCAGTCTGTTCCCATGGCGACCACGTCCACGGCGGGCCAGCGGCCCCATGGGATGCCCAGCCCGAGGGGCGATGCGGACGAGGCGCTCTTGGAGACGGAGAGTGACAGGTAGGACGACGACTTGCGGCTCCTGTGGTGAACGACGGCGGGTTTATCCGTAATGTGGCCGAAAAGCCGGCACAGCACAGGGGTCCGTCTGCAGCATACAACCCGCAAAAGATGAATCTTGTTTTCAGCAAAAGTGATTCACATAATCTGACCAAAAACACCCAGTCTTAGGAGGGACACAGTGAAGCTTAAAATAACTTTATGAAACGTTGCAACACTGTTCCAGACTGTTTTAATAATCATTTAAGTGATATTTACAGTACTATATAAAACCTTTTATGTGAGCAGTATATAGTGTTTTTCTGAGAGCTAGTTTGATGGTTACACGACTGCAACTTTAGTGCCCAAACTTCTCCTCGTGGGTGCTCTGCCTGTTTAAATTTCACCACCAGCTCAATTAAATTTAACTTGGTTAACTTATGGGCCGGTTTCCCGAACAAGGATTAAGACTAGTCTTGGACTAAATTGCCGTTTCAATGGAGATTCACCATTGTAACTCAAAGCTAGTCTAGGCTTAGGCTTAATCCTTGACTGGGAAACTGGCCAGTGGGGTATTGATTAACCAAGTGTGGTAGACTAGCGGTCGAGTTCAACCAACATGTGCATATATAGGAATGTAAGTGCTTACATTGGGGCGCTTTGGCAGTTTCTGAAAAACATCAGCAAAATATTCTTTAGCAGACAAACTTTTATCCTTATCCCACAAAACCAAGCCCAGTGGAAACTTTTGTTGGCACCGCTTGTTACTGTTATCTGACGTCACAATTGATCACAAAGAATAAAGACATATGATAAACAAAGGGGGTAAACACAAGGCATTATATGCGGTGGTTTGTGAAAATTCAAGTAGTGCAAGTGCTGAGAGAAGACCCTGCATCCATTATGCGTATAGTGTCAAACGCTATGCAGAATAAATTCTAAAATAAAAATGTGTGATGATGCCACATCAGTACAGTTGTCTGCCATTCGATATTTTTAGAATTTCCCAGTGCAGTTAAAAGTCCTTCAGCATCCATTGTCCATGACAACAGTTACTGATTTTTGGTCTATTGACTTTGAGCCTTTGTTTGTACATGGGAATTAAAAGCAGCACAGCCAGACTTACCAAGGGGTGCATGATGGGAAAACTGGCACGCTTGTTGGAACGCGGTGTCAGTGATCCAGTGTTTTGTCCTTGAGGCTCTTGTGATCCACTTTGTACATAATTGGGAGCTGGTCCAACAAGCAAGCATGAATAAGATGATCCAGAACTCTTACAGCTGAATCCAAACAGGTTTTTCAAAAGCAGAAATGTGTTGGCCAAGCTCAAAAGTTCACGGCAATGTCTGGGACTTTTTGGTCGATCCAGGTTTCCCTGAAGCAGATTGTCCAGCATTGAAATCCTTTTGGTTTTGGAGGAATAGAAAAAGTTTACGAAATGGATGTTTGAATTGAGCATTGCCGGTAGAAATGGATGGTACGGTCACATTTTGAGTGTGTGCTAGTCCTCCGTCGTTTACCTGGTGTATGTAAGCTTATTCCAGGTTTACTCAAAACATGGAATTCTTCTGGAATTGCACATGAACATACCGAATGACTATTTGCAAACTGCCTGAGGTGTAATAAACCTTGACTGTATACACCAATGAGTCAAAACATTATGACTTCACCCATGTAAAGTGAATAATGTTGGCTAAAAATGGTGTGTGTCAAGGTCTGGGAGATATTAGACAGTAAGCTAGCGTTCAGCACTCAGTGTGTTGAATGCAGGAAAAAATATGAATGGTACAAACTTACCCTTACTGACAAAAACATGTACAGGCTCTTCTGCTGTTATCAGTGCAACCCTTCCAGACGCCATCTTGGATATTGCTCACTATTGTACGTTGATGCGTCAGCATCCTCCCCGTGGTGTCCAGAAGCTTCCAGAATAAATCTACCAGGACCAAACCCTAGACTCTAATTTAAGCGCACCTGACACCTATACTGTGCTCTTTTGGACAGAACCGGTGCCGAGTCCAGTATGGAACCTGAGAGCCAGACCGAGGTGGAGGTGCTGGCCCAGCCGTCGGGCAGCGGTAGCCACTCATCCAGCAGTCAGGATCCGCCCTCCAGCTCCTCAGGTCAGTTGAGGGGAACTGGGGACACCTACTCTGCTGGAACAAGCTGCACCGCTTTTAATTTGGATCTATACTCCCTTTGTGTAACTCCAAATACACTCTTCACTATGAAATATTAATGGGAAATGGCTGCAGCTGCCCTGCACCTCCCAGGATTTGAGCCAAGGCAGCGTGTAAGAACAGAGCCGCCGTGATTCTGCGGACGCTCATGGGAAACGGGACTTCCGCCACGGGGGCCGTGCTGGACGTTCGCTAAGCCCGGCCCCACCCTTCCCTACAGACCCAAGCAGCAGTAGAAGCCAGCCCAAAGCCTGGAGAGACCCCCCTGGCCGCCAGCTGCAGCGCTGGAGAGAGCAGAGGGGCAGAGGCTTCCGGAGAGGTGAGTAAGGACACGGCTGCAGCCTGCAGGGTTTCGCACTTTAATCAAAATACAAAAAAGTTAAAACTCGTACATCAGAGGACAGCAGCAAACTGAACAAATACACCTCGGTTTTCCTTTATACATTTTTGTTTTAAACTTCTGACTTTGGTCATTCGTTTTATTTAAAGCTGCATATATAATCTTTCTTCCGCAGGTGTAATGGGAATAAGGGGTCGATTCGCCAGGTGAAGCATGAGATGGATCCAGCCGTGTTGCCATAGCCCTAGGCTGACTGTAGCTCATAGTATACTGAGATCTTGTTTTTGCTTTAGGCATGTGTGTTTTATTGTACTTTTTAAAGGTTTCTGAATAATCCCAGCAAAGCAGTGTTGTGTTTTTATTAAAAATTAAGAATTTCAGTCTGTGTTCATTTTTCTTTTTCGGCAAGAAAATTCAGGGACAGTTGAACCAGCTCTTTGCCGAGTTCTGAGATCGTGAAGGCTCTGGAGAGGCCAAGGCTGGTCGATTGCCGTCGACCTTGATGTTGTAATATTTTGCTGGAGAAGACAAGAAAATGTATTACCTTTTTGATGACGTCTCAAACTGGTCAGACGGGTAATACAAGCAAGAAATCCGGGGGTTGGACAAACAGCTACTGAGTTCATGGTAACGTGAATATAGACTTAACACATAAGGCTTTCATGACATTGCAGCCTACCAGGGTGTTTCTTTAGTGACAGAATGACTAGACAGTTGGATCTCTGAGTGGGTGAGCTGACTTCCTATGAACCTCTCAAGCATGGTTTGTCAGTGTAGACCAGAAAGCCCAAGGGCATCAATATGTCAGTTTAATAATAACAAAAAACCCTGGTCTCCATCCAAAGCTAATACTCAACAGAGCACTTACTCCTTGAAAAGATGTAGTAGTCATAGCCGTTTGGTGTCCTGGGAGTGGGTACAGACACAGCAGATGTCACCAGAGTAGGGAATCCCTTCCATGTGATCTTAATCTCCCTTTCAAGGCCGTCTTCTGTAGAAATGAAAGAATCGGACGATAATCTAACGAAACTTTTGACTGTCCAACAATGGGCAAGGATGAATAAATCCTAAACGACTTTGCACAGGTGTTATTTCAGTCCTATTCTTTGTCTCTGTCACTTGGACATGTGACATGTTTCTGTGGTCTGTAGGTTCTGGCATGTTGAATCACATGAATGTCACGTTATACATTTATCTACATTAACTTTAAAACCAAGAAATGAGGTCCACCTTTACCTGCTTGTCGGGCATGTCTGCTCCTGACAGTGACCACCATATACCTGGGTCTCTGGCTACAGGTTGGGCTTGTCCCATATTTGAAGCCGTATCTCTGTAGCAGGCCTCCTAGAAGTGAACCACAGGGCAACAGAAGGTAAAACACTGAGGCCAGTGTTAAATGTACAGCGGTTTGAGCAGCGATGAGAAATTACCTTGTTTGAAGAAAAACACAGACTCTGGTCGCCGCCCGTATTCGGGTACGGCCAAGGCAGCGGTGATCTTGCCAGCCAGTCCCCCGAACCCCGTGGAGATTGATTGAGGGTAACCGGGATCCACGACGTCATTTTCAAACCTCCAGTAACTGTTCCCCTGTGAAGCACATATGGTGTACATAGATCAAAGTAGTTTGCATTTATTGTTGTTCTATAGCTTTGGTTAATATTTAACTATGACTTGTCAATGGTTGTATTTCTACAACGGTTGCATGACATGGGGAAACTGTAAATGTACCTTGAAGAAGTAAGTCTTTCCTTGGCAGTTACAGCGGGTGAAGACCGTGTCTATGGGAGATGGGATGCCCCAGACCTCTCTGATACTACGGGCCGGACCCGGTACCCTGTTGTCATCCAGCATCCAAAAGTAGTGACCTGATAAAAAAAAAAAAGTATAGAACACATCAATGGCTGCATATATCCTGTGATCAGTATTTGTCCATTTTCAGTAGAACAGTTAAAACAAATTAATACTGGTGGATGGAAATTGGAGAAATTACTGTGATATGTTACCCACCACGGAAAACAGCAATTGTCCCATTGCGGAGAGTTGTGAGCCCACTGATGGGTTGTCCGTTGCAAAGGTCAGTGTCATTGCTGTTGTCTGAAAATGAAGTCAGGAAAATGGTACCAGCAGTCAGGAGAAAGACACTTAACTGGCTGCAGATGAGCTAATACTCTGCATTTTCCAGAAGCATGGAATATATTTCCACCTTTTAACATTCAATGTCAGAATTTGATGCAATTAGACTAAGTAGTCTCCTGATGCAGTTTCCCAACCCAGTCCTCGGGGATCCCCAAACGGTCCACATTTTTGGTCCCTCCCAGCTCTCAGCCAATCAGGAACACCGAATACCTGGTACAGGTGCACTGGGAGCCGAGAGGAAGCGAAAACGTGGACTGTCTGGGGTTCCCTGAGGACTGGGTTTGGAAACACTGTCCTAATGTTTCAAGCCAAAGAAAATGATGATCAGGAGAGGATTTTACCTGCCAGGTAGTCAGAGTCGGTGGAATCGGCGGTGTTTAGGGCCTCTGTGCCGTTTGTCTGCATTTCAGGTTTGCTAGGCTTCCCAGTGGAGGCTACTGGGTCTACAGCCACAGAACTGGGGTCCCCAGAAGCCCCTCTTCCATCCTGATGCTCAGCATCAGCTGTGGCTGGCTGATCAGCAGCCGGACGTTCGGGCTGACCAGTGCTGGCAGCCACATCATCTGCAGACGGTGTGTCAAGCGCAGAGGGCACAGGTTCTGTCTGAGAATCCACTTTGGCGGGTGGGGTTTCCGGGAGGGAGGTGTCATTAGAGGCGTCACCCGGAATGTTCGCAGTGTCCAGTGACACATTAGTAACTGAGCTTCCCGGAGTAGTGAGCTGTTCGGGTGTGGGGGATATTTTCTCATTTGAAGCTGTGGCCTTGGGGCTATGTGTAGAATTGAACTCATCTGAGCTCAAGGGAGCTAGATTTCCATCATTAGAAGAGATGGAGTCTGGATTATGTAAACTCTCCTTCTGTGATAATGTTCCATTTGCAGGATCCTCAGAGTTTGTTTCATCTAACTTCTGATCAGTTGGTGGTGTTCCTGCTACAGATTTTTCAGAAGATGGAGTGTCCGATCCCTCCATATCTGATCCCTGCATATCTGCATCTGTGGCATTTTCTGTGAACACAAAGTTCCCTGACCCAAGAGAAGGATCAGGAGTTACCTCCTCTATGCCCTCAGGGATGTGACCTGAGGGCTCAGCACTGGGGGAGTTCTCACCTCCCCCAGAGCTCATATTGACATCAGAGTCATTCCCTTTAGTCAAAAGTTCAGGATCAGAGGCTTCATCAGCAGGGATCACTGTCATAATGGAGAGGAAGAAAACAGAAAATCAAAAATTTTAACCATAAAGTATATGGAACGTAACTTTCCAAGAGTCAAAATGTCCCTGCTTAATACTCTGTGGGGTTAGAGGTGAAGGTTCTAATGCCACGTCTGCTCTGTGTGGGTCGAGTTTCAATGTCCTCCCTGTTGTGTGGGTTTCCTGTAGGTACTTTGGTGTCTTCCCATAATCCAAGACATGCAGTTAAGATAACTGGTGCCTATAAATTGCCTAGGGAATATTTGTCAGGTATCCTGCAGTGGACTGGCAACCTGTCCCAGGGAGCTGGGATGGAGCAAAAATGCGGACCATCAGGGGGTCTACGAGGATGGGGTTGAGAAACACTGACCTGTGATGCCTGGGACAGGCTGCTGGTGACAAGTGGTTGGTAGAGCGATGATTAGCATTTCCATGCGTTCAGAGTTTTATATCATTAATTTGTCTTCCAACCAGTCATGGCACTAAAAATTCTTCAAAGCTGATGTCAGCTGGTGGCTAACACTGTTTTCATCACCTAGCATGCTGATATGTGTGACACAATATTTCTAAGCATAAGGAAGTGGTCCTTTACAAGCATAGCAACGTATTCGTTACCTGTGGTCTGGGCCGTTGGATTGCCGGTTGCAGAGATGGTAGTCGCATCTCGGTCACTGGGAAGAGTAGTTGTTTCTGGAGAACTTCCAGACTGGTTTTCCTGAAATGATCCATCCCCGTCCCCTGAAACTGAGCTTGATTCCATGCCAGAGGTATCCTGGAGGTACTGCTCAGACTGCTGAGGGACAGCCGTGCTTTCAAGCGTCGAATCCATTTTGGGCGTGTTCGGCTTTGGGGGCTCGTAGCCTTCGTCATTCTTTGGACTGGGAGTGGATCCGGCGTCCGCAGATTCCACTGCATGATCACATAAAGTAACACTGATTACTGACTCTTCTCCGATGGGCCAGAACCATCGGCCGCCTGTGGAAAAAGTCTCTTGGAGCTCCAGCTCAGAGCACATGTGCAGCCTGGCTGCCTTCTTTGAACCAGTGGGTCAAGCAGGTGAGTAGCTCAAGATCCCTTAGTAAATTACAGAAAAATAATGACTAAGTAAATCCCAACAGCTTTATAGGCTCTAAACTGAAGACAGCCCCCTATGTCCTATAGCCATTTCATGATTAAAAAGAAAATTTCCAAAATTCCCTCAGTCCATGGGGTACACTTTGGAAAAGATTTCTGTGGACTAAATGAGTTTTGGAAACTTGGTGAAAGTTCTTCGTTGGAATACGTGAGGACTGAGTGAGTTTTGGTTCCTGATGCTGTGATGAGGAAGGCAGATGGTCTCATCTTAAAAACAAGCTTGAGTTTAGAAAATTTGCCCTACGCTTAACTACACTGCTGGGCACACCTCTTGTGTGCCCTATTGTATAACTATTCCCTGAAAAAGCTCCTCCTCAGAAATACACAAGGATACGTTTTTTCTTAATTGATTAAATAAGTAATTATAATGGAAAAATGCATCCAGTATTATTAATTTGCCCGTCCATATTAATTTGTCCACTGCTTATCCATATTAACTCATATTAATCATGCCAGAAGTGAGCATGCATGACTTACTAGAACACAGGACTTACCTTTACCACAGTTCCCCACATAATCAGGGCAGCACTGGTTATATTGCGTACACTCAGCATCACAATGGCACTGTCTGCCTCGCTTGAAGGACTCACCGCATCGCCCTTTACACGAGTCTCCTGCAAATCAAATCTACTCTCTAAATTTCTTACATTTATATTCCTTATGCTTGTATTTGCCACATATTTGATATATTTGCAGGTTCAATAGGCCACGGAAAACTACACCCACTGCAAACATAACCTTCAAGTATATAACTGTACGCTGTTTTTAAAATGATTATTTCCAGTTCCAACTCTCCCATGAACCCGAAAGACGGAGAAAGCTGAACCTGTTTTTGCTGATGGTGAAGTTTCTCATCCTCCTCAAAGAGTAACTCTGTTCTACCATGCATGCAGGTATTAATCGGATTGCTGTCTAATGCCAAACAGCGCCACACAGGACATGTATAAGCTGTATAGCTTTTTATGCGGTCATTTGTACACGATACTATCAGTGCTACAGCCATATGATGTCTTCAGGCGGCTGTGCATTCCTTCACAAATAAAAACCAAAAGTTACCCGTGGTGCACAAAGATTCATAATCCCCGCAGCATTCATTGTGAACGGTGCAGCTGTAGTCGCAATGGCAGCGATTGCCGCGATGATACGACTCCCCACATCGGTTTCTGCAGCTCACTGTTAAGGGAACGACATATTCATTCACCATAATGCTAAAGCTGCAGCCGAAAACTTCTGTTGAGCAACCAGTAAGGCTTCCGAACATGGGTCTGTTTGTGTTTAATCATTCAACTATGCAAACAGTAATTCGTGTCTGAAATGTTCTTAAGCTCTATACATTGCCAGAAGAGTATATTGCACTTACGTTGTCCGGTACACAATGGAAGAAGATACATCAACACCATAAGGCAAGGTGGTATAAAAGTGTGGGCCATTGCTCTAATAGGGCTACTGTAAGATAAAGACAGTAAAAGAATATTTTAAATTACATTCAATATATTACCCGTTACTTCGCATTGTTCTTTATAATGTTATAATTATACTTATAAATCAACATTCAAATTCATATGTTGTACTAAATCAATTTAAAACAAAGGTAAATTAAGAAATCTTACTTCTTGTCAAGTGAGCTCCTGTGAATCTTAATGTTCTTTGGTGGTAATTTATATAGTGAGGGCTGGATTTTTTTCAGTCTGGGCTGGTTCCTCTAATTAAATGATCCTACGCCATATCCGAAGGCAAAAAAGAAAGGGAGACGTAGGCTTCCTGTTTTTACTCATGAAAACTATTAGTAATACCTGGACGAGCACCAGCGTTATCTGCGCGAAGAGTACGGGGTAACATCACATGCTGACTCCCGTGTTAAATGCCAGATATACTGAGTGTTCCTCAGATCGAATAATTTTTACACACGACAATTTAATTAATTTTAACGCCGTATTTAAACAATCTGTTTGGAATTTAAAGTATATACATTTGTTCTCATCGTTTATTTTAATTTAAATCCATTTCAGAATTGCTTTAAAGAATTACACGTCTGTGCCAGTAATTTACCAAGACATTACACTGTCAGTGAACTGATCGAAATTGTCAAAATGAAATTCTGACGTAATGTTTTAATGTTTCTCTCACACCGGTGGTTTATTCAGTTTTGTTTCCTACTGGCAGGGATTCCTGCAAGTGGGTGTTCCAGAGGGGGTGCACAATTTGTGCCAATATTTATGCGATGAACGTTAACAAAGCTCTCTATGACTGACTTCAAATAATTATTCATTTAAAGCGCAAATATTTTGGAACGTGGAAGAAAACATGAATGCAGCAGGGAGCATAACTTGTAACACTCATCCCCAGTCATATGTTAATAATCCTCCCGGGAGAATTATGTGATGTCTGCAATCCCCTATTCCACTCCTAGAAATAACAAACTGTTTCAGGCACTGCCTGCATAATGACGTCATGGCTCCTATGAGGTGTCGAGGCAGACCTTAGCATTTCATGTCTGATAAAAAGCATATGGAAGAATACCCCTGAAAGATATTTGGAGACTTACTATTTGTAAACTTATTTTACTGAAGTAATGTCTCTGAAAACAAATGCTGAACTATTGCTAAGACTCCGTCCTCAGTAAAATAGTTCTAACAGTCTGGAACATTTGTTCAGACAGACTAGTTTAAAATGTAAAATTAAGGTCAAAATATTTCCTTCGATACTTAAAAGAAAAGTATTGCAATATTTATAAAGTAAACAGAAACACTGATATTCAAGGAACCCCATTCCTCCAACCAACCCTCTCCACTTTCTGATTTTTTTTTATAACGGAGCACAATTAGTCGTAAAATTAGATAATTGAAATAGTTTCTGAAATTACGTATATTGTGTAACATGGTGTAAAAAAATTAACTTAATTCGTTAACACCGAAAAGAAAAAAGAAAGACAGCAATCACGAATCACGCCCAGATGTTTATCTGTAACCGTTTAAAACAGAAATCGGAATCCCTTTTATATGAACAATAAAAGACGTGTTAATCACAACCACGTTAGAAACAGTTACCACCATCTGAATAGACCAGGGGTCGGCAACCTTTTTAAAAGCAGAGACATTTTTTCTAAATATCTTAACTAAGATTTATAATGAGCCTTAATGGGCAGAGAAAGGGGTTTGAGATACGATTTTTTAATGTGATACGGGCATATTTGCATTTAACACAAAAACAAAAGTTCAAGTACTTACAAAAAAATAAATAAAACCAATGTCGGGGGCATTTTAAATCACTCGGACGCGTAGCAGCGCAAAGGTGACTAATATAACAATATTATATTAGTTCTCTGGCGGTAGCCGTCACCGACAGCCCTTCTTTCGTTCGGCTCTGCAGCCGTCCGCCCTTCGCTCTCACCCCTTCGGCTCTGCAGCCGTCCGCCCTTCGCTCTCCTCTTCACTACTGTAACTGTACTGACCGAACAGTGCAAATGTAGTCACAATTCAACTGGCTATAATATGTAAACCGGAGGAAATAAGCCTATAATCATTTTTACGAAGAACTGGGAAGACGTGGTGACGATTTAATGCAAAAAGTATATGAAAGAATTAGGAATCCCAATAAATGTTGAAGCGTACATCCAATCTCAGGTAACCTACAGCATACCAGTTGACCGGAGACGTACTCTCAAAAATAAATAATTGATCTTTACGAGAGTATTATCACAATTATGTTGAGACAAGAAAATGTGAACGCAGCATTCGTTCTGAGTCGCAGACACGTGGTCAAAGAGCCGCAGGCTGCCGACTCCCGGACTGGACAATGTGCCTCTGTGGAAATCAGTTTTCTGTGCCTGCTTGGGCGGAGAGGTGTGACTGTCAGTTTGACTGTAATATAGTATATACAGGCAGTTACAGATTAAAAAGAGGATACGACATATTTAGAGGCAAAGTTACCAAAGTATGAATTCAAATTCAATTATTTTGAATCAGTACAAATAAATGACTGTAGATGTATTTTTTATTTTTCTTGATAATGATACGTACAGGTTGATTTACATATTTAGAAATGTCATTGCAACAACTTTATATTCAAAAGAGATTTTAGCCTCCCACAAACTAATGCTGACGAGAGTGGCGAGCAGATTCCATATTTTGCTAGACTAAGTGTCTAGGTCAGACAACATGTCATTAATAAATAATAATCGGTTCTATTTATGTCATTCGCTAACGTGTTTTCGAAGTTCAAACTTCCCAACTACGAAAACGGCGACAGTTCCACTTCAACCGGTTTGGGTAGGCAACTCCCCAATTTATAGTTGTCTTCGCATAACGTGGAATCCAACTTTAAGAAACGATTTATATATTCTTGTAAAAATACAGGACAATAAGACGTTTTAGTTACAACTTATACGTCATTTACAATATTTTGTTATTTTCAAAGCGCAATTGCCTTGTGACTGCAACCCTAAAGCGTCCACCGATGGTTTATTCCTGACCGGAAGTGCCGGTGTTTACAGGAAGCAGTTGAAAGGAGTGCGTCTTCCTTGGACATTTTTTGGAGTTTAAATGGATACTCTTGCCTTTTTCGGTCAGGGGATCGAATGATGACGGTTAAGGGAAGCTGGAACACACTCGATCTTTAGTTCTGTCGGTACGGAAAAGGTACAGCGGCACCGGCGCGGACCGAAGAGTGACCGAGCAGCGGCCGGCCATCTGCCGCTGGCTAGGCGTCTAGCTGGTTAGCCAGCTCCCTGGCGAGCCGCTAGGAGGACGGACACACCGTGGTGCAGGTGCGTTCTTGGAAGATCTCCCAAATGTTTGTCGGCTCATGTCTTCCCCCTTCAGTGGCGAACAGCTTTGACAAAGCTGTATGGGAGGAACCGTGTACTGAATTTCCACGTCTAGCTGCACGATTCCACATTTAAATTGATCGACTCAGGTAGCCCTCTAGGGGAGATTATGCATGCACTTCAGTTCTCCGGCCATCACGTTTAACAACCCCGATGACAAACCACGTCGACGCTAAGGCGTCCCACGCAAGCTTTATGTTGTTACCTATAACTAATTCATACGCATCCGCTACTCTTTAATAAAGTATGGTTGGATGTGCGTGTTTTTACTGTAACCCACAGTTGTTTGCAAATATGGAAGGTAGTTACACGGGTGAATAACCGAATAATAATTGACCGGTTCTAGTATTATGACATTAGTACATTATTTAAGAAAGGTCTTCGTTTATAAATAACTGTTTATAGCCTCAAGTGCATATTAAACCTCACTTGTTTATGCACCAGGAAGACGCTTGTGGTTACTTTGCCTGTCACGTGCTTGTCTCCTTTCTGTCCAGGCCCCGAGTCCGTCCACGACGATGGGTCTGGAGAGCAGCGCCCTACGAAGCTGCAAGCTGGAGGAGCCGCTGCTCACCCTCCCATCCGGGATCACCATGTACTCTGCCCTCCTCCAGGACGGCAAGCGGGCCTCCGTGTTTGTTCATAAGCAGGGTAACGAAGACAAAGTCAATAAAGCTGCCAAGGTATGTGTCTGAAACTGAAATATAGCATGGCCACAAACAAAAATATATGTTTTTCTTTCTGTTAGAATCGGTTAAGAAAACGTGGGGCTATTACAGTTAAGGTCGTGATTTATGTATCTTTATTAACCTTAAGAACAATAAAAAAAAAAAACTGACATTTGTCCTTTCATTGCCCCCTCTCCCAAAAAGCACCTGAAGACCCTGCGACACCCTTGCCTTCTGCGATTCCTGTCCTGCTCAGTGCAGGACGGGGGCATCCACCTGGTAACGGAGCCAGTGCAGCCCCTGGGGGTGGTGCTGGATAGCCTCTCACCAGAGGAGATCTGTGCTGGGATCTACGACTTGCTGCAGGCCCTGGTTTTCCTGCATGACATAGTGAGAGCCTGGCCTTTTTAAGCACATCCTATTGAACACCAAGGATATTGATAATTTGTATGCTAAATATTTATGTTCACCCTGCCGATTATAGTGCTTTAACTGTCGTTGCCATTGATAGCTAATGTGGATGCTTAATACATACACAATACATACATTACAGTTCCCACAGGTTACTAAGGTTGGAATTTTGTAGGAGAAATGTAATATTTAAATGCTGGGCTTGAAATAAGGGGTATGTTGTACATTCATGTAAAATTTCTGGCTTTAGTTGTAATTGCATAAATTGTAATGAGTTGAAATTGTCCAACTTGTTAAAAGTGGAGTTGTATACCTTCCATTCTAACACATTGTCTTAAACGTCATCTTAACTAATGGCCATTTCATGGATAGGAATGTGACGCAGGTTCTGTCATGAACTTTTGATGTTTACCTTTCACAGGGCAAGTCAAGCCACAACAACGTGTGCATGTCCTCAATCTTCGTCAGCGAAGATGGCCACTGGAAGCTGGGCGGAATGGAAACGGTCTGCAAATTCTCCGAAGCGACTCCTGAGGTGAGCTTTTAATCCAAGGCTCACATGCACGTCTTTTCAAAGCTGCTCGCTCATACATTTTCAAAGCACATAAATGCTTTGTTACTGAAAGCTTTATATAACAGATTTACCTGTTCTTGTCATTGGGCTCTCTCTTTGTCACACCTCAGCGGTATGTCAGTGGAATACACTGTTTTATTATGTCCATAATCACATTAACCCTGAAAGGGGAGTTATGCCAATATTTTTTGGTCAATTTAACATTGAACTACATCAGAGATTATTGGGAAACAGGTGTATAAATCCAGAAAGGGATGCCTGCCTTTTCATTCAAGTCTTATGGTATATATGTATGGTAAAAATTGAAATTTCTAATGCAAACAAACTCATCTGATAATGAACAAAATGAACATTGTCCCCTTCACAGTAGAGTTCCCCTTTGAAGTAGCTGTCAGTGGTAAACATACAAATACGTCTCTATTTTATCAGTTTCTTAGAAGCATCCAGACAGTGAGAGACCAAAGCGTGCTTCCTCCAGAGGAAAGGGTACGTCATTTATCTTATTCCTATTTTCCTTCATTTTTTCCCCCTGTTGGGTAGAATGGCGTAAGGAAGGATCATCAGGCACTGATTGATTTAAAAATGATTCCAGGTTATAAGCTTCCAGATGCTTCCTGAAAAATATGGGCATTCTAGAGATTCCTTTTCCTTTGGGGTCATAGTGGAAACCTTAATCCCACTTTTGAGTGATTATGGTAAGTATATGTTTTGTCCATCATTAATCTCGCACACAATATTAAGTCTCATACAGCATTCAGTATCAGGTGTTGCTGGTCCTGATTGAATTAATTCTACCCAGTTATGGTCTGAATGTGCATTGAACACATATTGCACCACAAGATAAATAGACCACTATACCAATACACTTTCCTGAGTATTATACCAGATCTGAGAACATAGCTTTTAAATTATTTGTCAGGCTTTCTAGCATATCCATTTTCTGTCCCATTTGTTTCTTTGCTGACTGTAGTCTCTGCAGAAATGTCAGAAAGTCTCAAGTTTACCCTCCAAAATGGCTTGCTGAACCCAGATCCTCTGACCAGGCCACCTCTCAGCAAACTTCTGACACACATGTTTTTCCGGTACTGTACGTTAATGCTGGTGCAAGTGTGGGTTAAAATGACCTGATTGGTGACTTGATGCCAACTGTTTACATGATTCATGTTTGATTGGCCAAGTGCAATAAGTACATTGGAATGCTTACTCATTAAGTACTGTGTAGTTTTTTTCTTGTTGGTCAGTAAAATGCATTTTTTTACACTGTTAAACAGGAATGACTTTCTTGAGGTGGTAAACTTTCTGAAGAGTTTGACACTGAAATCAGAGGAAGAGAAGAATGAGTTCTTCAAGTAAGCCATTCTTAAATTAAATACTTGTTTTTTTGCTGTTACTATAGTGTTTCTGTAAGCAGTATGGGCTACACATTAATAACCTTCTTCAAGAAATATAATCTAAAATCCCAGGTACATTTCAAGCCTGTTATAGATTCTTTCTAGATGTTTTTGCTAAGTGTCAAATATGAACCTGTGCAGATTTCTCATGGACCGGGTACAGAGTCTTCCAGAAGAACTGATTGCAGTCCGCCTTGTTCCAAAGCTCTTAAACTCCCTGGTGTTTGCTGAGCCTGCTGCCGTTAAAAGTTTCCTCCCTCATCTTCTCAGGCCAAAGAAGGGTATCACTAATTATGTTTGGTGCTTTGGTATTATAATATGCAGCTTGAATATCTTCCTTATCTCATGTTGTAATTCAGCCAATAAAAACGAATGAATTTTTTAAATATTTGAGGTCAGATGGGACAACATACACGCTTTCAAGTTTGTAAACCAAGATTCTTTTTCTCGACCTTGGCCACGATAAAAAAAACATTTGGAAGCGATGGGGTGGATGCTTGTTTTTCTGTGGTTACTAAGGAAAATGTTTCAGGAGAGTAATCAAAACCATTTTGCTTCTGGCCAGCAGATTCCAGGGATAGTAATGAAGATTGTCTTCTGTCCATATCCCTCTATCGCAAATATGTCATCCCCCAGCTTCTGAAGCTGTTCAAAGTCAACGAGGAGCATGTCAGGACAGTGCTGCTGTGCCACATTGGGCTCTTTGCAGAGTGTTTTTCTCATGAGGACCTGAAACATCAGATTCTACCTCAGGTTTGTGGCTTTTGGTTTTTATATAGCCTTCCTCATCTGTATTAATTGTTTTGCTAATCCTTATCAGTAAAGTTTAATGTAAGGATGACTCTACGCTTAATAATTGAATGTATTCTTGTATATGTGTACCGATTTTAATTAATTTTTTTCCTGTTTCCACCACAGATTTTACTGGGAATGAGAGACACTAATGATTCGTTAGTTGCCATGACGCTTCAGAGCCTTGCCGTTCTTGTTCCTTTACTTGGAGCTGAAGTCGTGGTGGGTGGGGAGAGAACTAAAGTGTTTAAACAGACGACCCCCAACTTCACCAAGTCTGCCGAAGTCACCCCAGATTGTAAGAACTGCATGCGTTTCCCCTAAAAGTGTACCGTCTCTTTTGTTTTTGTTTTTTTTTTTTTTGCCTTACATTTCTTTATTTGTGTGTGTCGAGGAACATTTATGGTTCTCTTCTGTCTCTGAAGGCTCTCCTATTCACATCAGTTTACAGCCACAAATTGCCCAGCCACCAAAAATCCTAAATGTTTTCCCCAGACCCTCTGGAAGTAAAGAGCTGGTGCTGGAAAACATTGAGTCTCTCAGATCAAAGGAGAAATCAGCTGAACATATGACGACAAAATCAGGTACCATCTAAGCACATATCAGAGGATCGGTCTCCATTATCGTCCTTCATGATTGAAGTAGATCTGAAACTTTGTGGTAGATGCATATAAAAGCATACACCTGTAAAGTGTAAAACGCAGTATAAATAATATGCGTTTAAAAAATAGTTTTTTAAAGACCACCCTTATATCGCGACAAAACGAGCTGGAAAAAATTTTGCGATCGATATTTTTACTAGATGTAATGAAAAGAGGAAATTCATTGCTATATTTAATACATATTTATTCAACATTATTCAAATCTTTCTTAAGAATTTTATTCAACTGTTTTCTGTCGACTATTCATGATTCAATT
>JABFEB020000033.1:14668959-14684543 GCA_019775895.2 Stomatorhinus ivindoensis | reverse complement strand
ATGCCAACTCGATTGTTTACAAGTAAAAATTTGGGAAGAAAATTTTCATCATAGCAAGCTGAAATTTGTTGTGTTTTTCTAAAAAATTTATCTTAATTAGTCAATTTTTGGACCTAATTGGGCAAATGAATAGCATAACTGTTTATTCTTGGGATTAAAATTTAATTCTGGGATTAAATTAATCAAAGGGTTAAAACATTAATTAATTACTACTAATTAACCAATTACGTGGCAAATCTGTTAATTGATTCATGCATTGTCATTGACTTTACGTCAGCGTGCAAAATTTTAGCTCGATCGGACAACTTGAAAAGTGAAAAATCGATTACAAAATTCCACCCAGACAGAAAGACAAGTGAAGTGTATACAAGGGTGGTAAAAATAGCATCTTCATGAATAATGTGAAAATGTGGAGGAACCTTTTTACTATGCAGATACTGATGTTCTGTTTGACTGGCTGCTTTCTTTGCTGTGTGGTATGGTGCATTGACCGCCTTTTTGCCATTTTACATTTTCAGTGATCACTCCGAATGGATTCCCCAAAGGACTGCAATCCTACAACCCGGATGAGCCGTTGGGCCACATACAGTCTGCAGAGGAATGGCCAGACTGGAGTGACGTGGAGGAGGACCAGTCAGGGCAGATCAGTGTCCGCCTCGTGGAGAAACAGGAGGGAGCTGTTGTGAACTCCGCGGAGCAACGCGAGACGGTTGACAACTCAAACTGGTCTCCTGCCTCATTAGTCTGGAACTCCATGACTGACGTCACCCATGAACCAGTAAAAGGGTCCGGAACCCTAAAGCTGAGTGCTGCTTCTAAAACCCAGCTAGAAAGAATGCCTCCTTTGCATGGCGACGGCCAGAACCAAGATGGCAATGTGAAACCAAAGATGCCCGCGGAATCCGCAAAGCCAAAACAGGTTTGGGCGGGCGGTTTAGGGGAGGAGTTCACAATCGAAGTGAGGAGGAAGCCAGAGAGAGATCCAGAAATGGACTTCTTTGCAGACATGGTTCCAGACATTAAGCTGTCGTCTGCGACTTTGACAGCGACCTCAGATGGCATTGTAGGTGATTCTGAACTGGTTACGCCGATTATAGGTAATTCTGAACACAAAGAGCCCACAGGCCTGGACCCATCAATAGATACGGTTGCATTGACAGCAAAGTTTGCTGCAGCAGACACAGTCGAAGTGAGTATGGCTTCCTTGCTTGGGTTTAGAATCATTTAAAATTTTCTCTCAGTGCTGTCAATCCCTGCCCAGTTTAACCGAACACCTAAAAAATAAAGTGGGCTAAGTGGAATTGGATTAAGCCGGTGAATGATTAACAGTTTGCTGTGTTTTCCTTCTGATCTTTGTTCTGTAGCGGGAAGTCTATTCCCCGTTGGGGTTGCGTCAGCAGTGCTAACTCCGTTTAACTTCGTTTATGTAGAATGAAGTGGCAGGTTGGGGTGATGGAGATGACCTTAACTGGGAAGACGAGAATGAGGACGCATGATAAGGCTGTAGGCCGTCCACAAAAAGCCATGGAGCAGAAGCTGCTGATCACAGTGAACAAGGCCGAGAGAGTCCCTCAAAGCAGAAACGGGGGCCTTCACTTCTACTTTATAGACGTTAAATCAAACTAGTTTCTTGTTTTTTTTTTTTTTTTTAAATCATTGTCAAACCAGTAGTTTTAAATGGAAATTCTCTACTGCAGTTTTCTGTCTGCAGCTTTCATTTAGGTTTACTGTGGCACACTGTAAAGGTTTCCTTTTGGGTGTACTTGTGACATTTTGGTTTTACTGGAAATTTTAATCCTGCCAAAATTTGACAAATTTATGTGGCGGGAAATGCACTGCTCTTATTTGTGATGGATTTAATGTGGTGTGTGCCATAGTGCTGTTTTTTTTTCTTTCTTCATCTTCATCCCTGAACTGAATAACAGGCCGCAGGGGGGCATTTAATCTGTGAGAATGATGTAATTTATTTGTATTTGAGGCTTCTAATGTAATAAAAAGTTCCAAAATTAATTTTGTAAAGGACTATCTATTGGAAAATTGATGATTCCATGTATTTAAAAAAAGGAGGGAATTAGTATTATTAAATTTACATTTATTAAAAATTGACATTTGCCTTAGTGAGCAAGTGTTAACATCAGTCAGATATAAACAGTACAGAGTACTATAACCCTGAGACACAATGGCATCCTGGTGAGAGAAGCTCAATGAAAGCTCAGGCCGCATAAACAAGCATGAATGTACAGTCGGGGGGTATTTTGGTCTCATTTTCTCTATCAGAACGCTACGTTCCTGGGGGCCCAGCCGTGCCGATTTGGGTTATCAGCGTCTGCAGTTCCCGGAGTCTGGCGCTCGCCCACTGAGGTGCCGGCGTCCGTTTTGCCAAAGAGTGCAATGCGGCCAAGGTGCTTTCTGCCATCTGGAGATGCTTCTCAAACTCTTCCTCTTCGCTCGTCAGCTGTCGGGCCCGTTTTGAGCATGGCTGGGAAGGGACAGCGAGGGGTTTGTTCAATTACACAGTCATGTGATCCAGCACAATGGTCGTCTTGCATAATTTTTCAGAATCACCAAGCATATACGACACATTTGACTACCTCTAAGCCAGCAAGCAACTCCTCTTCCTCATTTTCCAGTCTGGCATAGTGCTGTTCATAAATATGTGTTTCTTCTTTTAATCGCTTTACTCGTGCTTCCCCTGTTTCATCACCATTGACTTTCTGTGGGGGGGGGGGTGTGTCATGTTAAATCTATGCATGTAAAAGTTTGGTAAATAAAGCATTTAAAAATATCGACTGACTAACCTTGCTAAGGAAATTCACCACTTTGTTTTTTGTTCCTTCTGATGTCAGACTCTGTGCTATCACTTCTTCATGATTAGTTACCTGATGTAACAATACATTTTTTAATTCATACAGTGAAGCACTGTTTCTGCATGTAACCCACATCACTTGGGGCAAGAGGACACACTGAAAGACTTGCCTCTGCAAACCGGGAAAAGGCTTCTAAGGCACATTGGTGAAGAGGCCAGATGGTCTGACCCAAGAGCTGACTGAAGAGGCTACAGAGTTTGGGCAGGATCTGGTTCTGTGGGCAAAATGTTTGGGGGGGGGGGGGGGGGTGAACAAATGGTTGATCAGTTCAATATGAAATGTATATGTTTACAGCCTAGCAGAATCTCCAGTGGAAGAGAAAGTTGCAGCAAGGTGGAGTAACTAGGAAAAACCTAGGTGCCACATTTGATGCTAGTTACAGATGTCTTCGCAAATTATAAGTTACAGATATGGGCACTTTTCCACTGTACCAGGTACCGAAACTTTGCTATGGTACTTTCCCGGTGTATACCATCAGTACCATAAGTACCAAACCAGCTATGGTACTTTCCCGGTGTATATGCAACCATAAGTACCAAACCAGCTAGGATACTTTCTTGGTACTTGGACTTGGAACTGCATGTGCATAACATGCAACGTTGGCATTAATATCACACATGGCCCAGCCATATAATATAGCCATTTTCAGTACAAAATACCCCACCTTGCGTTGTGATATCATACAACTAAGTACCATATGTCAGGTACTTTCTGCAGTACCAAATGCATGGTACCTGGAGCAGTGGAAAAGCACCCTAAGTTAATGTACAGGTAATGATACCAACGGTATGGTTTGGGATTCAATATGGTGACATGCCACACCTGAATTTCTGGAGGGATAAACAACCCCCCCAAGGAGGCTAAGAAGTCCAGCCCGGCCAGCAGGACGTGGTCAGGGCACGCCACGGACAGCAGGAAGCTGAGGCACGTCAGAGCCTCCAAACGAAACAACAAAACACAGAAATCCTGGACTGCACTTATAAACACATGACAACGACAGAGGAAGTTCATTGGTTCATTGGGCACCTGGCAGATGTCACTGGAGTCCAGCTTTTGTACTGTAACTGCAGAGATTGAGAAGAGCAGTTTCAGAGTCTGCTTTACTGCAGGGTACTTCTGGACCTGCAATGTCAAAGTTTTAGTCGCATACATAAAGGCACAAAACACATCATACTCTTACTCTACAAATACACACACACACTTCATAGGATCCCATACCTATGTTATTTAAAGTAGCCACTATAGTGGCCTACAAAACTGTGAACCTCAACCCATCTCTCACCTGCTGGGCGCAGATACGAGGCCACAGCCGTGTGACCAGCCTAGCAGCAGACAGCAAGCACTCCGGAGCTTCCTCTCCAGCCACGACCAGCAGAGAAGAGAGCACCACGTTCTGCGGACAAAGAGAATCCCCGCTACAGTCTGCAACCCCCTCCGGCGCGCTGGCCTCCGGGCTGCCCTTTCCCATCCTCACCACTTGCTCCAGGTCCCCCAGCCTGCACCCCTTTTCCAGCCAGCCGCCGACGACATCGCTGGCCAGTGCCACCACGTCCCGCTGCACGCGCTTTCTGCAATCCTCCGGGAGGGCCCTCAGAAGGACGTGCCGCCACACGGGCTGGTTCTCGGCCAAGCCGGGGGGAAACGTCTCTATCAGCTCCATCTAAGTCCAGTTACAGCATGCCCCCCCATTACTACAACCCTTCCCAAAGGTTCCAGAAGCTTATGCATACGACTTAACTCTGGTTCTTCAGACCTGGTGTTGTGGCGTCATCAGAAACGACAGTCGTCTCAGCAACAGGCCCAGGTGGATCACATGGTGAGACTCCCCAGGACAAGATTTGATCTGTTGTGATTGTGAAATGATTGTCCCTTTTTCTATAGACAAACATTTGCACCATACAAATGAGCACTGAATAAGCTGCATGTACATAAACCACCTATAGCTATCTGTTAGGGTTTCTTCCTACATGTCATTTTTATAATGGTCATATTGGCGAATAGGAGAATTGGACCAAATATCCCAATTAATGTCTGCCGTCATAAAAATTAAAATGACAGTTGATTCCGAGCCTGTTTGACAATCAAAAAAAAAGAATCAACTGTGTTTGGGGTGGAGATCAGTCTGGCTACAGCACGAGGCAGCCAGAAATGGGGCTTCGCTGTGCTGGGGGTCAGTGCTCTCCACGTAACAGACAGGTGACTGATATAGGATTATCTGCCACTAATTGTCACCTTTGGCAGGGAGCCTGCAAGTGGCCAGGCACTGAGGCACAGTGTGTCCCTTTACAAACGCGGAGAAGAAGGTCACCCACCCGGTGGACGGTACTCACCAGATGAGCGGCGAGCCTCACGTGATGCAGGCACAACTCTGCTGTGCCGAAGCTGCGGGGACAACGATGCAATAACTGCCATTTTTAGAATGACTGTGAAGCCGGGAGCAGCAGGAGCTCGGCCTGCATCCTCCTGCTGCCAATTAACGTCGGTCTCATTCTCACCAACATCTACGACAGCCTTTGGAAGCATCTAAAACAGCGGCTCTCAATTGGTTGAGCATAGAGTCACAACCCAAATTTGTAGCATTCTGAACAAAATTTCACTAAGCAAATACTCTATAATAGTAAACAGACCAACACTGGCATGTAATGTCAAAAAAACAAACAAAGAAAACAAAAACTGACTGAGCATTTGTTTCCACCGCACTTTCCACAACACAATAAAATGGTCCCACGACCCATTTTTGGGTTTGACCCAACCAACCACTTGATGGTCCTCCCATCTAGCATACAAATAAAGGGTGGATTGCCTCTCACAATATATTTTTCAGATTAGTCTATTTTGACTTTTTTTTTTTTTTACTATTTTTACATTTTAGCAAATTTCTCCAACTTTGAAAACCTATACATTTGTATACTGATACCGGAGCAGTTCTGGTTCTGGCATAAGTCTCCGTTCCGGGACTGGAGCCAAACTCCCGACTGTGAATGCACATCCCTCCCTGTTGTCCTTACACCTAGAGGCACGATCATTTCCCCGGAGGCCTCAGAACTGGAAGCAGACTATTGGAACGCAGACCATCGGAACGCAGACCATCGGAAGCCCATCAGCCCCAGTCACGCAGAAGCAGCTCACCGAGCCAAGAAGCACCAGATGTCGGTTGCGAGGAGGGCAGTCTGGGTGTCAGGCTGAAGTACTGCCTCCAGCAGGGAGCGCTCCTGGGAAGGGGGCGGGGGGGTATATTTTTTTCACCAAACCTTCTAATTCACAGTAAACATTCTAACAGTAAATTGTGTTATTTTTTGAGAAACTACACTCTTGCTTATTCCCAAACCTTTGACTGTCTAAACCTTTTGCATGGTACAGTACATGAGGTACACTGGCTGTCTTTCGGAGCCCTTACCATATTTGGGAAGACGGAAGCTGGAAGAGCAGCCACGCAGGCACACAGCTGGATGCACACGTGCTGGTGCAGAGTCACCTGGCTCTGGGCCTGTCCGTTCATCATCACCCCTGGGACCAGGAGGGGCACGGCTCGCTCTGCGGAGCACTGCCGGAAGCTCCGGAACACTGCCTGGAAGACAGAGGGCCTGGCCGGGCCCGCCAGGAGGTGAAACTCAGGCCAGGACAGGGCGGCAGACGCAAAGGGCCGTTCCCGCGGTGACAGCGGGGCGCGTACCTGGGCGTCTCCTCCGGGAATCGGCTGCCTTCGCACCAGAGGCAAAGTACCTCCTCTGGCTGGGAGTGCAGTTTGGTCACAACGCAAACAAGCAGAAGGCAGTGAGGGAACAGGGTTTCTGGAACCAACTCTGAAAAACACAGACATCATTAAATAAAATATTACAGTATTAAGAACCATTTTATTATCATGTTACATATTGTGACAACTCACCATGCTGTAAAGGGACCAACTATTTCATGATTTCTTGGAACCAAAGGTTTTTTTTTTATATAAGTGATACTAACAACAGACGTGATTACATTCATACTGAATGGAAAAACATAATCTGCACTCCATGACTTCATTTTCTCTCCTTCTGGGGACATAAACTCTGCCCGACAAGGCTATTAAGAGAACTCTGTGCTTCCTGCGTGAGGATCAGTGTCTGGAAGGGACCTGAGGAAGTGTCAGCCTGGGTCAAGAAGGGACCAACCCTGCCCTGGAGCCAAGACGACCTCCACAAAGGCTCTGCAGGGAAGCAGCTGAGTGACCAGGACATCCACAGCAGCCAGGATCCCGTTGCTCAACTCCAGGCGATGGGGCGTCGCCATGGGGGAACACCAGAGGCTGGGGGGCAGCTTACTGGAAAGCATGATAAAAACCCCAAAGGAACACTTATTACCAAATAAATAACCAATAATAATAAGCCACATCGAACAACATAACCGACTAAATACCTAAAAATCTGGAGGTAGAGATGGTGAAAACGGCCACAGGATTTTGACAGAAAAGCCTTGAATTCCTGGTTGAGAAAGAACAAGGTACAGTCACTCACAAAGCAGAAGTGACATGATCAGGTAAAATATTAGTGGCCTTATAACTTGATGTTTCCCCCTGTCACCCCTATAGCTTTGACATACAGCTGAAGGTGCTCATGTCAGCTCCAAAAAATGTACGATAAGATAATAGATTAAGTTAAGATGATAAATTTGGTACTTCAGAGACAGGCAACACTGATTAATCGATTAAACTACTACTAAATGTGGCAGAGAGATACAAAGGATTTTGCTTGAAATACCTTAACGTAGTGCACCAACATGTTGGCAAAAAACCGGCACATTTTTGCCGATTTCTGGAACAACTTGTACTCAGGACATTGCGCCTCCTTTAAGAAAACGGGGGCAGTCGTCAACAAGACAGCAAACCGTAGATAAAGCCTGCAGTCTAGAAACAGGCCAAACAGACATGGACTGTACCTGCAAGCCTGCTTGCTTCATTTCTTCAGCCAGCTCACAACAGGAGTAGAAGGAGGCGAGCAAATCGTCACACAGACGAGTAACGATGTCACCATGACGGAGATGCTCCTCCAACAGGGCCTGGTGCTTGATGCTCTGCCTAAAATGAGAAATTAAATTCAAAACGAATCTTTACTTACCATTTTAATACAACAGAAACACGTTTAATCAATCAAATCTATCCATTCAGAAGCCTGGTTAAAAAAATCATTAACACTGATACCTTGGAGGTTGAAAACGACGTGCTTGTGATTAAGACCAATCGATTTTATGTATTTTACTAAGATTATTACTTACTTAATGATAAACTTCCAAGTGTTGGCATGCAGTGCAACATCCAGGTTTGATATTACGGTGCATATTTCCAAAAGGCTATGTATTACTGTAAAAGAAAGGGTTATTAAAAACAGCTGGCATTATTTCCAGTGATGAGAGTAAGTAGTTACAAAACAGTTACAACCTTGCACAAGGCTGGGGCCACCCTGGGTGGTAAAGCCAGGGCATGAACACATATGCCCTCACAGTCATACACTATGAGCAGACCAGAGACGACAAATCAGACTAACTACATGCCTTTGGACTGCGGCAGGAAACCCACACAGGAAGTGTGTGCCAATTCCAAAAACAGCCTGAGCTCCCTGTTTTGTCTCCCCTCACCCACCGATGACAATATCAGAAATGTCCTCTTCAGAGATCTTGTTCTCCACAGCTGTTTTGTCCAGCAGCTCCATCAGACCTTTCTGGAGAGTGTATGCCTCTTTAAACAGGCCCTGAAGGAGGTCAGCGACCACAGACAATCGGCCGCAGTATGAAGCTTCACTGTCCTGCAAGACGGAGGAGAAGCCGTCACAGAGAATAAAGAAAAGCTGAGGTTCGGCAATGAATCATCTGACATTTGTTGTACGCAAAATCAACATGTTTAAATACATTGTCGGTGCTGAATCTGAAGCTGCTGATTCTTAGCAGGGTAGGAACCTTACCTTACAGTGCTCAAAGGTGTCCTTCAGAAGCTTCAGAACGCAAGATGGTAAGGACCGAATTGAGCCCAAGGTCAGACTTTTCTCAGGAGCACAGAGGAGACGAATGACACCTGACAAAACTTCCAGCACTTGGATCATGAGCTGTAGAGTGTGTGAAAACAACTGGTAAACTTAAAACACTAAAGAGAATATCTTCTATGTAAGAAACATACCATTCAGTACATTAAAACAATGTTACTGCTCTTTTTGTGACAATCCCAGAAGCTTTCCTGTTAGGACGGGAAACTGGCACATCGCACAAGTTCAAAAAACTAAAGTTTAAGAAGGATATTAAATATAAAATGTTCGACTCAATACTGTATAGAACTTTCTAAGATAGCAATGTTATTGAAAACCATAAAGCATCCTTTACCTGGAGAACATCCCTTAGATATGACCGCAGCTCAGAGTTCTGACTGGACAGTACCCCAATTTGTTTTGAAATCTCATCCATTAAACTACTGAACACCTTTACCACCTGCAGGAATGACATCAAGATTCACTGTGACATTGACCAGGTACTCCTGCGATGCAATCAGCCTAGCAACTTAAAATAATTCACCTTGGGTAACACCTTGGAGAAACACTCTTCTTCCAGGTCAGACACTCTGAGATGTGGAAGAAACATCTCAGAAATTATTCTGAGGATACCTGAGGGGATCAGGTAATTATTTATGGATGATGGACACAGCATGCCTTTGAAAAACACACCAAGTGACAAATACGATGGGAAAGTAGTTTGATAACACTTACGTATACTTTCTTCCCAGTTGTTGGTGTTTTGATACATAGAGTATGAAGAGTCAAGAATAAAAAGTTTGGTTTTGTGTTTTATAGTACTGCACAACATTGGAACCTATGAACTCGATGACGAAGGGAGACAAGCTAACCAGACCACAAGGTGGTTTAACGTTTTTAAATGCTTAAATGCTCCAGGTCCTACTGTTCCTGCAATGACATATCTGCAGTCAAATAAAGGATATGACCAGCTTTGGTAGCACAGACATCAGCTCCTGGCCACAGGTCTCCGGGCTCCAGGAGGTCACCTCCTCCAAAAGTGTGGTCTGTGACATTGTCACGCCTTCACACGCCTACCAGTTTCTGCAAAAAAAGAAAGAAAAAAGGGGGCGAAATTAATATTAAAATCAAAAGATCAAAAATAGATTCGCTGATAATATTTTCCCATCAGCCGATCAAACTTCCACTTTCAAACTTATTGCTTCTCTATCTACTTTGATTCAATCCTATCACTGACTACGCAATATAAACAACTTTTCTGCTTCTCTCATTTAAGTATTTTGTGAGTGTCAAGACAGATGGCGGTAACAAAAAAGAGCCTTGTTTAGGGATCCAAGCTGCTTGTAACGTCGCCTACTTAGTGAGATGCAAAAACAATATGCCAGAATATTCTCAGTTACAAAAAACCCACCTCGTATGCTATATTAAATCTCAAAAAATGACTTTGCCAAACGCTTCCTGGTATTTTTATAACTACATTCTGCGATAACAGCAGCTCAACTTTCCAAATTTGCCTCCATTTCGTTTTTCCGTCACTGAACGTGGATTAAACCATTATTCCAGAATTTAGGGGAAAACAATGGAAAATATTGTACCGTAATTATTATGTAATTAATAAAAAATTTGTATACAATATTTATACTTAACATATTACTTTATAGATTATAATACTGGAATATTTATAGTTTCGGAAGTGGGAAACATTTACCCAAACTGAATGTTTCTCACTTTTGGTTGGTTCCAGAGCGTGCTTTCTGTTCAGTGTTTTCCGTGTCACATGGTGTTTACGTCACAGTGGCCGATAGTGGCTGTTGTTCGAGTACCGAGATCGAAGCCTTCAAATAAGTCAATACACGAAATAACAAATTGGATTTAATCTATGAGATTGGTGCTACGATGTTTTTTTTCTTTATGTTGCTTCCTCCCCATATAATTAATCACGACCTGTGTTAGTATGATTAACATAACCACAGCCATAATATGAATATGTATTGCATCACATTTTAATACCATAAATATGTCAACGTTTTACTTTCTTCTGAAGTGTGAGCCGTCATACCTTGGGTTACAAGTCTTTGTCCTTTGTGTTGTGCCACTTACTGCCATTATCGAATTACTTCATTGATCTGCAGTTATTAAAATACAAGTGTATGGTGTTATTGTGTGCTGTCCCAAGAAAGATGCTCAGAAAAAATTAATACAAAACTCATGTCATGTTTGTTTTGAAAACATTTAAAATCAAAACTCAATTTTCCACAGTCCAGGCATAAGATCATGTTAGTCGTATTTGCTAATATCTAAACATCTTCAAACACTATGAAAAACATGTCCTATATGTGTTTTTTACTTCAGTTATGTTGAATCATTCACTTACCTCTTATTGTGTAATTCTGTGTTAGCATAATATTTTCCAAATTGTGTTGATCGTTCTTGTGATCCTGTACTGGAGTAGCAGTCAAAATATGGATGGATGGATGCATGGATGGATTGATGGATGCTTAATATAATTTCTTTCATGCCCTTTTATCTTTGTCATTAAATGTTACAATATGGATGTTCTTGATACAGAAGATAAATCTTGAATTTTATCTCTTTCCATTGTACCACTTTCTCAATATATCTTGCAATAATGTACTCAATTAAGATATGAAGATACTAATAAGAGAGTTGCTGTTTACCGTGATTCATATTGAGAGCTTAATGTATGTTTTGGACTCTTGGAATAGTAGGCACTTTTGGAAAATACATATAAAATAACATCCAGCAATATTACAGAGGTACATTAGCATGAACAGAACCCCCAGTACTATAAAAGTGCTGGGGAGAGTAAATTGTATTTCAGTTCAGGCACAAAAATACAGGGAAAATCGTGTCCCATCTAACTTTTAGTGAGCATTTACAGGAATTTTCTGAATTTGTGGGAAGAAAATCATTGCTTAACATAAATTTATCAACAGCTGCTGTATTTGTTTTTCTGTGAATTGTGCTTCAATTGCCTACAACCAATTCCGGGAAATGAATACACAGGGAAAAAGAATTGCTCTGTTTTGCCCAGTCTCTTGCATGGTATGTCAACTAACAATGAATGTATTCTACAACAATCCAGTGACCTTTCCCACAAACAACCACCAGATTCACTGTGACATCCATCCATCAGAAAAGTGCTATTTTTAAAGATACTTTGAGCAAATTCTATATCCCAAACTTATAGAAAGATCATAAATGCTTTTCATTAAATATTTAAGAAGTTGTGCACATTGTTAGCACATAGCAGAGATGTAATTAAGCTCACAGCACATATGTATGTGTTTCTGTCTCTATTTTCACGTTTGTCAGATGCCTGGCTTCAAAGTATAGGCTCTCCTGAAGAGGAGTAAATATGTCATGTTTATTATCATCTGCAGTCAGCAGCGACACACAGTTCTTAAACCAAATGGTCCAGCTAAACATATACCTGAGTGCTATTCTTCTGGCAAACATATATGTACACATAGACCTCTAGCAACACAATTAGACTCAAGTCTGAGTAGAAACTCCCAAGCACAGAGAAAAATTTGAATGGCCAAATATTTTTATTTAATGCACATATATGAACAAATGATTGGACTTTTGCTCTTCTGCCAGAAAATACCCAGAATGATTTCAGAAACAGAAATTAAATGTCTATAAAACTTCTCTGAAAGTTGAGACTGACATGTGGCCATTCTGGCTTCCATGGTGTCACTGTACATGTCATTTATATGAAGGCGAAAACCTGATAAGGTAGCATGCCAAGATCGAAGCTTTCAAAGGCTGAGCCCATTCCTACATGATACATATTGCATACACACACGTGTAGGGAAGATTTATAATAAATAAAGCAAATGTTAATTAAAATGAGAAATGAAAAAAGAAAAATGAAAATGTTTTCTGTAATGCGGACAGGATTTTCACCATTTTGCAGAAATGACCCCCCCCCCCCAAAAAAAAAAAACTTAAATAATGATGATTTTTGACAGCTGGCATCTAAGCAATTAACTGTGATTTTCAATGCATTTCTGGCAACTTCCATACCATATATTTGTGAAGTATATTACACCATCTACTTTTTATCATCTGACCAGGTGATTTCATAATCTTTATAGGCCACCTTCAGCTTCTCAACGGTTACAGAATGATCTGCCTTGCCATAACCCTAAAAAAAACCAGATATATTTGTTAATATGTGTAATTATGTAAAGCAGCAAACCATAACAGGGAATTTAATCTATTTTTTTATTCGTTCATTAAGTTTGAAAGTACGGGAAGCCCACTTACAGTAGACATGCCAAATACTCTGAGTTTTTTCTCTTTGGAGTTGTGTTCGATCTTCCCTCCTCCTAGGCAGCTACACTCCAGCCCTGCATCCTCCATCTCTGGATTGACCTTTTCAAATATGTGATCTAAATTGCGAGAGATATATATAAATAACCATATTATTCTAGAACTTTCTCACATATATTATCTAAAAATTACTTTAACATAAACAAACGTTTTACCAGTTAGAACAAATATCTAATCATTTCACCACTTTGGTCTATACTTGCGGCAAAACTTCACTCAACGTTCTGTAGTGAAGTTATTAACGAAGGCGTGATTAATGGTTACCATGTATCAAGCTGTAGCAATCGACCATGCAGCTATATTTACGAGCCGTATTAGTCGAAAGGCAAGTTATATTTAGTTGCATCTGCCAGCTACCTCTTCACTCGAAATGTTACTTTCGGTTTCATTACCTTGCAATCTAATATAGTAGATCTTCAAATATGTCGTGTGCATTTCTGGTCGACTAGATGTTTTAATTGCAGCATGTATTATTGTAACTATCTATTATCAGCTCTGTAGCGGTCAGGCCACGTTTACTTAGATTTTAAAACTTACTGTGATATTCGGCACTCTTCGTGCCTCTCACTATGTCTTTTTGTTCTGATCCATCTTTGACTTTCACCTTCAGTAATATGTATTTAAATTCCCCATCGGGGTCAATTTCTACATCAGAAACTGCACCTAACACGGCCGCCATGATTTTCGCTAGAGGACCTACCTCTATCGCAAAAAAAACAGCTTAAATGTCCCATTTAAAGGAACAGTGCACGAATAGTAATAATAAGAGCAATAAGAAAGTAATAAAAAATAGTAATAAAAAAAGTTAAATGTGTTTACAGTGGAGCTTATTGCAATCCACTGACCACTGCAAAGAAGTGGATTTCACAGCACGTTTTAATGATTTTCGCCATCATTTCCTTGGATATCCCTGCATTTTTTCTGGAGTGTAGGGTGACCAGATAGTCCATGTCAGCGAGGACACTCTGAGGTAGGACAGGAATTGTAAATCACCATTTCAATTAAAAGGACCTGGATTTCACTTGGAGCCCTGTGTAGCTTAGTTTTTTCCTCTTGTCCAACAGAAGTGAATCAACTCAAGAGCTGTGTGGTAGTTAGGTAAGTAGTTGAATCAGGTGATTTTAAGGAAGGTGAACCAAAAACTGTGCAGGGCTCTGGCCCTCCAGGACTGGAGTTTGACACCCCTGCCATTAGGCAACATGAGTTTTTGGCATTTCAGGTCCAGAAGCTATAAACATGGATGCGATGTAAAGTGGTGACCCGTTCGAAAGGAAGAGTAAAAGATGCTGTTGATATCTTGTAACGGTGTGGACTGCAAAAAATAAATAAAAATATATCAAATTAACACACTGCAGTTAAAGAAAAACCTGAAAGACAAAGTAGAGGTGAATGTCAGTTTTTATCCTGTGGGTGTCAAGCCCAGGCTCTTATACATTAGTGTCGGGGTCAGTTCACACCATTGATTTTGAATAAAGGAACTCAAGTATTTCCTACCACTCTTGAGCTACAGTAACACCAAACATGGAAAGGATAGAGCATTAAGCACTGCATGAAATAACACGTGGAAGCATCCTGTGATTTTATGTTAATTCCCAGCCAATGGAGGAAGGCAAGTGGAGTTAGTTAAGAATGGGCAGAGCAGTGGGCTGTAGAGGAGAGAACGCGGCATAACAGGAGAACATCACACCAATTACCTTCAGGAGAGCAAACCACAGTAAGCCATCATAGATAAACGTGACCTCCTCATACGTATTCACTGGCATTTTCAGAGAGGTGCTATTTTTAAGATACTTTGAGCAAATTCGATATCCCAAACTTATAGAAAGATCATAAATGCTTTTCATAAAATATTTAAGAAGTTGTGCACATTGTTAGCACATAGCAGAGATGTAATTAAGCTCACAGCACATATGTTTGTGTTTCTGTCTCTATTTTCACGTTTGTCAGATGCTTGGTTTAGGAGAAAACCTTCGCCTCTTTGGATTGTTCATTGTTGTCTTTTTTGCCCTCGACTACGGTAAGCTGTCAGACAATGCAGTAAACCTGCATCTTTGTAATATTCATATTATGGTCATATTCTGACATTCATCTATGGGTATTTTATTTAAGAATGCTTTTTGGAGCTTTACATGTGTTTAGGCTCATTTGTGTTGTCAGAGATCTTTATGGAGAAGCATTTCATTTCCCATTAAAAGCATCTGCTCAGCATCTCAGTGGATAACTGTTTGCTCGCACCTTGAGGGCAGGGATTCGAATCCCACTCTGACTCTTTTTGATGTGGAGTTTTCTTCTCCCCGTGTCACCTTGGACTCCACTAGCATTATGAGTGGGTAAGGGGGCAAAATTTGCAGAGATGAGGTATAATGTT
>JABFEB020000033.1:14605552-14641029 GCA_019775895.2 Stomatorhinus ivindoensis | reverse complement strand
CCCCCCACCCCACCCCCGGGAGTCTCGCGTTCACGTCTCTGCCAGGTTTACACCCTCCGGTCCCCAATGATCAGCCCGAGGAAAGATCTGGCGCACATCCGAAGCTGTCAGGAATAACCATTTCACCCACAAATGTTTATTATTTCATAAAACAAGCCAATGGGTTGTGACGTAATGGGTTGGCACAAATTTTCATTGCCTAAAAACAAACGGACATGGTGAATCTAAATAGGACCCATTAGGGGCTAGATATTAAGGTGAAATCGGTGTGAATGGTTTCTCACTCACGGCTGGGCTTCCAGGGACGCTGGATGCAAGTTCAACTTTAATGAGGCTGTAACTCCAGCGGCTGAAACATTTGGAAGTTGATAATCGCCGTGTACATTTAGTCCACAGTGACAGTCAACGGTAAAGAAAGTTGTCCTATTTCTTATTGCGTATCGCTGGACCCCAGTAAAAAGCTAGGGGGCAGTGGGGAGGCAGGTTTAAGCAGTGGACAGGTTTTTGAACTGTATTCGAAGGTTATTGCTCTTGGACCCTTGAGTGCGACCTTCTTACCTTATACAAACATGATCAAATTCAAGCTCTTTCACTCATGAGAAGAACGAAAGAGCAGCGATCAAGGGTTTCCATTCACGATTTAAAGATTCCCTCTGACGAGTTGCGAAGGGTGACTGCTAGGCCAGTGGGTTTACGACGGTTCGGACTAAGTTACCGGAAGGTGCGTAATTGACCCATCTAGCAGGCAGGTACGCTGGCTGTCACGGGTTGAGCAGTGCAGATATGGGTGCACTGTAATGGCTGCTGTAAACAAGCTGTACTCGCGGTCGGAACCCAGCTCTGGGGAGGCAGCTGGAGGCCAGTGGAGGAGGCCGGGTGTCATCTCGGCCAGAGGTGCCAGGGCAGCGGGGTGAACCGTCGACCCCATCAAAAAAAGAAACGGGGCTGAGGCGAGAGGAAGACTGGCGATGTGGCACTGGCCAGGTGGCTTTGGCAGTGGGCATGCGACTAATTGGTTAGGTCAGATAACTCGCGGTTGGATGGGCAGAGTCCCACCGCCGTCCGCCGGCCCGATCCAGATGCCACAGCTCTGCCCGCACACCGGAGCCTCGTCAAAAGCAGCGGTCCGCCAGTGCCCAGAACATATGGCGCGCTCCTGCCGTCCTGCCCCAGCGAAGATGCCCAGGTCGGCAGCAGAAAAACCAGCCCCTTGCCGACACGTGGGCCGCTCCTTCTATAGTTGTTGATGAACCGTCGCATGGACCATTGTGCGGCTGGCGGAGCCCACACGGCTGTCTGATAATAGGAAGACAGTAAACCATCAGGGATTTATCCAAAGGTGGAAGTGGGCTACATCCCAGAGCGGCCTGTTTCCAGGTGTACCGTTTGGAAGAGGCGGCCACCAAATCACACAGAAATAATGGGAGCCGGGTCTGTGGGCCACGCATTGTCTCGCCTCTGCGCTGCACTCTCGGCGCGAGGGGAGCCGGGTGCCACGCTGACGCGGCCATATGCCGTCCCCAGCTTGCCGTTGCCACGCCCGGCGGACTCCGCTAATTTAACACATCTTGACAACGTGTCAGTTGAGCTCTCCGCCAGATCTCTCCCTGCCTGTGGCACTGTTCGCACATTCCTGGGAGCACTGTGGCCCTCCTTCCCGCAGTCACCTTGTCTTCCCGGTTGCTCTGACGGCGGCTCTGCCAAGTCCCTTGGACCACAACACACATACACGCACACACACACACATGGCCCTCGGCTCAGCACACATGCACAGAGACACACGCGCGTGCGCGCGCACGAGAACGCAGGGGCGCACGCACACGTCGCAGGCCTTGTCAAGGACACGCCGGAAAGAGCAGCTCTTGAATTGTTGATGGGCAAGATTGCCACGGAGCTAGGACAGGTGCTGTCTCATAGCAGGAAAGTAGGAAAACTTTTTTTCCTCAGTTTTCCTCCCATGGGAAAAGGTGTTTGATTTAATTTAAGTATATTTTCTGTGAATGGGACTCTAAATGCACAACGGTATGTAAAGTGACTACGAAAGCAATATACGCTTTATGGAAAACCTATCAGTCTCCTGTGCTGTGTGCAAGAAATACTGAAAGAGAGGTCAGTCAATGCAGGTACAATGCTAAACACAAGGCCCTTTGCTAGGCATGTGCAGTAATATCAGTCGTGACAAAATATAAAAACCTATATTTTCGTACTTCTAGTGTCATATCAATACAACTGATTTCTTTGTATATAAAGATAAGGAAGGAGACTTTTAATTTCAAAGAACATTTTCCCGAATGTTGTAAATACATCGCGAGTTATTTTAAATACCGCACCATTGCGCTGTTTTACTCCAGGTTCTGAACCTCACTGACCGAGCATAGCTGATGGAATTTAGAGAGTCGATGCTTATGTCCCTTCCCAGGACTGCTCATGTGGTGCCACCTCTTTAAAAGAACAATAGGGATTAGTGACTTGTCAATTTCGGGAGCCAGCAGTCCCGTCCGCAACCTTTGCTCTGTCTGGAGCGCTCCCGAGAAGGCGCAAAGCAAGAAGGGAAACGCGCCCATTCGTAACAGACAGCTCTCTGGCAAGAATCTGAAGAAATATGTCAAACAGCTGAAATATATAGGAGGGTGCATACGACATATTGTGATCGTGCTTCGTTAATTACCTGCCGCACTGCTCAGCGTTTTGTAGTCTTAAACCGTAGGATTCGTGTCTTGAATTTCATTTCTCTATTAATTGACATATAAGGGAGACGTTCCCTTATATAACGATAAACTTTAAATAGGCCAATATGTAACACTTTAAATATGTTTTCTTTACGCAATAGGCCTACATTGTATTTCTCACAATAAGAAGCGAACAGACGGACACTTACTTCTCGTAGTCGCGCTTGCAGTAAAGTTTGTTGTCCCGCAGAAAGCAGCTGTTTTTCAGGGGCTCCCTGCAAGCCGCACAATTGACGCATTGTTCGTGCCAGAAGCCGTCACTTACACGGAGCAGGTATTTATCACGGATCAACTGGTGACATCCTTCACACACCGACTTTTGGGGCAAATCTGGGGGAAAACATTGTGTCAGAAGAATCGCACGGCGTTTGCTGTTTTCCACCTGTTTGAAGCTGCAGTAATTATAAAGCGCTACTGCGATATTAATTTTTAACGAAGTGCTTAATAGATATTATATTAAAATAAAAATGAAGGCTATACTGTACCGAACACAAAGCATGGAATACATTTAAATAATAATGCAAACCGCAAAAGCGGCGTAAATTCAGACCAGTGTAAAACACGGTTTGAAAAGTATTTTTTAAAATAATGGATAATAATAGGCCTATTTTTCATTTTTAATCTATTTTAAACTAATGAATATATTTAATTAAAGAAGAAGCGCAAAATGGCTTAAATATCCATGACTAAATTTAGCTAAACAAACTGCAAGATATTGAAACCATGTTTTAAATAACAGGCTACAAAAATCAGAGATCGTTTTCGATTTTCGCATCGCAGTGAAAAAAATTGGCAGCACTCAATTTTAAAATCTGATCGATTAAATACCAATTACAGCTGTTGATTTATTTTTACTCACCGAGCAGGGATGCTGGCATATTTTCTTCCATGCTATTACCCACCAGCATCTTCTGTGAGATTAAAAAAATATATATGTTGAAGCACCACATAAATTACGACAGACAAATTTTACTGGATTCAACAATACTAAGAATTATATCGGTGCATTATATTAATAACATTTACTCATCCATTGGAGCAAAAATGTATGCATTTATGATCGCAATGAGTGTATTTATGATCATTTACTATGGTTATATTCATTGCATTCTTTACATTAAAACGAAAAAGTAAAACACGTCAACTTGATAGTATCACCTGCAAATAATCCAGCCTTCCAGATACTTCTTACTATTTTTTCTTCATTATTTACGACACAGTTGGAAATGAGAAAACCGAAAAAAGGTTTTGAAAAAAAGAAGGAAAAGGGATAAAATTTTCTTTCTCTGGCTGCGACGAGCGTTCCGTAGGTCTTCTCTTCACTTATTGATCAGCGACCATTTATTTAACCCATTAGTCCACCAGAGCGGTGACTGAGCATCTCTCTACCTTGAAACACTTTGAGGGTCGCGTCTTCATTACGGCACTGTCTCGCCGCATCTTCATTCTCCTCCCATCTCTGCCAGGGTCACCCCTCTCCATAGCACTTCAGACTGAAACTTCAACATTAGCGATGCTGTACAGACATGATATTATGACGTGCGCTCAGCTCACCATTAAACATACAAAATAATGCAAGATCACAAGTAAACATACCCTCCTGTGTTTAGTGATCTGGAGGTTGAGAAATCTTCCAGGTAGCCATCATGAATCTACATCTGAGACATTTAAAAAAACCCTCAAATGCACTCATCCCAAAATGTATGCTATCGTGAAACAACAATTGCATTACTTTACTTTAGTTCCAATAGAGTATAATGTTTTACTACAATAACTGCAACAGCTGTAATAGAAATAAAAAAAACAATAATAATGTTTTTTTTTGCGATTCTGGCTTCACCGTAGCAAAAACTGGTTTGGTAGGCCTTTTACGGGACTTTTATAGGAATTTTTATGCATTTTAAAATGAAAATGTAATAACATATTAAACTGAGAGTTTTTCTTAAGCAAAACCGGGTGATTTATTAAGTTGTAGTGGTCAAAATATACTTCCACCGGTTAAATTCTCTGAATCATTTATCTGTTTCTGTAAACGTGTTGGTTACGTCTAGAAGTCTGAAGGACCCACAAATTCAACAATCGATTAAGGGACGTTCCTACACATTTATAATCTAATTTGTGGTATTTTCTTAAACTTGAATAGCCTGACGTTTGTCCTAAACGCAGACATTTTAAGAATCTGTTTGATTACACAATGCACGTCTTCTTACATTGCACATTGTGTAATAGTGTATACAAAAACTCGAGGCAAAATGACTATCAACACAGGGAAACAATTAAATTTACAATTATTACACGGCGTTCATTATGACAGGAAACATCTAGCTTTTGTTGCATTAATTATTCCCTCCCAAAAAAGTTGCACATTTGATTATTTCAAATTTCCCGGTCTTTCCGCAAGACTGGTAGCAAAATCAATTTTGAAACTAACTAATAATATATTTAAATGAAGTAAAACGTTGAAGTTGATGCTTTTTGAATTACTAGAGCCGCAGAAATCTACGTTTGTCTCCTCTACAACCACATTCGCGCCGCAGGATCCAAAACATTAAAGCTTTCAATCACGTTTCGTGGAAATGGAAGCGAGCTCTTTATTTATCCCATAACCAAACCTGACACAGGTTACTGCTTTGCATAATTTCCAAAATTAAATTTACATTGCTGGTACGATTATTAACGCCTGCCGCCTTAATGTTTCCTCTTGATGACGAGCCAAGAATCTAAGACAATTGCGGTTCATTTTGCATTTTGGCACATTTGGCTATTTATGTTTCGCTAGCAGACAAGGGTATAACTAAAAGTGAAAATAACGAACGATAGCACTGCAAATACGCTGGGGTGTACTCCGTCAGCGAATAAAAGTGGCACGCTTTTGAAGTGATTTTCCCACTGGCGTGGGAGTGTGTGAAAGTGGGGTGCGTATGATGCTTCTAAACTCACCCCGGGAGGCCCAGGACTGCCTCATTGACAGATGCCATCCTCGGTGATGTAACCAGTGTCCCCATTGTTCTACCGCCAGGCTGGTGTCACTGGTAGTACGCTCGATGTCAGGGGAAAACAGGACCGCAGTTCTCCAATAATGAGCTTTATGTAGCAACAGGCTCTTACTCGCTGTCAGTCTTCTGGATGAAGTGACCGCATGACCGTTGGTCTTCAATCTTCTTGACTCGTTTTAGGTCTTGAAGCCACGGCGTGTCGTGCAAATGACCCCGTGGAGCAAAGTTTTGATTTCCCAAAGTCTTGATCGTGCAGCTAACAAACCGCTGGGGGGCATTCTATCACCATTCGTTTCTTTTAGACACAAGTGTGAGCGACAGACCAAAGGCAATATTATGCCCTCTGTCGGAGAGCGAAATATGAAATTTACTTCACACGATCTCAGAACATTATTTGGCATTAACATCACGCCATCTACCGTTACATTACAATAAATGTCTCAGCGCCAATATTTGTTTTCACAAAGAGAAGCAAGCACATCCAAAAAGTTTAAATAATTTTATTGTGACACAATCATGATACATATTCCATAACGGTAAATACTGTCCAGTTCCATCTTCCATTTGCTTATCCAGAGCAGGGTCACGGGGAGGCGAGGGCTCCCTGAAATGGGATGCCAGTTCAACACAGTGCATACAATCATAGACTATGGCAAATTAGAGATGACAGTAATGCAAACTCCACACACACACAGCAGGGGTGGGATCTGACCCCCCAAACTTGGAGGTGAAAGGTAAGACTACTACGCACCACGCCACTGTGCTACCTCGTGTTTAACAAAATTAATTTTAATACAGTGTTCATTTCATAACATTAGCTTCAACATTGCATTGACCTTATGTCACGTTAACTATTTACAGCAAGAAAAGTTTTTACAATTCTATGAAATTCTTTTCAGCAAAACTTGTTTTCCCTCCTAAATGTAATTTTGCATTATTAATTATGCCCCGTACAAAAAAATAGTTTACAGCTGAGGTGACTTAAACCTTTACATCAATTACAGCGATGTGCATAATATTTACAAAGGGCCTAGGAGCCTGTGTCACGTAGCCTGATGCGGAGCTTCCAGCATTTCCATGAGGAAGGTGTCGATGGGGGTGTCGCCGATCAGTTTGAAGAAGAAGAGATGCTCCAGACATTTCAGTCCAATGGAGCGCAGGGCGGGCAGACGGAGCAGCAGTTTGGCAAACCTGCAAAGGGGGAAGAAACTTGATGGTATTTTTAAAAAGCAACGCTATTCCAATATTTTGAAGTCTCTGGGATAAAATCTGCTGAGATTACCTCCTTCCCTTCCACCTTGCTCTTGGCAAATTTTATCACCAAGATTTCAAAATACCGTGGTATAATGTATTACTTTAAATCTGCCCTAGCCTACCCCAAAGTATTTTCACCCAGAACACTAAAATAACTTGGACGAAAGCAGGTTTTTATTTCAAAGGGTATTCTGCACATAGTACGAAACCACTGATTTACTATTAGTTGGGTGACTAGTTAAATGTAACGACATTACATAATTAAATTACAGGTATCCATGATTTTACGTCTGCATTACGTTCTGTATAACAGACCATTAAACAACTTAGAGGGTGATCAAATATTACCACATTCACTTAGAAAGTGTAGGCTACTCTACCCTGCCGTAGTGTAAGATGCCTTTAATTGCTGCACTGAGTAATTTAAATACTTTGCAGATAACAAATGGTAAGTGAAATATGGACTGCCCGCTCTCTACCTACCGCCTGCCCGTGCATTTAAAAAAACAATGGACGCTACGTCCGGCATTACAGATTTTATTTTTTATTGCACTTTTTAAGCCATGGCCGTTAATGTGAATGGATGTTAAATGGGGATGCCTGGCAACTGTAATCTATTACTCAGACAAAATATTTAAGTAAATTGCAGATAAAAAGAAAATTGGTGATTACAAAAGGATTACATCTGAATGTATTCTTTTCAATAAAAAACTTATATGTAGGATACAGCATAAATTTTTGCTGTGCATCCTTTCACCGTGCAGAAATGCCTTCTTCTGGCAGATTCCCAGATGGCACGCCTCAGCAAAGCCGTTGGGACTTTTCAGATTTATTGCCCATTTTAAAACACTTGTTACAAAAGTAATCAGAAAGCAATCAAATTTAGTAAGTTACATTACTTTGATGAAGTATTCAAAATAATTTACTTTTTGCATTTTTAACGGAATAATCAGTAACCTGTAACCTATTACATTTCAGAAGTAGCCTCCCCAACACTGCTGCTGGGAAGGAAGACGATGCTGCGGGACACGTACCGACCAGGTTGCTCCGGGTATTTCTGCTTTGTGTAGGACTCCAAGGATGCATACACCTTCTCTCTCAGACCCTCGACCTCAGCTGGGTTGGACAGCCCCTTCGCATCTGCAAGTCGAGCATATTCATGTGACATCATTTCAGCAGATTTTTTAACCAGTAGCCATTGGTGACTTGGGACGGCTAGACACATGCAAGACTTAAGGTAATCGAGTATAGGAACTAAAGGAGCGCCATGACCACGCACAGCACCTCGTAGGAATGATATGAACCAAATGCTATGTTTTAGGGATTTGATGAAGTTATGTGGAAGGTTTTTAATGCTCATTTCAGCTTGGTTTAAACTCAAAACCAAAAACACAATTAATATAAGAAACTACTAGTATTTCATTTAAGAGTCGGTACTAATTGGCATTTTAGGACATGCCTTCCACATAGAAGCCTGTATACATGGTGATGACCTGGGTTGAAGAGGATGATAGCTCGCAAGCATCCCAGCTCTGTCTTGTCCATCTGCATGTCTTTCATCTTGGACACCAGTTCGGTGAGAACTCTGCAGGAAATGTATGAAATCTGTTTATGTTCTATTGTATTGGCCGTTTGACAGTAATGACCAAAACACTGTTCATGTGCAAAGGAGGATGTGAATTTCCACAGGCTGCCCTGACTGCTTTACACAAAAACAGGTTGATCACAATAGGTTCTTTTGGCTCTGTAGTCCAAACAATGTCTGGTTATTTCAAAATCAATGTTCTTATTTACAATATAACAGAGACACAAAGCCCATGTTTGAGCAGCATTTTTGAGGAGCACTGCATTTAAAAGATTCCCTTTGATATGTAGTCCGTGTAGGGGTTGGATAATAATTTGAGGTCATACCACCCGCCCCTAATTCAATGTTTACATACACCAAAAAAGAAGACATGCTGCAAGTAAATATGCATCATAGGAGCAGGAGCAGGAGCAGGGGGAGGTTATAAAGGTGATAATCTTTCATTTTTACTTTGAATGCAGGAACCAAATACAATCAGTCCTGTTACAATGCAAGATATCGCACCACAAATCAGTTCTAATGCAACTGACATATTACGACCCAAGTTTAATACAATGCAGGATTGCATTTGTATTTGCATGATTTTCAGTCGGAGTGAAAAGCACCATGTGAACCACAAAGTAATACTGGTCTTAGTTAGAAACACTTCTTGCATGCAAAAACAGCTATCCTAGTGAACAACAGTGATGTCAGATTCATAAACAAATCTTTGTTTTGAAATGTCTATTTTCAGTGAATCGGTTTTCATATCTAAAAGAATCAACCTTTTTGTACATCCAAGCACTGCACAAGTCAAAATCTTAGATACTAAAAATCTAAGAGTATTTGACCAATTATCATATAAAAACAGGACAACTTTTTAAATTCGCTTACATTTGCTTTTTGTACACTGTATCCATGTTGCCTTCAGTACCCCTCCATATACCATAACCTATTGTATTTGTGCTGTGTGCATGCCTGGATGTAGGGCAACTGTGGCTTACTAATCCTGACTAATGATAGCTAAAGCAATGATAGCCAATGATACCTAAAGCAACATTTCATGAACCATTTGCTGTACACCACTAGATGGTCCTCTGTGTTCAAACAAGGGCTCAAAGCACTAAAGCAAACTAAGATCGCCGTTTAGTTGGGTCAGAAAATACAGTAAATGGTTCATGAAGCCTCGTATTGACCCTCAGCAATCGACAAGTTAGCGACTTTAGCACGTTCAGCTGAAGTGATTAATAAACACTTAAGACCAGAAGGGATAGTTATGATATAATTAATGTATCATTATTATGGCTTATTTAAAATGCACATAATTACATTATTGGCCACTAGTATCACTATTTTTATTATTTAATTTCATTTGCTGCAACATGCTAGGTTTTGCAGTCACATTCCCCTAGCCCTAATTTCCCCAGAGGATATGTGTATTTTAGTATGCGATTTTCGTGAATGAAAAGTTTTCCAGTAACACTCTAGCTGTGTTGCAGAAGGACTGACTGTATCGTATTATCCATGCAAATTCTCCAGTTTCACTATGCTTGAACTTACTAGAAGGGAAACAAACCCAACAAACCCAGACTTTTCCATGTCCAGCCATGAGCTCCAGCTCCCCTTTGGGAAACTGCAAACCAGCCCAAGCCTGCTAGGAGATATAATCCCTCCGGTCGGTCTTGACTCTGTCTTAGGGCCTCCTCCCAGTGAGGGCTGGACGGGAACATTCTAATATTCTGTTCTTCTCGTGACCTTTGTAATGAGCTTCTACACTGAGCGGAGGCCATGCACACACCTGTCAAAGATGGAGCCCACCCCAGCGCTGTGGGCACTGTTACGGTGCACGTGCAAGCCAGTGGCCAGCAGGATGCCATCCTTCACACTGACGGAGCGGTGAGAGAAGGAGGCTATGAGCAGCTCATTCCAACCTAGAGGACAGATAAGCACAGCTGAGGTCAACCTAGCCAGCTGTGGCTAGTTTTGGGTCCTGCCCCTGGCATATGGAATGAACTGAGCTATGCTACGGCCAAAGCACTGCAGCAGCATTGGGCGCCCCCTGCAGGACAGTGAAGGATATAAAAACTGGAAAGCTGATGTATACTAAAAAAACAACTGCTTGGGAAAATAACAAGGGCTAAGGATTAATTTAAAACTCATATTAATGCTCATATTAATACTCCATCTGAACTGAATGGCTTCACTGTGCATGCAGAAAACTGAATGCTGTTCTAAGCGACAAGTACCAAATTGTGCACTAGCAAGAAAAGCCACAAAAGCACACACTGAGTTATTCATCTTCACCAGCAGAGGGAGATGCAGCCTCACAGAAAAACCCAAGGCTACCCTCACAATGTGATCCCTGAATCGATTAACTGAAGAGCATATTTTTATGTTTCATATAGTAGGCAATCTTTGTGAAGTAGTCCATGGTTCGCTGACAAAGAAATGAAGGGCTCATTCGATTACCTACCTGCTCGGAGGAGAATGACTTGATCATCCAGCTGTAGCTCAGAGAAGTGCGGGATTCGCTTCGCCCATTCCACCAGCGTGAAGAGCTGCTTGTCTGCTGCCTGGCAAATGTTGGTAACAGGGTCATTGGACTGCCCAAGACAAAGAGAAGCAAAATGAGGAAACCATCCATCTTCCTTAACTGCTGGTCCAGTACAGTGTCGTGGTGAGCTGGGAGCTTATCCCAGGGAGCCCAGGGTACGAGGCGGGGGGCACGCTGGACTGACTGCCAGGCCATCGAAGGGAACACACACACATACACACACACGCACACACACACATGCACACACGTATATATATGAAATATGCCATCAGTTATAACCGTACATCAGGAACCAGAATCATGTCCATCAGAAATATGACCCGAATAACTGAATAATATAAGAATAAATTTCAATTTTTTGCAAGCAAATGGTTTTCAGAACATCAGCACTGGGTTTCTATTATGTTTCAATTAACACTGACTGTTAGGATAGTTATATAAGTGATGCCAAGACATTAATTAGGCTGTCAGTGAAAACGACGCCATGAGCAGTTTACCGAGTTGCCAGGACTACCCTCCACGCCGCTTTCCGTTTTTGACTCCACAGCCAGCTCCGCAGCCAGGACCTTGTCCACAGGCATGTCCTCGTTGAAGCCACATGAGGACTCCACCTCACTCTCACTCCTATCTTTTCCTCTCTGTCTCTCCTCTTGTACTGCTGAAGACACAAGACACCAGCTGCAGTCACATTCCTGAATCCACATGAAAAGACAAACTGACAGCATGAAACAAATGGCTTTTTACAGCAGATAGCATAGACATAAATAGACAAATGTGTCTTCACTGAAGCCTTTGTCAATTAATCCGCACAGTTTGACCCCATTGAAGGAAAAAAAAAACAATGAATAAACTTGACAACAGAATTCTGAAAATGGGCATCAAATTAGGACTGATGCACTAAAGGTCTTCAAGAGAATGTCTGCCTAGTTTAAAATTAGCTTGTAAAATGAGATTCTAATGAAAATAAAATTTTTAAAAAGCCTCATAAATTTTTTAATCCAACTAACTCATATCCTACCCCAAAACCTATCCCTAAATACTTGTCTACCAAGGATAAATAATTAATAAACAACCAAACCAAGCAATATTATTCGTAATTAGTGGAATAAAAGCTTCTTTAATATCAGATACTATAAAGGTGTTAAAATTAAACAATTCCCACACTAAAACCTGAACCTGAACTGTTTAGTTTCTTTGTCAATTAAGGATGACTAACCAACCTGAAATGACATTGTGGCAGTGTTCTTATTAGTACATTCTAAATGTGATTTACACTGTCACACTTATATGCCTCCTTATCTCCATTGCTTGGGGATTCCCGTATCTCTGTTTCCTAGTTACTGTGGTCTCCTTGCCAACACTGCTGAAGCCAGTCAGAGCAGAGCAGCTCTCACCTTCCCTTTTCATCCCCATAGCCAGGCACTTCTGGTAGCGGCAGTACTGGCATCGGTTCCTCTGGCGCTTGTCGATCAGGCAGTCTTTGCAGTCCCGGCATGTATAAGTGAGGTCTTTCCTAATGGTCCTCTTGAAGAACCCCTTGCAGCCCTCGCAGCTGTACACACCATAATGCTTCCCTGCTCACAGGGAAAGAGGCGTTAAGATGTACACGGATCTGGTGTGGGGAAATTGCCACACAGCATGTATCTGAAAGTCAGACATCTTTGTGGGTATTTCCATTCACCGGATTGGCTGGTGATACCTATTTTGGAATTTGGCACAGAGAAGAGGACTGGCATGTATGTGTGGTGAGAGTCGCGTGCCGTTACCTGAGGAGCGATCCCCACAGATGGCACAGATGTGCTTGGTCAGGGACCCAGGACTGACACATTGATAACTATTTATGTTTCCCAGAGTCAGAGGTGGCTTCACATCATCCATGTTGCTGACATTCATCGAACTGATCTTAGGGGGCAAAGAAGGCACATGAGACGAATGGCCATCGTTTCGATCATGTGACCGCCTGGGAGGGGAGCACATATTTGCTCAGGGTGCTACAATCCAAAGTACGTTACATGGTACTGTGGGGCTTAAAACCGCAGACATGAAACCAGAAAGTTTTAAACCCAGTATAGACTATACCATAGATCCTCTAAAAGATTCACTTAACATGGTCCCTCAGAAAATTATTCAGCTGTATAAATGGGTAAAATACCTCAGTGTATTGGATAAAAATGATCAAATAAGAGCAATAAATACAAACATAAATAGAGAGAAACAACATAGCATGCCAGCAATCGTGTTATGCATGAAACACTCCTTTTGCTGGAGAGCAGATCAATGTCACGTTCAAAAGCACATGGGCAGTGGCCTCCATCTGTGCTGTCCCGCTGTCCCCAAGGAGCGGACTAAGTAGATATAATGAGAAAATAGCAGGCTGAGTGAGTAGAGTGGTGAACTCCAGCATGCCAGACGGGCATCATAAACACACAGGATTAAGCGCGCTAAGGGCTATTGTTTGCTACACATGGTTCCCATATTACCTTATGTTGCTGCAATACTGTACGTATGGTAAAGTAACATGTTTTTCTTTAGGATTCCCTTCGTGTATGTAACCCTTCTATTTATCCTAACTGTGTGTCTGATACAGGGTTGCAGTTAGTCTGAAGTCTGTCCCAGGAGGCGATGGGCACAAGGGCAAGGGACACACTGGAAGCCAGTTCATCGCTGGGCAAATGCAGTCAAACAATCAAACTAGAGACACCAACTCACATATCTATAGGTCTTTGGACTGCAGTGGGAGGTAAATCCAGAAAAACACATGGAGAACATGGAACCTGCACAAACACTGAGCCAGCAGGGGAAACATAACCTGCAATACTAGAGGTGTGAGGCTACAGTGATGCCCACAGAGCCAGCCGGACAGCAGTCTTCTAAAAGCACATAAAGGCCAACCTCAGCTGCAGGCTGCTATAGACCCACAATCCCAGCATTTCATAAAACTCCAGTGTGACAGAAGAAAAGGCCTGATTATGGCCTGAGGGTAAACAGAACCACGTGATGGGTGGACTTTATTCTGGTTTAACAGAAACGACACCAACTGAAAACAAAGACAGCCATTGCGGTGGCAGCGCAGGGGTAACATGCAAGGAAACATGACAGGTGCTGGGTCATGACTGACAGGGGGAGTGGGATTGGAGATCAGGATCTGGCCACATTTTCTGGGACCAAGGGAAACGACACAACTCAGGACTGGTAGAAACATTCAAGGCAGTAAAAAAGTTTTTATCTACAGGGATTGGATTGAGATTAAACAAATGGGGCCCTGTCCTATTTGATGTGTCAATTTGGATGCCAAATTGTCAGAGAAAAGGAATAAGGGCAGGTTCACAAAAAAAGACATAAAAACAGCAGTAGATTTCCTGACCAGCTCTGAATATGATATTATATAACAGCCTATAGGGTTACAACACAGGTAATTAATGAAACAGAAGCTTGACTTTTCTCCTGGCTAGCAAGTTGACTCGCTTAAAAGGAAACGCGTGGAAAGGCATTCATATGAGGCGTCATGCCGGATCACGTCACTGGTGCATTTTCTGGATGACATTTACTAAAAAAGTAATAGAGTTGATTTACTGTGAAGTTATTTTCAATCTTGTGGGCGCGATGGGAGATGGGAGAACGTGTGACTCGGGAATTTAGAGAGTCAGCACCACAGCGCCCCCTGTCTAACTCACGAGGCCTTACCTGTGCACTGTTTAGGGTCCCAAAGTCGATTTCAAGAGTGGAAGGCAGACAGACGGACGGGGAACCAAGCGATGAGGTGATGACAGAGTAGGGGGAGGCTAACCCGTTCATGGGGGAACCGATGATGCCTGCGGGGGAGGGGTGGTGCCGAGAAGGGGCTGTCGAAGTGCTGATAACAGAGGGATGTCCCAACATGGAGCTCATGGGCGGCTGGGTGGGGGGTGAGCTCATGGGCCCGGGGGAACCTGCAAATTAAACCACAGCACACGGCCCCACAGTTCAACAGGAACCTTCACTCAACAGAAGAATGAGTGTGCATAACACTAAGACTGCAGACAAAAGGAAGACATAAATACAGACCTTCCTCTACTCACAAATGAGATACGTTCTGAATCGCCGTTCATAACGTGAAATTTTCATAAGTCGTTATTCAACATCATTTTAACGGTATACGCAAGTACAAATAACTAGGGTGCTGGGAGTTCGCACGCTACGCTGCTGTGTGGTGGGAGTAGTGGCCAATCTTACTAGACGGAATTGGCACACAGAAAACAAAATTGATGTTGTGGACAGGAAACGGGAGCCCAATGAACACAATTTGGACTTACAGAATTCTTCATTTGTATCCAAACATAGAGTTCACAAAACTTCCCATTCGTTATTATCTAAATACCAAGAAAACCTTTTTTTGTCATGGCCAACAAAAAGTTCATTGTACAATTTTTGAAACTTGCCTCAAACCACTAGGTGTGGCACCAACAATCAACACATTTTAAATCATGTAGATCATGCACCATAGATGGTGAAATGGCAAAATGCTGAGCTGTACAATAAATTAACTTCTTGACCCTGTCTGCATATTGTATGAATTCAGTTGCAGCCACTAAGGGGGTTCATTTGTGAAAGATTTGTTTGTGAGAAATGGGTCCCTTCCTTCTTTTCACTCTTCCGCTTATCCTCAGAAATATGACATGAGTGCTGCTTCACTCCTCGACTATGGCCAGTGAGAGCCAGTAAGGCATGTAAGTTTGGGCTGTAAGTGAGCATATGATTGGTAGGAAACTAAACCTGGGATTATATATGGCCACAGTGAATGCACAACCACAAGTGAGTCAGTGAGCCAGATCATTTGGCTCAGAAATAAGAACCGATTTTGTGTGCGCATATATCATTGAAATTATTCAATGTATTTACACATTTATAATGTATTTATACCTTTCAACCAAATGGGTCCAACTGTGTGAGTTGCTAGCGGCAGCTTTTGGAAAACGCACCCCAGGACAAGAATGAGAGACCCGAAGGAGTGAATTAGTTGGTGAGTGAGTTGATGAACAAGAGTCACTCCACTCCTTTGGATCTCTTGTTCTGAATGAGAGACCCAAAGGAGTGAACAGGCTGGTGAGTGAGGCGGTGCATGAGAGAGTAGTACCTCAGTCATGACTGAAATGCATCATCTCCTGGTGTAGGTGCAGTTACTTTCCATATTCGGCAAATTGGATTTTAGAAATGCAACAATTTCACGATGTAAAATTATTTTAACCAAGGTTTGCTAGTGTATGGACTCATTAGCTGACTATATGATGAGCTGTTGGTTTGTGTTTTTAACAAACATGAGTAGCTAAGGTACAATGCTGAAACACAAACTATAATTTCACAACAAATATTATTTATATCAGATGACTTATTGGTGGCATTTAGCTTACTCCTAAACACTATTTAGCCTAAATAATATGCAATTTTTGACATATTGGAACACAAGTGTTTCGGAACTGTTTTACGCAAACAGGAAGTGCCACTGAACAAGTTGGTGAATGAATCAGAACAAATATTTTAGGTGAACTGAATCAATCTGTGTCCCAAAAAAAGAGAAATTTCACCCATCACTAGCAGCCACATACTGTAGGTCAGCTTGGGGTAGCGGGCTGTTTGCATTCTGTATATATTCAGTATTGGGATAGGACAGAGGGGGACCGACTGTACACATATGCACACAGCATGTGATGTAGCCCCTCAACAGCACTGCCTTTCAACAGTGGAATCCCAATATCCAGCAGAATCTCCAGTCATCTTTCAACCGCTTATTCTAGTCAGGGTCTCCTGGAGCCTATCCCAGGGAGCACAGAACGAGATACCAGTTCACCACAAAACAGATACACGACAGGCAATTTAAATACACCAATTAACCTAACTGCATGTCTCAGGACTGCACAATACAGGAAGAATATACAGAGAGCAACGTGCAAAGAGCAGATCTGAAATTCAATCCCCCAACCCTACGGTCATGAGATATCAGCACTACCCACCTTTATCCAACTATTAAAGAAACTGGGGGGGGGGATGATTAAGTTATACACCCTCCATTTACGGTCACTACCCCTTTTAAATTTTTCACATAGCAGTCTGTCCTCCAGGACACAATAAGCTCCCCAAATCTTTCTTGCGTATGAGATTGTTTGGCGCTGAGTGGTATACATCTATTATCTTACATGTCAAACTCAGATACGATGTTACACAGAAACGGCCCCCCTGCTGGCTTCCTCAATGTTTGGCCTTAAATATTTTACGCCTATAAAATAAAATTCCACCCTACAAAATATAGGAAAATAATGAGTCATTTTCTTTTTTAGATGTTTTTGGTCTTAATTATTAAGTATTAATATACTCAAACGATTGAGATGGAAATCAGCAAGTTGGGTCAAGTTAACCACCTTGGCATTTATATACTAAGAACCCAGAATTTCCCCCCCTAGGTGCCCTGAAAAGGTTTCACATTTCAGCGCGGACAGACTGCGCGCATATCAGGCCGTGGTAGATACATGTAGTCCCTGCAGATGGCCGCACGGCGGTTGCGTAACTGAAACCCAGGCGGCAGGAACAAACGGAGCAGTCGGGTTTCTAGCCGATGGCAGGCTAAGATCAGCAGACCGGGACCTCACCGGGACGCAAACTAGCAGACTGCGGACCGGGACTGGATCGGGACGTAAACTAGCCGACTGCGGACCAGCGGCGCGTGGTTTACTGCGGACATGAGGCGAGTTTGACTGCGCGTTTCATGCACACGCGCCAAAACTCGAGCTGCCCGTTGTCGAATTTTATTCGTAATTAATCACTGCTCAGACGTCATACTCACTTTATTGCCAAGGAATAACCCCGAAATGCTGTATCAAACAACCCAATATCGATAATATTGGGAACGGAGTCAAGAAGCTCTCGTTTCAGCTTTTGGCGCGGCTATAAATTTTAAGATTAGTAATAATTACAAACAGCGTAAAGACTGAATGACTTTCATTCTAACGCTCTGTATCAGACTATTTTGTCAAGCCTGACGGAATTCCGTATCAGCGCAAACCAAGCGACTTTTGACCGGAGAAGTCGTATCTCAAAGGTCAGTACTACCATCGTAATTATCAGGTTAAAAACATACCACATCTCGTCTCCGAACAATCCCTGGAGTTTACCTTACAATACTCATCATTACGTATCTGCTTTTATAAATGTAAATGTACTTAGCCGCAACATACTCCAGTGCGGATTCTGAATGAGAGGAATTCCTAATATGTCTGAGAATAAAAAAAAAATAGCCCAAAACAGTGACCTTCTAAAAATTATTTAGGCTGTTTTGCCCTGAAAACTGGGAAAAGTGACACTTTCAGCTGCTAATTTTGCGTTGCTTGGTTTACTTAATTATGACGGTCATTATCACAAATGCTACACCAAATGAAAAGGGTCCTGAGCACGGTGAGATGAGCTGTCACACTCATTTATTCCCACATATACACTGCAGGTACCCAAGTTACCTTCAGAATAATGAAGAAAAAAGAAACAAGGATAACTTGAAATAAGAACAGAAATTGTAGTTATGCACACTGCTCTTCTGCAACTCTTCCCCAAACGGCATTAGTTGTATGGCTTCCCCTCCACCCCTACACATTGCCCCCCCCCAAGCTTTCTTAAATGTAATCATTTCTTTCCTAAATGAGGCTGATGTCTGATCTGTCGTGCTGCTAAATCCTCTTACACCCGGTAAGTATATCCAACCTGTTTATCTGAAGGCTGGCCAGCTGTCCTTAGTGGGGGGCTGGGGACCTTGTCCATCTCAAGCTGTGATGCCCCCCCCCATAAGGCCCAGGACCCAAGACATTAAACCACACGTGCCTCTAATCCTTTAAGTATGGGCAGTGCTACTGTACAATGCAACACTTTTTGTCTTTTTTTGACTTAACGTTGCTTTATAGCATACAGAGTAACCCCCCTCCCAACTGCCACAGCCGTATATACATAAAACATGTTTGACAAAAATTAGGCACGCAAGAGAGATTCTGGATGAAAAGTACATACTTCATCTTACTTCAACTTAGAATGAGAATAAATCTGCAGCAACTTTCACAAACATTCAGCAGTTAATACAGTTTTCACAATTCTGGACATGTAGAAGTCATCCTTTATTTTTTCTCCAAACAGTTGGAATGCAATGGTGTGGCCAGGCAACAAATCATATGTGACAGTGATTTATGAGAGTTTAAAGATGTGAAAGGATAACAAGAGAGTAAAATAAATTCTTTCTTGGCCATGTGACGAAGGTTTTTGCTCCAGCCTCATTCCTCTTGCACATTTTATCAGCTTCCTCTTAATTCAGTTTTCCCCCTGTTTTTAAATGACAAAGCATATTTCCATTTATCTCCAAATTAACTTTGTACGCATCTCTCTTAACTGTAATAATGTGGAGAAAGTGTTTTAGTTTAAACATTGCACATAATTATCTGGATAGGTTAATAATTATCTGATACACAGTATGCAGTTATAAATGTTTTTTTTCCAACCATCCATCTTCATTACTGCTTACTCATTGCAGTCACTGTGAGCTTGCAACATATCCCAGGAAGCACAGAGGACAAGGCTGCGGAACACCTCAAATGAGATGTCTGTCCATAGCAGGCCACATGTTTAGAAACACAGTCACACACTGTGGGCAATTTAGAGAGAGAAACTCATCCGAGTCTTTGGACAACAGGAAGAAGCGTGTGTAACTCCAAATAGTACTCCAGACGCACTACACCAGAGGAGGAAGCAAATCCCAATCCTGGAGATGTGAGGTTGCAGTGCTACTCATTGAACCACCACAGCACGTAACTTCCTGTCTACTTACGCACACTAGAAAACCTGCTCACATTACTCCTGTCCTCCATGATTGGTTGCCAGTCTCTTCAAGGATCAAATATAAAATTATCCTCATCACCTTCAAAGCCCTTCATGGTTTAGTCCCTCATTATCTGTCTTAGCTACTCTTTCCGTACACTCCTGCCTGTGCATTAAGATCAGCCGATGCAGACTTACTCACTGTACCTAAGCACAGGTTATCAACTATGGATGGCAGAGCATTTAGTGTAACAGCTCCTAGACAGCACTTCCTCTTAGTCTCCATAAGGAAAAATCTGTTATCCATTTTAAGCTCTTGTTAAAAAAACATCTATTCAATGAATATTATTCGTCTTGTATGTAACTTGCCTCCCTTGTTAAATGTGTTTTGTAAAGTGTCCTTGAGTGTATGAAAGGCGCTATATAAATATATAACTTATTATTATTATTGTTATTATTATTAAATACTTGGCAAAACTGTTATAAACGAGCATATATGTGGAAAATACCTAATATAGGTACAGTGACAAGAAGCCACCGTCACCCCTCTTTACTAAGCTCTATTTTGTAGACCTTATGAGCTATATGCTGAAACATATGCTCTGGGAATGGGAGGAATAACTAAGCTTAAAATAGCATCTTGCAGATGACCGGCGATGATCTACAATCATGCTGATGTCGGAAGCAGTGTGTTGTGCACGAAAGACACCACCATGTTTGCCAAAGACAAAGGCATTTATGTTTAATTAGGTGACCACAATGGCCTAAATGCATCTGTGTGGTGAACCAATCCACCATATGTGCAAAAATGCGCATAATTTACTATGAAAAGCTTGGGAATTCTTTGAAAGCCCAGTGAGCGTGATTCGTGTGTTCGGGAGGTGAAAAGTTAGCAGATCGGAAGGTAGGACATGGAATGAATTACATAACAGAAAGGCAGTCCCGACAGTTTAAGTAGTCAGATTAATGTTTAACAAAAGAGGCGCAAGCTAATTGACTGACGCTTGTGAATAAAGGTAGATTTTTTCATATGAATGGGGCAGGCAAGCTACCCCTTTGAAGGGCAAATTTCAAAAGCTGAAAACTACAGTCCAAAGGCAAATACAGAGCATCTCTCTTAATGATAGTTAAACTGGCAAAAGGAAAGCCTCCACCAAATCACAAATGGGACAGTGCGGTGACCAGGGTCAGTCCCTCGAGGGGTAAGACAGCATTACCATGCTTCAGAGAAGCTACCAAACAAACCTCTATCTATACAGTTGAAGGGGTGGCTGAATGATTTTGTATAGCTGCTTTGAAGCTGATGTATATTTTACGTACATTTATGCCCCAAAAGGCAAACACCTGATTGCAAAATGTAACTGTACAAATCAGTACCCTTGAAGCCCCAAGATGATCAAAAGCATGTATGTGTAGAATGAAAAGCATGTTTTGGAAATGCAAACCTTGAATTGATTGATATATTGGTATTGGCCTATATTTGATAAAAATCATGACATCTGGATCAGTCTGGTTTGTCAGTTTTGGCCAATATTTCCGGTTGATATTTAGACGTTATCAATATTCAAATTTAGTACCACCACAGCTAAAGATATTACTAAAATAATGCAGATGATTGCGTTGAACGATCAGCCATTTTCCATAGTGGAGGATGGTGGATTTAGTTAGCTCATTCACCAGTCACAAGAGGTGTGAAAGCTCCGGCCTGCAAGTTGGTTTTATATGGCCTGTAACATGTTTTTAATTCATTGTTAAATTAATCTTTCATTTTACACAGAGGATAAAAAATTATGTAGCATCATTCCGCTAATTGAAGTTGGCAAGTTTCATTGACTGTTTTTGGTATCTTATTGGTGGCAGTCAAAATGTTCACATTGGTGTACCACTATCTAAAGGGGTGTATGTCTCCCCCTTTCATAAAGACAGTTCTGTACCAGATTACTGACAACCCATATGTCAAATGGATCACAAAAAGTGGGAAGGACCCAGGGAGGGCTGGATCCTGTCAGGTCCTTTTTGACAGTTATTCGCTATAATACCAAGTTCATTTGATAGGACTGGGCAAAGAGTTACTGTTAACTAGCAGCACATGGTCATCCAGAAGATATGTCACCAGTTTAAGCATACCCAGGTGTTACATGACGCCAGGGGTCACGGAAGCCAGGGTCGCGAGCAACCCGGGAACACAAGCCCCCATAAGAATCTGCCTGCGGCATACCCGTCATACGGGCCTTGGCGCTGAAAGCCGACGGACAAGCACGGTGCGCGCCAACTGTGGAGCCAGGTGGTGAGTGGCGTCAAAGTTTCTACGGTGACAGAGGACGTTTGCACTCTGCCAGGTGGCAGAAGCCCCCAAGGGATGAAAACAGAACAGACCACCACTGCCTGGCAAAGTCACATAGCGGTGAGTGATCAGGCCTCACGTGCTGACCAGTCAGATTCAAAAAGAGTTAGTCTGCATCAGTCTAATATACAGACTGCAAAATATAACGAAAACCTAATGATAAATGACAGCATCATCTTATAATTTAGACTGAACACCAAGGTTAAATGGGCAACTTACATGACAAAAGAACATCTTTTTGCAATGTCTGTAACTGTCACCAAGGAGACCAGACTTGATGGCCCAGCACGGGCAAAGGTGAGCCCAGTGCGAAGCAGCCAGATGGATGAACGTTGTGGGACAGGCTGTCCGCACCAGTGGCATAATAATGGCATCGGCCCTTGGTCTAGGGAAGATGGGAAACCTGGTGCCAGGGTGGGTTTACTGGTGTAAGGGTGTGCTTCAAAGATCCTCATCACAAAAGGGTCACGATGCAACCTGTGTGATATTTAGAGCCTGAAACAGGGTAACTGGCCCACCTGCCATACTAAGGCAACACTAGCAGCACTTCTGCGGAGAGCTCAGAGCAGCGCGGTGTGAAAACTAACAGGACATGAGAATCCTTCACTCGCTGTAAAATCGGACGGCAGATCCAGTATTTTTATATCACTCATAAGTTGAAATTCCATGTGCATGTTGAATGATGACAAGGACCTGCCATGTTCAGGAAAACAGCCAAACAGCCTAACAGAAATGGAAGCCAACTGCCAAAATAATACAAATTCTTTTCCACATCTCTGAAAAATCTGTTTTTATTTTCAGCCATGAATGGATTATTCAGCAATAGTTACGCGTTAGGCAGTACTTTTCTAGTAGTTATCTCCAATAGTTATACACAGTGACTAACATAAAGAGGTATGCGATTTTTCTTTAAACACAATGAGTTACTGGCCGTTGAAAAAGGAAGAAACCAATATACAGGTCTTTCCCTGTGATGAACTAGCATCCCATTTAGCGTGTCCCCTAACAGTGACTCCAGATTGTCCACAACCTTGTAGTGGAACACATTACATATATTGAATACTGGAAGAAATGATATATATTGAACATATTTATACAAAAGTCATAAAAGTTACATACAGTACTATGCAAAAGTCTTAGGCAGTCAAAGAAAATGATGTTTAAATGATCTATTTGTTGGTGTAGAACTACTGGTGCTCTTCCACTGTCACCATTAACCGAGCCATACCTCAGCTATACTGCGCACTGATGGTTTTCCATTGCAAATCATCTAAGCCATACCTGCTTACTAGCAGGGTCAACAGCATGAGTAAACTGTGGTGGTTGCATCACCATCATCTGATTAGTCATCTCAAATCCTCTCCTAAAATCACTACAGTACGTGCGGTTAACCATCTGATATACCCAGGTATTTTTTGACTTTAACAGATTAAGTTAATTAATTGACTGAGTTGGTAGTGAAATTTAATGAACGCATGGAATGGCTGGGGTGCCCCTGAGGAGGGGCTTGGGAGCCAGAGCCTTGTTCATTTGGTTACTCAGATCCAGACATCAGTGACTTTCTGGAGACCAGAAGAGATTGTTCGTTTTTATTGTGCTATTAATCATTTGCAAATATAGACTAACTGCCTGGATAAATATCCTTAAACATTTCCTTTGACTGCCTAAGACTTTGGCACAGTACTGTATATAAAAGGTGGCTATAAAGATGAAATAATGATAGGATTTGTGGATTCACTTAGTACTGTATTTACTGCCAGCACCAGTAAATCAATATACATTCATGAGCCACATAATTATGTTTTGGCCAACGACACACTGCATATACAGTGGAGATCTCATAAGATTACACTGTGATGGAACTGAAAATTTCACCTACTGATGTGTCTAATGTGTTTGTAGTGATTCTGATGTAACCAAGCTACTGCACTGCCCGTATAAAGTACAGCACACACCATTATGTGCATAATATATGATAAAGATAATAAATGTATAACTGGTTTATGCATTTACTGTACTTTTATCATTATTTTAGAGTACTCTATACTTAAAAAAAGTTTACTATAGCCTAGGTGTATACTAGGGTATACCATATAGGTTTGTGTAAGTATACTCAATGATGTTCATACAGTATAATGACGAAATTGTGTAATGAATTTCTCAAAATGCATCCCCATCGTTAAGCGACACATGACTTAAAATTAATTTTTTGTGTCTGTGTTTAGTGTTTCTGCTGGTAATATAATTTAAGCACTTTGGAAAAGTGACCAGACGCACCCTGAGTACATTTCTGTCTGCACTAGTTGTGAACCACTACTTAAAGCGACCACAGCCTGTATCAGCAAACCGGCTGTCAGCAGTCAGGGAAGCATCCGTGTGCCACATTACTGGAAAGCCCAGTGCCTCCGGCCAGTCAGGCTCCATGGCCTTCACCGCTAGGCACAGCGGTGGGGGGGGGGGGTTTGACAGTAGGGCTGCAGGATGCTGGGGTGGAGTCTGTGCCACTTACTGGATTACTGAGATTATCCTCAGATCAGTCTGCAGTTTATTGCAAGCAGAGCAGCTTAATATCCCACAGGCCACAGGTGTCAGTAAAATGAGTCAGAAGCACCTGTTGCTGTTTTAGATTTTACTCTTAAATAGCAGGTTTCTCTATAACCTTCCAATCTTTCTTAGCTTCATTGATTTTCAGGTTCAGTCAACCTCATCATTACTCTAGAGATTTGTCTACCTGGAGTTTTTTTACGAATTGCTATTCACCTGAGCAAACGCTCTGTCCCTCGAATATCCTCTGATGGACTGTTAATTTCCATGCACCCTCATCTTTCTGTATGATGTGCAAAATGACCACAGAAATGTCAGCGATTATGTCATTTGAGAGAGAGGCATTCACTAGGGCACAAATGGATTAACAGGCAGTTCAAGAGTGGAATCTTTTTTTAAATAATAATAATAATAACAAGAGAAGGTGCTGCTTTATATATAGAGAGCAGCTGCAGAGAGCTAAGGGCCAATAAACGAGCAGCAGTGTTCATTTAAAAGAGCACATTAATGACCGTTCACAGTGCAAAAACATCTCCGCTTTGTGAAATTGTAATGCATACACAGACAACACAAACACTGACAACGAACAGGCACATGAAAATACTGGCTTTTAACAAACAGCAAAAACCTGACCACCACGGTAAGAGTAAAGAGTAAAAACATCATTAGTTAACTGTTAACACACCATGAGCTTCCCACATCAGGCTTCAGCATTATCTAAAGGGGTGATTGTAGAGTGGACCCCCAAATGAGCGGGGCTTTCAGATGCATACCTACTTCTGCTGCATTTTCCCCCAAACATAGTTTTAAAAAATACTTTGATATCAGAAGAAAAACAGTGTAACTCGTAAATGCAGATGAAATGAAAAATTCAGTTGCAACTTTATTAATGGACGGGCTTATATAACAATGTAACTACTTCCTATAACGATTGCTATTTCCTGTTCCTAAATGTGACACATATTCTTTCTGCTTTATTCTGCACTCTGTCTTGCAATGAATAAAAAGAAAATTGCCCAGAAGGAGAGAAAAACCAAGCTTACATAAAAGCACTGTGTGGGCAACAGAATTAAATACACAGCTACTTTAGCAGTTCCAACAAGCCCGAAGCAAAGGCGTAGGTTTGGTTTCAGCATGTGTAGGGCCCAAATCAGCCGTGAGCCCCCTGCCCCACTAGACACACATACAGTACTCCCACAATGTTGGGAAGCACACGTCCCTACTGTCCATAGCCAAATCTATGCCCTTGGCCCAGAGGCAAACCATAAAACAGGCTGCACAGTGGAGCAGGCGTGTTAAAATCGCACCCTTAGGCCTTAAAATAAACATCAGATTCAGAAAGAATTTGCTCTGAATTGTGAGGGAGGGGGAACGGTAATGTTATGCTTGGTAATGTCACCAAACACGAGCTACTGAAATATCACCTGTCATCCAGTTTTCAAGGTGAAGATGCAACACAAATGTTCACAAAGCATGTTCTGGCAGAATGTGTAGCCCTTACCTTCAGTTGAATCCTTTGCCATATGAGCTGACCATACCACTTATCTTGCCCCATTTGACTGTCAGAATTAGATCATCAGAGTAAAGAGCTAAGAACCAACAATATGTAGACAAAAACTAATTCAATGCAGAACTATAACCTACTAATTACCATTGATGGGAAATTAGGAAAAAAATAACCCTGGAATTGAACCGACTTCATGTCACAATAACAAAACCATTTACACAAACATAACATAAAATACACCTCATACAGTGCATAAACCCAGTGGATTTACTATATAACAGCATTCACATCAGATACATCATTATGGATTTATAATATACATTTTAAGTCTGGAGTTTTTAATGTCCTGTCAAAATGCTCAGCTATATATATTTATTTTAATTTTGTTTATTTATTTTTCCATATTTTTTAAAAATAATATTCTATGGGATGGTACACCAGCTCAACAGGCAGCATTGTTGCTTTAAATCTCTGGGGCTGTGGGAGTGACCGGGGTAGTGTGTTGAGTGCATGTCCTCGGTGACCGGGGCAGTGTGTTGAGTGCATGTCCTCTGTGTTTAGGCCTCCTCCAGCTACTACCTTGTCAGGTGAACAGGTTACTGTAGTTTCATGTATGACCAAGTGCAGTCAATCGTATTGCTGTATTTCATCGTATTAAACTAACCCAGAAAGCTCATTATAAAGGACACTGCTGATAGTCTTTCGGAATTTAAACGTAATTTAAAATAACATCTGGCCATATTACGCAGACTTTCATGTAACACTGAGAAATACACTCTTGATCTAAGTGGCGTAATGGATTCAACAATCTGTGGTCATTTTCGGTCATGTCAACTGGTTTCACGTGATAGCTTTATATAATTTTACAACTAGATTTTTCAGTCTCAACCACCATATTCTGACAAATGTCTAACATAGCAAAATATTTTCACTACTGTAATCAATACAGCTGCTTGTAATGCATCCGTATGTCATGAGTAACATCAGAGTCTACATCAAAAAGCAAAGCTGCCCTACAAAAAATGTAGCCTATTCCAACTGGACACAATGTAAGTTTTCTATTTTCATTCATCCTTCTTTATCAGAAAGCTTGATCCATAACATAATATACCATATACACCACTAGTTATGTGTATTACATACATGAATGTTGTTATAACTAATGCAAATTATACATGGCGTCCAGTTGAAGTACAGCCACTATTTGAAAGACCATTTAGGGTTCTGAGGTGCTTGCCACATGGAATACTCCAAAATTTCATTTCCTCCACGGCGACGCAGTTAATTCAGTGCGGAACACAATGCAAGTTAACATAGCGGTTTGGCTGAGAACAGTTTGGAGACGCGTTAGAATGGCCATAAATAACAAAAACGCAATTAAAGTGCCAACCTCTGACCCAGTCGGAAAAGGCAGAGCTGCGAGCGGCTGACTTTTCCACGGGCACATCCTGCTTGTCAAGAAACTGGGACGAGTACTCGCTAAATAGATAAGAAGACCGCGGGATTGACATCTCGTCTAAAGTCCACCGGCGGAGTGCCGCGAACGCCGCAACCCAACAGGGAAAATCCGACTTAAAACGCGCACGAAAGAGACGGTCAAAGACGCGACGGAACATCAGTACACTTACTTAGGTGCAGATATCTGTCGTTATTATCCATCCTGTGTGAACTATTGCCTTGAAAGTTGCGACTGCGCCGTCACGGAGAGCAGCATCTCTCCGGGATCTTCCCTTCGGTCCCACTGAACTCTCGCAGCTACAAACAGGATGGCATACACGTGGGGCCCTGCAAAGGGGGTGGCGAAAGAGGGGATTCTCCCAATGACAGCAGAATAGCGTTCGCTGGCGTATACTTAGCTACGACAAAGCAGCTGCAGTACGCCGGTGAGTTGTCGAACAAGAAAAAAGAAAAATTAATATAAGAAGAATATAGGATTCCACGTTGTACATGATGCGTCCCATAATTACGTAATTTTCCTATAAAATGTAAAAAATGAAAATTAATTAATATAATAAATCAATCATGTCCTTTATTTAATGTACAACGTATGGAATTTTACAGTGCGTTTCTGAGATTTTTATTGATGCAATTGGCCTAATAATAATAATAATAATAATAATAATAATAATCAAAGTTGCTTGAAAAACAAGCGTCAGAATTTGACCATGATTTCCAGTGTTTTCAGTGTAAATTCTCGCTGGAGTTGGTCTGGAGACCCCTTTGAAGTGCCCCAGATCTTTCTCCAGAAAAAAGGGGTCATTTAAGGGTGAGCTCTCAGTACCTCAGAAGGTTACGCAGGAGTCACCGGCATTCATAGTCTTGAACTCCGTTTTGTCGGAGCCTCCGTTTGGGATGAGCACTCAGCACAGTCCCCTTGCCAGTCTTTCAAATGGGAACGCGGCCTCAGCTCGCCTCGTAGTAAAACAGCCCATAAAGGAACACAGGAGGATACTAACAAAGATGAATAGGTTTTTTTCCAACTCATTCCACACTAATCAGCCCTTTTCATTTGCCCATCCCATTAGTTAATGTAAATTCATTAAAGTCAAAGAAACAGACTAAAATGGCAATTTATCAATTTCTCCTTTGTATCACTAATGGAAGCAAATGGTTTGGGGCATTTGTTCATATTGTTATAGGCCTATTTTTTCTAGCTATAGATTTTCAAAATCTTTATGGACCCTAAAATACATTCTTTAAATAAAAGGATAATAAATACCGCAGTTGAAAAGCCTATTACAATCTTATACCTTCATTTCATTTATGTACAAATGTTTATAGAACTGGTGGCGAAACAGATAATAGTTAACGGTATGATCGACGTCATTGATCACGTTCCTAAACAAAACGAACGCTCATTCATACTTTGAACTGAGTGAATTAGCCTATGTCTTACTCTTAAGACAACACAATCTCACCCATTGCGCGAAATGTACGAAGTTAACTCACGAAAATCAGTGCAGTAAGCGTTATAATATCGTTCACTTAAACGAAAGCTTAATTTCCATTGCAGCCGCTAGAGTCGCCACCAGCTGAAACCCAAAAGAACTCCTCCAGCCCCACAGTCAACGAGGAAGCCCCCCGCCGGCACTAATCTTTTGTATTCATAACACTATCCCCAACACACAGCAATCGCAACCCCAATCTCTCAATGAGCATAGCAAATTGAACCGCCTCCCAATCACACTCATGCTGTGTAAAACAGCACAAAACTGCAAAAAAATTAAATAAATAAATAAAAAACACACGTTCTGCAAACGTGCTCATAATATTGCTCTCAAAGATCAGAAAAAGTGACGCCTAGTTGTTATTTTCAGAATTTTATTTATATTGAACGGCAATCTTTCGTTCAGACTCCGTTGTCTCGCATTGTATACTTATTTTTCAAAATATGAAAGATCTTCCAGCACGCAAAACGAATAATTATCGACTTCATTACGATGAAGTGGAAGTGAACACGGGTGACACCTGGAACTCTCTTACTCCGTTTGTTACTTAAACCGCAAAAGGCAAGACAATAAGCGCGTCTCTCGTTTCTGCGCACTATTCATTCTCTCCATCAGTCTTAAACACAATAAAATGCACCGTGATGTGTTATGCTGTCTAAAAATGGCTCCTGATTTTCCAGATTTTTTAAATAGCCCTATGTGTGGTCAAATTGTGGTCAATGTGTTTCAAGAGTGCTATACAGCAGAAAACAAGGGATGCGTGCAGTAGTTGTGGATTCCAATAGTGTTTTCTCTGATAGAGACCACCACACTATATGCTCACATCCAGCAGTGCTGGGATTGAGACAGTTACACCATATGCATCTCAAGATGTAGAGTAAGCAAAATTTTGTTATTCTTTTTGGTATGTGAGGGGATTTGCTACAGACGGAAAAGAGCAAAAATTAAAAAGTGCAGTTATCCACGTATGTCAAAATTACATATACATTTGTGTCAGCAGCACAGTTTATTATGTTTCTGAGTTGATTCATCCTAAAATACATCATTCCTCTTAAAGATGTTGATCACTGGTAATGACTGTTTCATTGGCTATTTTACTGCAGTGTAAATTTATTGATGCTGATCATAAAATGATTTATAACTTTACTTTTAATCTATTAGTGAACATGTGCTGTGTATCTGTTCCCCATGAAGAAAACCCAGTTGCCGTTTTTGTAAGATTTGTTCACATGCTGTGAATATGCGGCGATAAGCCAAAATGTCCACTCCGCTGGCACAGTATACAGCTGTTAATCATTCACCATGGAACTGAATGTCCAGCTCAGTGGATTTGACCTCCACACACTGAATGTCCAGAAGATCAGCAACCCAAACCTCTGGTGAAACCAATAGAGACCACAGAGAGCAGAGTGACATTGTATCCTTCTGTGTTTCTGTACCTTGGTACTGCATGCAATATTCACATAAAAATGTGCTGGCATTATGTTCAAAAGTACTAAAATAATATAATTAAATCTAGCGACATGGATACAAAATAATCCAATAAACTACAGTGGTGATGTAAATGAACTTAAAACTGGTACTATGTTGGTTATAATGGGACCAAGGATGAACAGTTGTTTTTCATTGTCACGAGTATGCAAATTAAAAAGTACAACAATAAAAACAAACATTACTCATGCGGTCGCCTTTGGTCATGTAAATGGCTTTGAAACTGAATAGAGATGAACTGAGTGAATAACTGAACTCGGTCACTGCAGCCTGATCTGTCTGATCTCAATTTTCCTATACATAAGAGATAAGACTTGCAGTATAAAACATCCCATTTTACTATCACTGTTTCTGATGTAAGCTAGGAAGCCTTGAAACTACTGTAACGCATCTATTGCACCAACACATTAACTTTGTGTTTGGAAATATTCAACAATACACATTTCACATACTAAGATATTGTTGATCCAAGCCAAAATACAGTCCACAGCATAGTGTAAAATAAATATTATATACATTAAATAACACTTTAGAACATTGACTATTTTATTGCATGGGTTGCAACATATCCAGTGTGAAATGTCTGTTCCTAGATTTTCTTTCTTTTTTTTTAGAATATGAAGTATTAACCCAAACACATGACTAATCCTATCAACAGACAGACTCTAGCAGAATTACTTAATGGGTCACTTCTGGGGGATCCCGTGAAAGACCACCTCAGGTTAAGCTAATTCTGTGATTCAGACCTCCAGGCTGCAGTGTGACCAGCATGACCATTTAAGAAGCAGGCTAAAATTGAGCTTAAGAACATATCACAGGACAGACGCTGAGGTAATTACCTCAGGGAATTCTTGTTGCTATGGTGCATACACATTTACATAAGCTGGTTTCTTTAACCAGTTTAAATCTGTCAGTGTTACAAGGGGTATGCACACTAGAGTTTAGCTTCCCCATATGTAGGCCTACTTCTTAATGGCATGTTTCCTTTCGAATTTTGACTGACAATCTAATCGATAATTGTTTCTATGTCTTTCCTTTGAAAAATAGGTCTACTTGTGTAATTTCGGGACTTGGTGAACTACTTGTACTTTTTGTGTTTTGGAAATTATTTGGTGTCGTTGATAGACCTATGGTCAACAGATTAATTATGTTAAATTTTATTTATAGTTTGTAAATTACATTGCCAAAAGATGAGCATTTTAATTGCAATCTGAATTTTGTTAAAATACCTAGACTATACTTATAAAAGGTGTAGCCTACTTCGTAGATCTATAAATATTTATCATTTAAACGTGCTTGATATTGTACATCACGGAACTAAGCACAAATCATTAATGAACATTAAGTGGAACTAGAACATTAGTGAAAGGAATAGTTTGCTACCACCTAGTGGGTTGCTTGAAACAGTCACGGAATTATTTACAATACCCCAGTAATTATTATTTTTAAGTCTTCAGCAGTTTTATATCACTTTATAAATCACGTTACCTTTGATGTGTTCGTCGACAAACCAGGTTCCTAATTATATAAACATACAGTTAAATGTGTCGCGTTATAATTTAATATTCATTCATCTAGAATGTAGAATGATAAAATAGCACGTAACAACGTATCTATAAATCGATACAAAAGAGCCTGCTAGTTCAGAACTTTTTCAACTGCGCTCATCCAGCTATAGCTAATAATATGACAGTGTAGTTTTGATTAAAACATCGGACCGGCAATACTCCAAGGATACATGAAGGCGTACGTGTCACCTTCAGCCACCCGCGCCGCTAAAACGGCGCAGATAATGTAACACTTCCCTACCCGGTCAGCGGAACCCAGCGGGTGCTTCTCAAAGCCAACTTGGTGCCATCTGTCTGGACTGAGAGCTTTCGGATGCGGCTGGCTCTGTCCGTGCCCCAAGCTTTATTAACCGGCCGTAACATTTTCGCTGCATGTGCTCTTATCGGAGACGACGGCTCCTCTGCCCTGCCAGAGCGCAGTTAAGACCTGTGAAGTCCCGATGACAAAGATGTTTTGTTCAAATTGTGCGCATATAGTTCAGGTATATTCATGATGCATTTTTAGTCGTTTTCCCGTATATATTGCAATCTACGTCTGAACTACAATAAATTCATATCTCACATGTCTCAAAGCTGGTCTGTGCCCAGCAATTAAGTAGGCTTGATCAGAAAACTGATCTGATGGACATACCAAAACTTTTTACTAAAATCTCTTATAAGAGCCTCTATTACAATATTGTGTAGAAGCTACATATTTTTATAGCCAAAATATAAAAAAAGCCAAAACCCACTCTCAAGTTGTAGGATGTATGAGATAGCTTGATTATTTTCTATCCACTCTTAAAAAGTAAAACTCAGAACAAATATTTTGTTTTTTTAATCAAGCTCGGTATCTGCCAGAGGTAACAGCCCATGTCAGGTTCTGTTGGCGACAGGACAGATCCAATCTACGTACAGGAGCTCATGTCAGGTTCTGTTGGTTACAGGACAGATCCAGTCTACGTACAGGAGCTCCGCTAGAAATTTTGGACCCCATGAAAGCACATGATTTTGCATCCCAAATTTTGAATCATCCTAACCCCCCCACTTTACTGCACCCCTGCCCATATAAGCAACATCCATCCATCCACCCATCCATCCATCCATCCATCCATCCATCAATTTTCTGAAATGATTTGTCTTATTCAGGGTTGTGGGGAGTCTGGAGTCTATCCCAGAGGCAACAGGCACAAGGTGGGTAACAACCCAGGATGGGGCGCCAACCCAGCTCAGGGCGCAAGGCGGGTAACAACCCAGGATGGGACGCCAACCCAGCTCAGGGCGCAAGTCGGGTAACAACCCAGGATGGGGCGCCAACCCAGCTCAGGGCGCAAGGCGGGTAACAACCCAGGATGGTGCGCCAACCCAGCGCAAGGCGCAAGGCGGGTAACAACCCAGTATGGTGCGCCAACCCAGCGCAGGGCGCAAGGCGGGTAACAACCCAGGATGGTGCGCCAACCCAGCTCAGGGTGCGTGGCGGGTAACAACCCAGGATGGTGCGCCAACCCAGCGCAGGGCATATAAGCAACAGAGCAACAGAAATAGCATTTCCATAAGAATTTTGCTTTGGGAAATAATAATAAGTTAATCTTTGGTCTATGAGACCTTAAGTAAAGTATATTGTTTTAATTACTGACAATTTTACATCTCTCTTCAGTTATAATAATTTATACTTTCCATACTTTACATTGTAATATAATGTTTTTTATCGTATTGTCCCATCTCTCCTCATGCTCCTAATGACTCTCCTCATGATGCTGTTTTTGTTGTTGATTATTCTATTAGACCTTGATGAAACCAAATTAAATAAGTAGCAGTATAACTCATTATAACACATTATAGTTCCGATGAGGTGAAAGTTATAAAAATATGCATTTATTTTATTGGAATTAAATGAACTACAGAAATGTGTTTTTGAATAAATAAAAATAAATCCTCAATTTGTGATGTGTCAAGGTACTAAAGTAAATACTAATTTAAAGAAATTAAATTTCAAGCTCAGTGCTCTTTTCAAAAAACAATACTGGTTTTAGTCACTGCAAGCAATATTGACAGTATGTATGGATATTGATTTGTACGCAAATGTTAATACCTTATTAATGAAGGCATAAATAGATATAATATCGGCTTCTCGTTTGTGAATATAAGTCACACATTTCGTACAGTTCCGTCTAGGGCTCCTCCAGTAAAGATGGTTCTTTGTGCATTTTGTCCTCGCGCCAGACCCGTAATTTCTGCAAACCAGACGCATGTGTGCACATTTCATTAGGCACCGAGGGTCCATTCTAACCAGAAGGGATCGTCCAAAAATCAAGAAGCATAAACAGCCCTGAAAATAGTTTCTGTAACCGATGATTTGGGGGAAATGGCGTCAGATTTACTGTTACTTTTGCAAGATAAGTTAAATCAACCTGATGGGATTGGACGTTGTTCTGAGGAGAATATTTGCATCGATCAAGATGAAGAATTCGGTATGCCGGCGTCACTAAAAAGTGTACTAGTTTTGTCACCTAGCTAGTCATCTATTATCCAGTAACAACATAAACATAAGGATATGAAAACAATCTTCATGTCTGTACTAGCTCCTTTGGTAATTTTGTCTTTGTTCATTTGCTAGAAGGCAAATTATCGTTATCTTAATCGAGTGTTGTGTTAACAAGAAGAACCTTGTGGAGACTACATAGATTTATGAGTACTTTCATTTTTTAAAACTGAATATTAAATTAAAGAATTCGGATCTATACATTTCTGATCTGACAGCTTGTCGATATCAAAGCGTCTGAGATGCGTTGCTAGGAGATTTCTAAGCACCTATCAACGAGCCCAACATTTTTGCAGTCGATTGGTCAGTCCCTCACAGTGGGCTGGTTTTGGAAAACGCGGTCCTTCTGTGTGTGTCCTCGTTACAGAAAGGAGCCTATGGAACCTACAGAATGAAAAGCAATAAATTAACCTTTAAAAACATCTATAGCAGAAATACTATTATTGTTTGTTTATCCACCCCAAAGGCACTGGTGCAAATATGTTTTCAAAGTTAAGAAATTTTAACATTATACAAGTGAAAATATTATGGTGACTAGGGAAGTGCCCATTAAGTCCAGTGAACACAATTTCTTGTTGAGTATTTTTGATATACTCCATTGCTCCTCTTGTCCTCATGGCCCAATTTTAAATATATA
>JABFEB020000033.1:14571622-14586388 GCA_019775895.2 Stomatorhinus ivindoensis | reverse complement strand
GTCCTGTCCAGTGCTTCTGTGGCTGCGTCGGGGTGTGTTTGGTGTACAGTGTAGGCTGTCCTGTCCAGTGCTTCTGTGGCTGCGTCGGGGTGTGTTTGGTGTACAGTGTAGGCTGTCCAGTCCAGTGCTTCTGTGGCTGCGTCGGGGTGTGTTTGGTGTACAGTGTAGGCTGTCCTGTCCAGTGCTTCTGGCGCTTTTCGGTTTCAGGCATGGAAGCTTGGTTTGGGAAAAAAAACAAATGATAAGAAAATCATGTCAAGTAGAAGTATTTAAATGAAATGTAAAAAATGTTTGTATGTGACTTTCTATGAACAGCTTCATCTTCTGTGCTCATTTCATAAAGGTTGTAATTTTGCTAACTTCTAATTGTTTTCAAATAAGGTAAAATTTTCCTATACTTTCCATGTGCTTTCATGGATCCCTTGGAATAGTTAAGTGATGAAAACTGGATAGCCAGACTAACCAGTTGCTCAGGAAGATGGATTCCCAAATACATCCTGAACAGATTCAGATGCAGGTTAAAGGGCCATTTTACTACAGCGATCGGCCCACTTCTGTGTGAAAAGCACTTGTCATCATTGCTTTCAAAGCAAACTCCTTGCACAACTGCTGCGCATGAAATAGGGAATTGACGAGGAAGACCGCTTGTGCTCCAAAGGGTCGCTGAGCTTTGATCTTCTGCCTACTGTGAGCCCTGGGCCACTGGGCTTCCTGTCAAACTGGCATCAAGGCAAATGGGATGTAATCTACTCTGGAGCGTCTAGGTCTATGTGTTCCAGCACTGCAGTGTGTTCCAGTGAGACTGCAAAAACCGAAGTCATTTACACAGCGGGTGGTGTGGTGCCTACCCAGCTAATTAAATGTATGGAATAAAAATGGATGAAACTGACACCAAGCTACGTAATAATGCTAATAATACAAAAACTACTACCAATACTAATCCATCTTTCATCACCCACCATCAAGCTTCTTCTTGCAATAATAATTTAAAAAACGAAATAATTACATCCGAAATAATGTACAGGACAAAATTATAATACCTTTTAGGTATGAGGTTCTGTAAAGATTAGTTTTACTAAAAGGAGACTTTCTAGAAATTTCTTTTGGATTCCAGAGTTTTATGTGTACCTTCTGGCTAGTAAGGTTTAGTGCATTCAAATAGCAATCAAAACGTCACAGTATGCAGGGAACATTTTTATATGTTTTTAATGTTTCTACTACATGTTTATAATTGACAACAACATTAATTCCTGTCCCATGCAGACTGGAATTTAATGAAGTAAATTGTACATTTTTAGATTAGTCGTGTGTAATAATTGGGTTTCAGGAGAACCAGCAGTGTTCATTTGTTCACTTTTGTCTAAGAGTCAGAGTGTTGATGTTCAGGCTTGTTGTTGCCTCTCCATGGGAGGATTTTAAAATTTTCTTGCAATTCCTGAAATGACTCATCTCCGCTTCTTGTACCGAGTCACGCATTTTCCAGCAACTGCAAAAAAAAGTCACTTAAAGAAGTCTAGGTGGTCAAATTCTAAGCTTTATTGATTTATGCTGTGGGACGTTACTGATTCAGCCCCGGATCTGTTTCCTGTCACTGCTCTTTTGCTCTCTGGTTGCTTCCAATTTTCTACGTCTATCCCCCGTGGCAATCGTGCCATCCCTCTCTGCCTCTCTCTCTCGACAGAAGTTTCTGCCACAGCCCAGAGTCTCTTCTTAGTGTAAGGGACCAAGGACCAACATGGGTGTCCCCCGCCCCCCAGGGTGTCCCCTCCCTCCCAGTGGTGCATTTTCTGTGTGTCTTGCTGTGGAGGTCTCTCAATGGAAGCATGACCTCCAAAATGAGTCACATTTTGAGATGCAGAACTGAAATAATGCTGCTTGGAAACTCACAGATCCAAGGTCTGGATGCCTGTGATCCCAGGCAAAGAACAGTTTAACCACTGAGTACCCCCCCGCATTTGATTTAGCTTTGCTCACACCTTCCCCCCACCTAAAAATAGACTTTTGCATTTAAATTATTGTGCCCCCCAATATCAAATTCTGTCCTACGCCCCTGCCGCTTACTGTATAGTTATATACCTCAATGGCAGTGAAACTGTAGCACAAATTGCCAGTGATAATCACTGGCAGTATTAGTGCTGCCATTATTAGCACTGCCTTTAGCTTTGAGAAAAAGCTATTCATGGATGGAATGCCCCATGTGCTTGCAATTCCTTTTATGTACCTTTGGAGCTCGTGCACTGTAAAAGTGCAACAGAAATGTGGTATAAGGTTTTCTTATAATCACTGCTACTTCCATTCACATTTGTAAACATTTTTTTTCTAAAACACATTTTTTTCCAAAGCAAGATACTCCCCATGTACCTGTTATATATTTGTACGTCTGGTTCATTTCAGGATTATTATGGTGTAATGTACAGAAATACAGACACTAACCTAGGGCCAATGTCCAATCAGGCAGCTTGCCCCTAGCTCCCGGGGTCTTGAGTGACCCCCGCTTCCCCATCACTAGCTGGTCCTAGTTATGCCTAACAATATAATTCATCCATTCTTAGCCAGCTGGGCCACATTAACTGAGGCTTCTGTTGGCATAGGGCTTCGTAATCAATTGCTATGGTAACACAATGGCTGTTTCTGTGCCAATTCCACGGCCTTCTGCCAGTTCACACAAAGATAAATATAAACAAAAATGAAAAATAGACTCCACAGTAGAATTAATGTCCATGTTGCACTGATCTGTGATAAAGTTCTGGTTCAAGACATCTTTGTAAACTAGTGCATATAATGTATATAAATGAATTTCAGGCCTTGAAATTTTCTTCATAAAACAATAAATTAATTCTTTGTCACAAGCTGGGGGCCAGTCACCTGCCATCCAGGGTGTCCCCTGCCATTTGTCCTGCACTGCCTGAAAAAGGCTTTTGGTTCACTATCACTTTATACTGGAAAAGCAGTATGATGGATGGATGGATGGATGGATGGATGGATGCATGGATAGAGTGCAAAATTTTCTGTTAGTCCATGAGGGCACTGCAAAGCAAAGCTATACCCCAAAATAAATATGGATTGAAATGTCTCCATGATCTGCCTTTATAGAAAGATTGTTAGTATCGGCTACAGTGCACATGAAGGATTGATTATCTGATCATTTGCACTTCTCTGGCTCATACATGCATCCAAAGTTGTTTTGTTAGCCAAATCCATTTTGACACATCAGTAATGCAGTAATAGCAAACAGTAGATAGTGCCTTGGACTTCTTCCTCTCTCCCTCTTGCCGCCTCATCCCAACATGCAATGAACAACATGCAACACTATCCCTATTTGTCAACGTGGCAGCAAGGGCGACATGGAGAAGCTGTTCCCTATAAAGATTTCCACATCATTGATATGGAACTTGTGTGGACTCTCCAAAACCGACACAGTTATTGTTTAGTAACTTGAAAAATGGTCTTAAAAAGCAATATGAAAAAGAATCCTGCTAAGACTGTGGATTATGATTCTGTGTGAAAAAAAATTGTAATATGATATTTTTGCCATATCACTACCCCTAAATTGAGTATTAAAATATTCAGTGCTCAGGTTATAATTGTTGCTTAACCATAAACAATGCAGATAAATCTCTTACTTTTGACATTACATACATACATGCTGTAAAGCCTTTTTTCCCCAATCTACCTGATATAAAGATGGCTTTAATTGGTTTTCTTTAGTCTGTACTAAAGTATAAATACTGAAGATAAAGACAACAATGAGTTGAAATGAAGAGAATTTTGACTGAAGAAGGAATCCAGTTTAATTTTTAGTTTATAAATAATCTGTAAACATTTTTACCACAACAAATGTGATTTCTGTGAAATAATAACAGTAAGGCAACGTATGTGGTAGTGATTGCATGCTAATACTGACCCTGTAGTTTTGGTGTTCTGGATACATGACAGTTACAGCACCATGAAGTAAGTAGTTGATGTGTTTGTAAACCCTGCTGGTTTGTGACTCATTTTCTCCCCTCGATTGCCTTTTGATAGAAAACATCAGATAAGACCAGCGGGGCTGCTATTCTCTCCATAAGGTCCCCAGATTTGTCTGAAAAGTAAGTTCTCATAGTTGTCTTTTGTTTGGAAACACTGACATTGCAATTTATCTGAAAGTCTCTTTTTATTCTTTAGTAAACACTTTAGATGCGTAATCTCTTAAAAAAGCATTATAGTATTATTGTAATTGCATATATTGAAAAAAGTATTTTGAATATCTGCATCAGATGCTATTTCCAAAAATATATCTTTTTACATGCCAACGTAAAGCTGACCAGAATGATTGATCAGAATATGTATGGATAGATGTTTTGAAATGCTCCTGTATTTTTTTCAAATTGCTCACAGTGATGTACCAAATCCCCTACACTATAGTCCAAAGTTTTTCAACAATTATTATTATTTTATCTCATTTCCAGTTGTTTGGTAAAGCTCTGCAAAGGCTGCTATTGTCTAACTGGATGAGAACAATTCGTTTTAATGTAACTTCTTCTCCATTTTCACAGGATGTATCCTGATGATTCAATGGCAACTTAATATGCCTGTAATTACAAATGTGTTTCCTGTTACTCCAGGAACTCCAGCAAAGACCTTCAGGTGTACTATGTCCCCAATGAAAGTTATAGCGACCTGTTTGAGGAGATCTATCGGCGTGACGAAGCATTCTATGTCATCTCTTTCCATAGGGTGAGGATATTCAGTGAAAGCAGACATATCACATTTCCGTGTTTCTGATTAATCACATTAAAAAAATCTCAATTATCAAAAAAGGTCAATTATCTGGTAAAAAAACAGCCAAATTTGCTCCAATATATATATTTTTATTGATGTAATGGCAAATAACTCTTGTTTAATAAATGTTTTTCCATTTAGTGCACAAAGTGCATTGATTATTCCAAGGCTCTAAGGTTTCACAGACGTACTATGTAGATCAATGACACCAAGAACTGAAAGGTTGATAAAACATTGATGAAATGCTCAACTTATAAACTTATAACTTATAAAAAGTTTACAAATCCAAACCACATTCAATATGAAATTCCAGTAAAGTCCATCTACCCACCTCTTAAAGGAGAATTTTATAACTTCACATATCATTCCTTCTGTGTAGCGTATTAGACAAATACAGTGAAGAGTTTCCATTTTCGTGTTTCACTTCGCGGGGTTTGGATCATGTTTGATACTTGGCTGATCCAGGCAATTCTCAGTGACTTTTTGACATCATCTAAACTACTGTGATATATCACATTTGAAGACAGATGTGAGTCATGTTCAAAGACAGGCGTGAGTATTGATCCAATACAAGTACTGTGGCAAATTCACAAATGTCAATTTCAGGATTTTTATGAATAGTTAAAAGGAAGCTGTAAGGTGAGTTGTAATTTAAGAGTGACATGTTCTTTTTTTTCAAGGAAAGGTTAGGAGTGAAACACATTGTCACAAATCATTCATACCATGTATACATTGTGGCCAGTGATGCCTCATTATTGTTCCTGCTTTGGTATATGACATACTGTGGTACAGTTTCATTATCACTTTGTAGTTTATAAAGACATCTCACCTATCCTAGATATGATCCTTTTGTGAACGATCCCTATGATCCTATGCTGGGTAAGGAAATCACTGCTTAATTCTTTCCAAACCAAACCCTTGTCCCGAATTTCTTTCAGGATCATTAAAGTTTGTCATGTGTTATCTCTTTAATTAGCCATGAACTGATTACAGCATGTGACTCGTTTTCGATCAGGTCTCTTTGCTTGTTGATTATTTGCTGACTCAGGCAAATCCTTTGGAAGATCGATGTTTGATGAAGGCTAATGCTAAACACACTTGCCTTTTGGATCTGATGAGCTGCTCCTGGCTTCCTCGACAATCCCATTCACTCCCTTTTTTGAACTTCTTAAACAAGCTGGTCTGCTTACAGACGTCTGTCAGTTCGGCAGTTTATCCTCCAGCTTCCCCAGATTGATTCCTTCTCTCTGCTGTCAGGTCAGGGCCCAAATCCAGTATTCCATCCTAAGTATAGTCCCTTCCCTAGGACTTGTGAAGTGGAAAACTATTTACATCTAGAATGTTCACTATGCATGTACTGTCCACTGTTAGGTGTGATCTTAATGTTTGTTATAAACAAAAAGTTCCCGATGCTTATGATGCAAATTTAATTAAACACATCTCATCTTGCTCTCGTTTTTAAAGGCAAAGACATATAGCGGTGAGAATGTAACTTGGCATCTGAGCACAGACACAACTTGGTGTCAATCCTGTGACCCTGGAGCATTCTTTGGAGGTTAAGGGTCTTACTCAAGAGCCTCACGGATAAGAAGCAGCCTTCCTGCTCACAGGCACTGAGGTGCAACCATCTGAGCCACCCTCCACTGCTTTGACCGCTTGCTCATTATCACATGTGAATTGTTTGTTTTTATGGTTTACTTCAGTATTTTGTTTCCTAGGTTTCAGAGTGTATTTTCTGGCTGTTTTACTATAGCGTTTTCATAGGCTTTCTGAGGTCCTCTTGTGTTCTGGATTTAATTTGTCATTTTAAAAGTATTGTAGCGTAGCCATGGCATTGGATGGTGCAATACTAAGGCGGGAGACAGTATAAATCAGCCACAAGGTGGCGTTTATTGCACCCTTACTATTTACTGTAACCACTCATAGACACTCCCCCCCATGCTGGCCAGCCCAGCTTCCCACACCACACACACCACTATTTTCAACACTTTATATTAAATGCTACAGTATATGTGACATTACTTTGTATCACAGTGACAGCACAATAGATGGTGACTACACAAAGCTATTTACATTAAAGCTGGCAGCGGTCCAGCACCGCATTATGTTCTGTTGTACTCTCATGCTCAGAAATCTAGTGCTGTCAGAATTTCTCCAACCCTTTGTTCAGATGCATCACCATAACCAGCTCGGCGGGTGGGATATTGTCGTTGGTCTGGTGCCTGTACTCAGTACAGTAGTTGTAGCTGTCGGTCATCTGGTTATCTGTGAATGTAAGTTGAGATGGTCAGGCTCCATTGGTGTGGAAGGGATCGGAAATTCCTCAGAGAACAGAAGGTGCAAAACGTATGTGGAGACTACTCTGTAGGCTGGTCTTTCTGAGTCCCTTTTGGTTGATGGAACAAGCAGACCCAACTTCGTATTTGATAGCGTCCCATGCCCTTGGCATGGGTGTGTGATGGAAAGAGCAGACTGGATGTGACCTGCACTCTTTGTTGCCCTGGGAATGAAAATCTGGACCCACAGTTTTCTTATTGTATGTAAAGCAGAAGAAAAAATGATAAATTTACAGTTTATAGCCATGAGATTTAAAACACTGTTTGGACAGCTCTTTGTCTAATTAGCTGCCCGAATTCACTCAAGAGAACAATTTCTGTTAGAAGAACATTTCCGTTAATATTTTGTCTTGAAATACTCAAGGATTCAAGGATTTTACTTGTTACATGCAATGCGTACAGTCCAGCTATATCCTGCAGTGAAATGCAAGGTGATCAACTCCCCCGCAATAATGTAAGTTCTGACTTTTAAAATGTAAATGGTTTAGGAGAATAAAAACCTTGTTATCATTCACATGACTGTGGACAACCTTCCGACAGTTTTTTCAAATTATTAACAGAACTTTATGTATACAGGCTTGATATATTGACAGCCCTTTAGTGAAGTGGCTGAGCAGCCTTATTTAATTAGGCTACATTGAAACCCAATGTGTCTTGAGCGGAGAGTAGATTGGGCTGCGTTCCGTTAGAAGGAACTTATGGCTTCTAAATGTCCACTCAGTGAGGGCGTTCTGAACACCAGTCATGTTTTAAGAACTGAGTTGGAATGTGCGCACTCTGGATTTCACCTTCCTCTGGTGGTTAAGCTCTGTTTCACTGTAGGCTAGAGGCAGATGTTTTTGTCTAAATCAGTGCTAGGAGAGATTTGCGCTTGTCACGCTACTCTACCAGTAGGCAAAAAATGCCATCTGAAAGGTACTTGGTTATTTAGTGGTACATCAAATGTTTATACTTCTGAGCTCCTTCTTTAAGACTTTGAGACTGGTTTTTGTCAGTGATTTAAAATTCCAGAGGGATTTCTCTGGAATCCAAGGAAGCTGAGTTTTTCTATCATCATCTAGTTTTTCTATATTCTATCTATGGTCATCAGTATTTCCAGCTTATTTCCTTTCATATTCTAAACCAGCTTCGTTAAGATTCTGAGGAGCAGTGACTGCAGTACAAGTCAGCAATCCAGTAATAAATAAAAGAAATGTTTTCATTCATTTTTTGGAAGTAAGAGCTATTGTACTCAGAACTGCTTATAAATTTGTTTGTGTGGTGTAAAAATATTTCGGAAGATGATCAGACATGATATGTGGCATTTATAAAGCCCTGTCTGAGAACTTTGGTGGTGTCCATTTGTTAATGGACGCCACCTCATCAGTGATCTTTACTATTTAAACTTGTATTTTAGGAGCACCTTCTTCTCCCAGCTACCAACCACAACAAAGGAACCAGACCCAAGATGTCAGTGATGTTGACAGCAATGAATGGCAAGTAAAAAAAAAAACATCTGTTTTATTTGTCGGGAAGAAGCTGAGCAGGAAATATTTCAGTTTAAGAGGCTATTCAGTCAGAAAAACTTGAATTAATTGTCAGGAGAACCAATAAAAGATTACCAATTAAACCTAACTAACTGAATCCCACAGAACCACACATAGAGAATAGTACTTCCCACATTGTTAAACTTGTTACTTTATAACAGTAACCAAAGCTTATAATGTATCATAGGCAGCTAGGATTCTGGTTCCTAAGCCAGAGTGTCCTCACCAGCAGAAAACCGAGTGAAAGGTCAACACTTCATACAGCAGAAACAAACAATCTTAGAAATATCCTTTACATTCACACTGCCTGGCCAAAAGAAAATGTCACCGTTTGAGTTTAAATCAGCATGAGGTATCATTTTCACACAGAAATTGGCCCCCACAAAATCTTGACCTTAACCCCATTGAACATCTTTGAGGTGCACTGAAGAAAACTTTACAGAGTAGTTCAACTCACATACTGTATCATCAATATAAGATCGCAACGAGAAATTAATGCAAACATGTATGAAAACCAATGTTGAGATGTTGCATTAGCATGTGGAAACACAAATGTGCACCATAATCAAAGGTAAAGATGAAATATTAAAGTGTGTAACTTTTTTTTTTTTTGGCCAGGCAGTGCAACTAGGAAAAGGTGAAAATGATTTTGATTATTCAGGCTAAATGTTTTAAGATTAGCAATGTGCAAAATAAGTTGATCCTTTCGTTTTGATTGTATGTTGCTAAACAAATCATCATGATAAACTGTTTGTAAGTTTTACATTAATACTTTTCTGAAGAAATCCAGATGTATGAAAACAACCCCTAAAAAGTTGCAGTTCCTTGTTAAACACTTTGGTAGTTCCAACGCCTGCCAGCATTTCTGCTTCCTTTGATTCTTAGTTTGAATATTGATGCTGCAATGAGAAGCAGACGCATTTCAGTTCGAATCTGCTGAGCAGTGATCATAGTATCTGCTTTGTGGACTCATGCAGTCACTGAGTTTCTTTTTGACCATTAAACCAATGGTTCTTGTATTTCTGTAGGTTCAGCTCTGTTCTGTAAGTTCAGCTCTGTTAATCTTATTCCCACCTGATAGCTTCATCGCATTCATCCAGTTCTTTTTAAATATCTGCTAGGAAAAAATGGTTAGTAAGAAATTTAAACCAGTTTTGATTTCTAGAAGAGGTGCCTAAATGCAAAAAACTGTGGGAGAGTGTTTAAAAGCATCAAAGGGGGGGTTTGTGTTCAAGTACAGAAGGAATATCGATACGGTAACTGCAGAGTTAATGAGATATTTGGTACCATGAAAAATATGATGGTATGCAAAACATATGTGGCCTGTTCTGACCTTATATCTTGTATATTTTATTGCCATATAAATCTTGTTGAAAATAACTTAAGAATGTGTTGGAATTTTTTTAATGTGAAAGCATTATCAACATGCTTGTAATTATTCAAATTTATTATACTTTATAAAATCCCTCTTCAATACGTATACAGTAGACCTTCCTACTCTAATGTAAGCGAGTGATTTACTGTGGCTAAACCATCCATTCATCCATCTTCCATCCGCTTATGCTAGTCAGGGTTGTGAGGGAGTTCTGGATCTCGTCTCCGGCAGCACAATGGTAAAGGCAGGGGCACAGAAGGCCGAAGGCAATAACTAATAGAAACAGCAAAGAAACACTGCTACACAGCATCTTACATGGGGCACAAATAATGCAGTAATAAACTCTTACTTAACGTGTTAATTAACCACAAACTAAGTGTTAGTTACATACTGATCCCATGTTCCCACATCATTAATCAATCATGATGGTTCATGCATTCCACGTAGCTATTATATTTGTTTATGATTTGTACTTGAGTAGTAACCGAGTTACTATTAAGTTACTTGTGCCCCCTAAAGTAAAGTGCTACTCATTGATAATATCAGTATTGAGTATTTATGTCTGCTCAGAAACACAGGTTTATGGACAAAGGAAATTGTATCTTTTAGTGAAATGGGGCCACAGACTTCACCACAGAGCAAAAACGATTTTTGAGCAAAGACAGTGGAATAGTTGAATTCTCCCCAAATGAGCCTGAAGAGCCGAATAGTGTTGCTTGATAGTAATTTGAAACTATTAGCTAGCGCCATACTTTCAGTTGCCCAGCAACCATCATATTCTCCACATTGAGGAATTATCTGTGGAACGATGCGTGTCCTGACTGACAGTCGTCATTTGGTGCGGCCATAGAACATCATTATATTATATTCCTGACTCATCATGGAATCTCAAACTTTATTACTTCAATATACCAGATATTTAGAATAATTCACAGAATTTTTAAATTGAGACAGATGAGCAAAGCTATTAAATTGTACCATTTTTATTCCTTTTTACTACGTATCTGCCCAACTGTCTTGCAAAACATATTCTAATAAAGACTGATTAATTGTTTAAAAAGTGTTTGCACATTGAAATTAAAGTGCTGCTGTAGCAAGGTTGCATTTCAACCTTTGACGAAATGTTATAGTGGTGAGTATATGAATTTTGGTGCAATTTTGTGTTTTAGGAGCTGTTTAAACCAAGTTTTTTATTTTTTATGCCACAAGGGTCTGCTTATGTTTTTCGTTAGCCAGGGAAAATTCACTGTTGAATGTGGGTCCACTATATGGTAGGAAGAATAGGCCATTTAGAGTAGTTTGCTAAATATTTTAAGTATTTCGGGGCATGGTTTTTAAAGGAAAAGGTTACGTTTGTATGGGCTGTGTTTAGTGTTAAATTAGTATCAGCTTGTGTCATTGTTTAGTGTTAAATTAGTATCAGCTTGTTTCATCCTGGAAATTGGTTTTGTTCCGGAAATAATAACATGATATTTGAATTCAAAACATCTGTACAATAGTACAATAGCACTAAAATGCTGTTTTTCAAAATAGAAATATATTGTTGCCTTTCTTGAAACTGCCTTCTAATGTGTTTGTGCGTGAGTGTGTGTGAATGGATTAGATTTATCCTACATTGTGGGGACCGATGTAATAAATACCTCTTTTCTTGATGCTGTGGGAACCATTTTTCAAGTCCCCACAAAGATCTGAGAATGCAACCAAAAACTAAAAATACTGAAAGTCTCGTATTTTGTTTGGTTACTTATGGTTAAGGTTAGGGCTGAGTAAGGATTAAGGTCGTCATGTTGGAGTTTTACCTTTAGAAATAAATGGACAGTCCCCACAAAGATATAATTACAAACCCGTGTGTGTGTCTGTATAATTTGCTTCAGTGATTATTCATATATTAATTTTGGGAAGTCCAAATCTGATATCTCTCATTTTCTATATTATACGTCTATCTCATTTTAGTCTAAACCTTATTTCATGGGCGGTGAACCACATGGAATAGTTTGTTGTGACGTCCCCATAGGATTCCCTGTGAAATGTGACACTTTCTATGGACACATTGAGCCCTAATTTGATAATAGAGGGCCGGTGAGTGAGGGCAAGTCCGGAGAACTTTCTGAGGTGGGCAGCTCGGGCTGCTCAGACTGGCTCCGGGCCAAAGGAAACCTTTCCTCTTTACTCGTGAGGTTTCATACAGACTCTGGCATCAGGCTGAGACAACTTTACTCCAGCTTTGATTCCCCTTCGAGGAAACGTATTTAAACAGGTTGTGCATATACAGTACACAGTAGGATTATAGTAGATTTTGCTCAATTTCATAGAAGGCATGTAACCTTTGCAGTTTTATAAATTGCCCTAATTGTTTTTTTAGTGTAAGTAATTAAGATGAAAGACCTTTTACATGCCCAATTTTTGAACCCGCCACCACCTGTGATCCAGTCTGGCTTAAATGTGCATGCATACTTGTTTTACTTCATTATTTAAACCATGTATATATCTCTCCCCAGCACTGCACTGCAGAGTCCTAGCGCTTACATAAAACGTCTGGTACTGTGAGACTAAACCTTTTCAATTGAAATCATTTGAAGTTTGTGGTTTGAAGAGCTGAAGGCAAACTACACAGAATGAAAGCCATTGTTTATATTCTCACTGCTGTTCATCTTTAAAAAATGTGACCTGTCTGCAAGCCAAAGTACAGTTTTATATTCATAGTCATTGTGTGATGCTCATAACTTCATTATCCTACTGATGGTTTATATCCACTATGAAGTGTGTCTTATTACCAGTTACCAACAGTTATACCGGGTACCTTGGGAACAAATTAACTAACATTAGGTGTCTAATGGTTCATTCATGGCTCCTGTTGATTATCTGTGGCACTTTGGTGACTTGGAATTTAGCACAAAGGGAATATTAGGGTGAAGTGAAAGGATTTCATCCATCCATCCATCCACCCTCTACTGCTTATCCGGCCAGGTTGCGGGGGCAGCAGTCTAGGCAGGGAAACCCAGACTTCCCTCTCCCTGGCCACTTCATCCAGCTCTTCATAGTTCCATAGTTTTATTAAATCTTTAAAAGGTATTTAATTTTTTTTTATATGTCAATAGACACCATACTGTGAGTATTGTACTATATCTTATTGTCTCATCAGTAACTTAATACAAACTTCTCACAAATACATCCTGTAATCATTACGAATGTAAGCTGTTCCTTTCACCTGAAAGGATTTATGGCAACACTGTACTTGACGGGGCAGAAATACTTAGTAATACCTCATTTACTACTGAAATACAGTTCATGAACAAATCATTCCTAATGCTAATGTTGTATCTAACCCTTGCTTCTAATGCTAACATGAAGCGTAATTCTCCGTAACTCTACCTTTAACTCTAATGTTCAGTCCCTTCAGCTCAATGATGGATTCTCACCTGGAAGACCCTTCTGTGATTCCCAGCTGAAGTCTGATTCTACTTGAAGGGTGCTTTGTTGTGCAGGAAGAAAGGCAACCCTGTAAATATGTTCATAGTCTGCTCTTCCTAGCGGCAGGGATGTCCCTTGAGCAGACTCTGGATTTATGTCCGTATGGAAAGTTTACATCCCTCTGTAATGGCTTTTCGCTACAGCTGAAGGACAGACCAAAGATCTTATTTTTCCAAATAAAAAACGGAAAAGTAGGAAAAATGATTTTCCTGTAATTTCAGATGTCTAGCTGCTTGGTTTTCCAAATCCTGATTTCATATTCTCTCCCGGATACATTACAAGTTGGCTGTCTGGTTTTATGTTATTTTTCCGTATAATATTTAAAAAATCACCCATCATGCATTTCCTATGGGGAGAGTGGTTTCAAGCAATATCTAAATGAGAAAAGCGCAAAGGGATCAATTAAAACTCAGATTCATGCTATTTGACATCTCTAAATTGACCGCAGTGGATAATTTTCTATGGGAGTTTAGGTGAGTATGTGTCTTGCGATGGACTGGAATCCTACCAAGGATGTACCTTTGCTTTACACCACATACTGCATAGGACAGACTCCAGACCCACGGTCTTGCTGCTCAGGACTAGCAGCTGAAAGATGGTTGGGTGGATAGACTAATTAATACAGATAGTGAAAAGAAACACGCAAATACCAATGCATGCCATGAGTTATTAATAGTGCTTAGAGAACGTAGAGCATCGTTAGTAGAGCACAATTTTTTGTTTCACTCAATTCTCAGTTTAAGGGTGTGCGTCTGTGAATAATATAATTTTTTGCAAACTGCAGCCTAGTTCTTCTCTGTTTCTCATTAATGAAGGGCTTCTTCCTCGTTTTATGAGACTTCAGTCCTGCTTCTAGGATCCTGATACAAACTGTCCTAGCTGTGCACCTCACACCTACTCTTAATGTTTCATATTCCTTTTGAAGGTCACTTGATGTCATCCTGTGATTCATGAGAAACTGTCGGATAAATTGATGGTCATCTCTGGCATTACAATGTTGCTTCCGCCTTTTACTTGGCTGGTTTCTGGTCGGTCCCAGTGTCTCCTGCTTCACTGCATTCCTGTGTACTGCTGTCTTAGAAATTTTGAGAGTAGAAGCAACCTGCTACTCAGTGTAGCCTTCTCCCAGCAGAACCACGATTAAACCAAGATTTAAAAATGCAGATTTGCTTAATGTCATGGTGTACAGTATGTCATAGTGCTTAGTGAAAGCTGGTAAGATCAGATGTGTATAGAAATATTCAGTTAAATTATTAATTACTATGCACCTTGATGACTTTCTGTGAGATTGCGACAT
>JABFEB020000033.1:14556153-14571522 GCA_019775895.2 Stomatorhinus ivindoensis | reverse complement strand
GGGTGCGGGGCACTATGCACCTTGATGGCTTTCTGTGAGATTGCGACATGCGTGCAGGGCACTATGCACCTTGACGGCTTTCTGTGAGATTGCGACATGGGCGCGGGGCTCTATGCACCTTGATGGCTTTCTGTGAGATTGTGACATGGGTGCGGGGCACTATGCACCTTGATGGCTTTCTGTGAGATTGCGACATGCGTGCAGGGCACTATGCACCTTGACGGATTTCTGTGAGATTGCGACATGAGCACGGGGCACTATGCACCTTGACGGCTTTCTGTGAGATTGTGACATGGGTGCGGGGCACTATGCACCTTGATGGCTTTCTGTGAGATTGTGACATGGGTGCGGGGCACTATGCGCCTTGATGACTTTCTGTGAGATTGCGACATGGGTACAGAGTTCTATGCGCCTTGATGGCTTTCTGTCAGATGGTGACATGGGTGCAGGGCACTATGCGCCTCCGGAAAAGGTTAAAGAACAATTTAATCAAAACCAGACTTCTCTTGCCTGGGAAACTGCATGTCTGAAGAATTTGCTGTGGTGAATTGGTTCTCAGAGAATGCAGTTATGTTAAATATTAATTGGCCTAAATTTAATATTAAGACCATACACTTCATTAACTTAAAGCAGAGGTAGTCCATTTTAACTGCAAAGGGCCGGGGTGTATACAGATTTTTGGGAAATTTTTAGGTCAGCTGTTCAAACTCAGGTGTGAAGACTCTTCAGTCAATCAGTCCTCTAATTAGGAAACTAATTAGGGAGTTGCAGGGAAAACAAAATGGCCCTTTCTGGTCACTCCTTACTTAAGGGTACAATGCAAAGAACCAGGCTACACAATTTACTGTGTACTGTGCACAACACCATGCAATTCACAATACTGTGTATGCTATACAAAGTACGGTATAATACAGTAAGTATCGGACAATATGGCACCGAAGGTGCTGTATGGCTTAGGAACAGTTATTGTGCTGTGATTTTAAGGTACTGTGTAATGTGTGTTCAATAAGTTGAGCTGGCACCATTGACCCTGTCTCTTATTACATGGGTTTTTGTTTGTTTCAGAAATCTAATTTCTCACTGTGCTTGCATCTGGTTTGTGTCTGAATGGAACGATGCCAATTTGTGATTCAGCTCCACTCCCCATTCACTTTGGCCCTGTGTTCCTGGTGTAGCTCCTAACGGGGACTAAATCGCGATGGATCGGTCGATCATGGCAAACCAGTGGTATTCCTTTTCCAATGCAGCTGGTTCTTGCGAGGAAAACATTCTGATCCTTTTATGTATCCATTTTTTCAGTGTAGACTACCTTACTGTTTCAGTATGTATTAAGATACTGTGAAAGGGGGAGGTCTTGTGTTTGAAACCCTCCTGGAGAAAATTTAAATTGTGCTGGATTTTATAAAGATTATCTATGATGAACCTCAAGCTGAAATGGGTAGAAATAAGATTAGCTTGCAACTGGTTTCAAAATTTTGTTGTTTATTTAAGGCTAGCTTTAAGGGTGATGTCAGAAACCATGAAGAATCCATCAAGATTTGAGAATGCATTAAATAGCTAGATAAATTTCTTGCTCTCATAAGTTCTTCCATTTTTCCTTGGTGTTACAGATAGCGTGATAAAGGACAAGGGACATGAGGTGATGATGCAAATTGACTGTGAAGTCACAGACACCAGGATCCTTCACATGAAGACCTCCAGTGTCCCATTGTTCCTACGTATCAATCAGACTGGCTCCTCCTACCGTACTGGCCCAGCCAAGTCAGGCTGCCCTTGGTGTAGGGGTCCTTACGGCTTCTACTTCACCAACGTTATAGAGATAAAAAATAAAAGTACTTTGCTAAAAATAAAAACTTCAGTATATTATTTTTACTTTAAGTGATGCAAGTCTGTAAGTATTTTGTTAATATGTATCATTACTCATTTATGTTTCTCAATCTCCTGATTTACTTCATTTTGACAGCTTTTTTGCAATTATATAAACCCAGAGAATGTTCTCTTAGTAAACTGAAAACGTTTTCATGTATCTGAATAGTCTTTTTTAAAGACAACAAATTCTTTGTAAATTATTTCCCAGAATCCCCATGAACACAGGTGGTTTTGTGCTTAATACTTGTTCTTCTCAATTGCATTACATGAATTATTGATAGTATGACCATTTCAGGTTTGCCAGAGTATAATTGGCCCTTTAAGGCATTTACGAAATCCTAAAAAGATTATAACTGTATCAAACAGGGCAACTTTTTATAACGTGGTACAGACCCTCCTGTCAGGAAAGGCACAAGCCAACACTACAGTTGCACTTAGTGTAAATAGAGGTATAACAGCACTGACCCTGCATCTACACAGCATACGCACACCCAGCATGCTGTTATTTAAATGAATTCTGCCGGTTCAGTTTGAAATTTCTTATGTCAGTGATTTATTCCTCAAAATTCACTTCCTGTTTCTCTTCAGTAAAACAAAAATAAAAAACTGTTTTTGCGCTGTGTAAATTATTCCATAACTCATGTCTTTTGCACTGTAATGTTTGTCCTGTCAAGAATGTTGCACTGCGGGATCAGGGTCAACATTATTTCATTTTACCCAAAAAGCATTTTACTGTATATGGCTGAGGTGACAATAAAGCTTTACTCAACTTGAATAAACATTGAGCCATTCTTGATCCACATAGACTGGTTTCTTCAAATGAATGAAATGATAAGGCCATAGTAATTGAGCAAAGATAAACTGAAAGTGACGAGAAAGCAGCTGGAATATAAAAATGGAGCCTTAAGGCAAGTCTGTTTGTCTTTTCTCTTCAAAACAGGTTGCTATTACAAGTCCCTTTATTCTCCAGTACATGGGATCATTTGCACTCTATGACATCAAACGATGTTTATAGGGGAGCCGGACCCCGGAATATGTCTAACAATACAGGAATCATGGGCTTGTGTTGTGTTACAGGTCCATTTGTGTTTTCTCAATTTCCAGTGTGACACACTGTTGCACACATCATGCAATGGGCTTAGATTGTAATTCCTAGCAGAGGTAAACTGAGACAGTGGATTTGAGAAGTGGACAAATTCCCTACAGTACACAGATGTTGAACTTGTAAATCCATGCTTCCACTGACCTCCAATCTTATGAGGCTTATGTAATCCTTAAATTCTATTCAGTGAACAATTTGATTTATCCAAGCATTACCGCAGAAAGCTTGAAACCGTTTATGCACAGAAGCAGCAGTTTTATTTTACTTTATATATTCAAAGTTGGATTTTATTTGTAGCGTTGGATTTGTAACCTGCAATGTCCAATTTGAAACTGTTTTAAAGATCTGCTCAGGAGTAAGTAGCAGAAATATTAATAAAAATTGTAAGTGAAAGTCAAAATGACATAAAAGTGAAGGTCAGAATGAAACCATTAAACTATTCGCCTTCCCTCACCATATCACATATCCAGCACTGTCCGTAGCAGCAACTGCCGCTTCAGCAGCCTTGCGCATCCTGCTGGAATTTACAGTCCCTTTGTTTTATCATTTTTTCCCCACCAATAAACAGCAAAAGAAGTCTAACACAACAACATAAACATATATATCGATTTTTTATTTCAGAAATTAAGTGCTTTTGTAGAAATATGGGTAACACTTTTCTTGATGGGGCACATAGTATTATGCTATTAATTATGTATTAATTAACCATAAACTAAGTCTTAGTTAAATACAGACCTCATGTTAATTCATCATTAATGAATTATGATGCAAGTTTTATCAAGTTGTTTCTGCATTAATATTTGTTAATTTTGTGAACCTTTGTGAACTACTGAAGAAACTACTGAAGGAACAATAATGAATAATACAAGTTAAATGCTGATCTCATGTTCGTTCATCAGTCATGAATCATAAGCAATTTTATCCCAGGCAGTTACTATATTTGTTATATCTGTTAATTTTGTAAACCTTTATGAACAAGAAATGAGTAAAACAAGTGAAATAAATACTGATCTCACATTTGTTCATCATTAATGATTTGCGGTCTCAAGTGGTGTCTGTATTTTTGTGATTTGTACTTCAGTAGTAACTGAGTTATTATTAAGTATCTGTGCTCCATCAAGTACAGTGTTACCATGTTATGGATACAAATAATGAACCTTGTGCCACACAATGTGTCCTGATTTTCTTTGTTGAACATGCAGGAGCTTAATCAGTTTAATAGTGATTCTTGGCATACACATAAAAATATGCTGTAGAAGAAAACTAAAATATGTTTATTTGTTAATGTTTTAAAGTTTCCCTACCTTATGTCACCCTCAGATAAACTATTTGGTATTTCTACATAATGTTAATACATCTATATTATTTTATATTATAGTACAATATATACAGTATATACTATATTTGCATCGCAGGCGTAAAATTGCAAAGCCTTGTCATGCTTCAACAGTTGATTAAATTTGCCAGTCATCCCTTCAGAGAGCAAGGGTGAGCAAGTATTTAAGAGTTCACTGAAAACCAAAAATAAATACACAGAAGAACACCACAGAATTGGTAAAATGCCAATGCAGACTGATCCACAATCCACATAAACATACTTTTTCTCTTTTTGTACAGAAAAAACATCCTTGTTCTCAGCATGGCTCCTTAGTAGGCAAATATGACATTGTATGTAACTTGATGGCCACTGTCCCATGCGTAAAGGGCTTGCTCTTTGGGATTGTAGTCAATCTGTGTGGTGTAGGTGTAGTTGTTCATGAAGGGAAGCCTAGGAATCATTTGAGTATTTGTGTGGGTGTCAAAAGCATACGAGATATTTGCATTCATCTGGTTGCATTTATCAATGGCATAAAGAACACCACACACAATGAAGCAGTTCCCATAGAAGTCCTTCCTTAGCCCAGTCCTCCAGGACGTCTCCTTTTGTATACTCAGGTCAACTGGATTCAGCTTGCTCAGCATGATCACTTCCTGGTGGAAGTTCTCCTCGTCAACTGCCGGGTAGACCACCCACAATCCGCTCTCGTCTACTGCGAAATCGATGTCAGAGTGGCCCCTCCACTTCCAGGGTGCAGATGACTCAAAAACAGCATCGTGAAGTACTGTCCATGTAGCCACGTACCTCCGTCGCAGGTCAAACTTGATTATGTCTCGGGAAAAGGCCCGGTTATAGAAAAATGCTCCATTGAACACTACGTGACCAGTGCCAATCCAGTGGTAGGGCAGTTTGTAAGAGTTGGTGATGCGTCCTGCAAAGGAAGCAATTAAAGCATGTCTACAGACACACTGCTTTCAAAGGAGTACCATCAGATTGTTATATATGCAGATACGCCACAGAATTTTATATATATATATGTGTGTGCGTGTGTGTGTGTGTGTGTGTGTGTGTAAATATAAAGTACCTTTTTTAAAGATCTCCATATTCCGAAACTCCAGAAGGATGTTTCCATAGTAATAGTTTGTGACGTAGATCTTGTCGTCTTGAGCCTTGGGATCCTTCATCCAGGCCCCCTCCTTACGGCCATACATGTTGTGAGTAACCGGATCAGCAACAGTTGCCAATGTGTCTTTGCATTCTTCTGCAAAGAGCAAGGGCAGCTTGCCATTTAGATTATTTCCTCAAATGGGTCCAGCAATGATTTAATGCCAGTTAAACAATGCAAGGGGTTTTCATAGTTTCTACAATCCTCCAATCTCTCCTACATGAATGACATTAGATACATATAAAACAGATTGACATCGTGTTGCTGCACACACCACATGACAAACCACCTCAGGGATAAGAACCTGAGCGCGGCCATGCAGCAGGCGATGCCTCAGCACCACACTGGTCCAAATGGACCAGTGTAAGCTTTCTTCTGGTGGCTAGAGTGCCAATCCTGCATCCAACCCTCAAAATTTCCCTGTTAGCTGGAGGACCTCCTTGCAGGGCTAGATGTAGATTAACATCATACCCAGGATGAAGTAATTACAGGTTAAGGGCCTTGTTCACAGGCACAATGGAGGAGCATCTTTCCAGGCATTCATGGGATTCAAACCAACAACCTTCCAATTGCTAACACAGATCCCTAGCCTCAGAGCCACCTCTCTCCTTATTGAGGAACTGATGAATCATAATGAAAAGGTGTGTAAATCTAAATCACTCTGTTGCCGTATGAAGGTGAGGGCGCCTGACCTACCTGAAGTTTGTTTGAGTTCCCGCTTTGAGTCACCCTCAGTCCAGTTGATGCTGTTCCTGTGTTTGTTTGGCACAGGCCTTGATGTAGGACTGGTCTGTGCAGCCTCAGATGCAGTGCTTGGCTTTTGCATCAATCTCACCAAAGTGCTCAACACGCTGGCCTCCGTTGTGCTCCCAGTCGTTGGCACGGTGGTTGCAGGCGTGCTGGTGGTGGGAGCTGCTTGGGTGGGGGTGGTTATACCACCAATGGTTAAGGGAAGCGTGGTGGTTCTGAGAGCTTCCGTAGTCAAGGATAGATCATCGGCGGTATCTGCCCTAGAAGTAACATTTGTAGCAAGCACAGGTGGTGACGTGGCAAATGTGGTCCCCTCTGGGATTGCAGAAGTCACGGTTGGGCTCACAGAAGAATGAGGCTCCCAAGTCTTTCCAACATCCGTGATAGTAGTTGTGGTTGTGGTTGCAGCTATGTTGGTCACTGGTCTTACCCAGGAGCGGGCATGCGAGGTCGACGGCTTGTGCTCGAGGAGAAGATCTTCAATAAACAGATCGACGGAGCCGTCGCCACTCTCAACGTCAGAGTCCGCTACTGCTTAGAGGAGAGACAGCCACCAGGGCGTTGGCAATACAGACACTGTCTGTGACGTTTTCTCAGAGATCACAGCTTCACCTTTGCTCCACACAACAGCGCCTCCTAGTATAAAGTACTAAGCTCTAATATTAGCTAAAGTACTTTAAAGTTTAACATTTTTTAGGTGCATTATCTCCATTTTGGGGGCGGCATGGTGGTGCAGTGGTTAGCACTGATGCCTCACACCTCTGGGACCCGAGTTCAAGTCTCTGCCTGGGTCACATGTGTGTGGAGTTTGCATGTTCTCCCCGTGTCGTCGTGGGGTTTCCCCAAAGACATGCTGAGGCTGATTGGAGTTGCTAAATTGCCCGTAGGTGTGCCTGTGTGTGTGACTGGTGTGTGAGTGTGCCCTGCGATGGGCTGGCCCCCCCGTCCAGGGTTGTTCCCTGCCTCGTGCCCATTGCTTCCGGGATAGGCTCCAGACCCCCCGCGACCCAGTAGGATAAGCGGGTATAGATAATGGATGGATCTCCATTTTGCATTTCATAATGAAATAGCTGCCTTTTTCTTGTCTCTGTGAAGAAAACATGAAACTATAGTGTGATGTGATATAGTGCCCTAATAATAATAATAATAATGTACTTTGGAATAATGCTTGGATTCTTCAGGGTCAGAGGTACTTGCTGTAGAGAATATCATCTGATCCTGAACTGATTTTGTGGGTTAAAGCCATTTTGGTGAAGGGTGCTATCATACTTACAATTCTCCTTCGTGTCACCCTCCTCCACAACATTGGATTTATAGAAGGTTATTCCTCTAATGGCTGTCCCACTCGAAGCTGCTTTTTTCTGATAGGATGTCTGGGGTTCCTTCCTGTCCTTTGTGTGCTCCTTCGGTGCTTCTGGCTGACTTTTCTTCAGCTGGTGTAGACTGAGCCCTTGGTTCCCAACAAACTTTTCTTCATAATTTTTCTATCCATGAAGATAACAAAAATACTAAACAAGTGACAGACATAAGCTGAAACTGTCATACATGCAGAGTATTCCCTTTAGATTTGTTTTTAAAAAATTACATGTCCATTCGGGAATCACTCTGACTCATGTACTCTGGGGGGGGGAGGGGGGGGGGAGACCATTGGCTGAGATAGGTTTGAGTTATTTGAGTATTTTGGAGCCGAAAGAGAAACGGGGAAAAATAGAACATCAACGATATGCTAATCAAAGCACGAAGTGCTAGCGTTGAAACTTACCGATCAAGACGAGGGCAGAAGTGCTTTCGATAAAATTCCTTGATAGCTGGAGGGGTGATCAGTATCATGCCGAGGGATTCATTTAATTTAATTGTGTTCTGCTCACAGTTTGTCTACTACTTTAATGGATCGTATCAGACACAGAAGATTAGTAATTAGTTACAGTTACTAGTTAATTACTTTACCAATTGCTGCATATAAAAGTAATTAGCTAATAAGGAAAGTAACTTTTGCCTTATTTTATTTTGTGTTATTTAATTTGAAAAGGTAGCCTATTTCATAACACTATTCCTTACCGCCAAAAGTAGTGAAATTATTGTAATATTTACCAACACTGGTCTTATATCTTTATAATAATTCTTCTAATAATTCTTCTTTTGTTAGGCTAATTCATGTCAGTTTGCTTGGCAGTGAAACAGGTAGCTCATTACTAGACTCCAATGTGAAAAGAGCTCAGTAGCATTAAGCCTAAAAGTAGGAATAATCTATTACAACTCAGATGGGGGTAAACTTTGTCCATCCTGAAAACTGTCGCTAAAAATGCAAATAACAGATGTTGCCATAATTGAAGTGATCACTTCATATATCCATAAATGTAACATAGAAATTCTGTCTTCAAGGGGCCCCTAGATTTGGGACACCCCGGGCGGCTGCCCGCCTCTGCCTTACGGTTACTCCGCCCCTGCCTGTACTTGCTTTATATTGGTAAAAAAAAAGAATTCTGCAACATGACAAAATCACCAGTTTCACAAATCCAGTGGTCAGAACCCAGCGCCTTACCCCAGCATGTGCATAGGCTGCAGCTGTGTCTCCCAGATTGCTAACACGAATTCTCTTCTCCACCTGCTGATGCGACGAGTCGTCTTTAACTTGCGCCCGCTCATAAATGCTGGTCTTCGGGGGTTCTGCGCCTTTCATGTGGTTTTGAGAAACTACCTGTTTAAAGAATTAGAAAAGTGGCATGGCTTAGCTGGGAGTTTGAGTGGTTTCCCTCTAATCATGTTTGTGGGGGGTGAACTCTGCAATGCCAGCAGGGCTGTGGGAGAACTGGCAATGCTTAATAACTCCAGTAGGCGACATCCATAGTTACTACTGAAAAAAATAAACGATGCAGCGCGACCGCCTTGTGGACTCCACACTAACACCAGAATACTAGGTGCTGCAGTTTCCAGTGTATTACAATAGGCTACATTTGCGTGTATTTTAACCTGCTGTGGAAATAGGTGTTATTCATTCTTCTTCTTTATACCTACAGTTTCAAATTAAAATGTTAGAATGCTTAATAAATGAACGCTTTAACTACGTTTCACAATAAATAAAAAGTAACAACTTACCTTTTCTACATTTTCCACACGTTTAAGGAGCTTTGTTGTGGCAGAATGTAGTTTCAATAGATCCATTCCATAAAACGCAGCCTCAAGTAACTCCAGAATTGTTGAAAACTTATAAAGGAGACCACAAGTCGCATTTCATACATCAGAAGAACAAAAATGTGACTGTGAAGTCATTTTCAATATCATTATGCTATTATTTTACCTTGATGCCATTTTCCCCCGCGATTCGGGGCTTCTTCAGCCTAAAATCCCCCTCGCAGGGATTCAGCGCCGACGGAGGCGCAATACAGGCGCACTTGCAGTCCTTTCCTATTGTCACGGTCTCCACTGTATAAAAATCCTGAGGCTGGCCGCTACCTTCCTCGGTGTGCCTGCAGGCGCTGCGGCGCAGTGGTCTGACAACACATTTACAGCTACAGTCAGAGCCTTCCGAAAGCGCTTTCACTTTGTCATAGTCACCCAGCAGCTACAACAAAAAGAAAACGTATATATGATGTGCCACTTAAAGAGACAGTTTTATTCTTGACGAATCTTTTACATTTAGTGAAAGAAACTGACAATACATTTTAGGCTAATGAAATAGAGACTGAAATGAATATACAGGTTGCCTCTCGCTTTTTATAAACCATCCGAAGGACGACAGATATGGTACAGACCCTGTAATGCATTGAAATCATCATTATTATATTTAGAGTGTTTAACTGAGTGAATTTCCTCAATTCAAACAATGCCTTTCCAAAGATAACGCTTCCCCCTCTCAGCAATGACACATCAGGGACTTCCTCTAATTATACGTGCAAATACCTTCGATAAGAGGTTTTCTTGATTGTCCGTTTCTTCTTCAAGTGTCACACTATGGTCAATCGAGTTTGCTTTATTTCCAGGCTTTCCATCCTTCATCAAGTACTCCGAGGTTTCGTTAGGTGAGGCTATACTGCACGTAACAGCCGCGCACAAGAGAAGACAGAGGAACTGCAAGTCAAACATCATCGGTTCCCGAGGAGAACGACCAGAGAGACTGCATTTAAACCCACGCCGTTTTTGTAAAGTGTTTATTCCAGGAAAGTATGCATTTTATAGCTTCAATTAGTATACACTAACTTGTTTCATAAGTCATAGTTAAATTCACAGGGCTTTTTGGTTTTAAGAGAATAGAGTTGCTATGTCGGCATCGGAGTCCGTCATGCCGTTTGTCATGTACTTAAGCTTGGTGAGCAGAACGATTTCCAAGTACGGACAGTGCCGAGTACAGTAGGTGGGAAGAACCTGTTGGGATGAATTTGAAACAGGGAGGAGGAGTTATGCACACTAGAATAAACCACGTATTCTCTTAAAATAACAATTCACAAGTCCTATCTACTATAGTTTATATTTCCCGCATCATTTTTCCTGCTATAACACATGCTACAGTAAAGAACAGGTCAAAATGTGGTTAGAATATCAATGCGTGCATTGTATTTTCAATTAATTGGTACCACACGCAGTAGATTCAAATTAAATTATATTTATAATAACATTTATGAAAATTATTAATGTGTCAAATGTTATCTGAATTCAGATTAACTCTCCATTGTTCTGATTTAATTTCTAGTACGCTTCAGAGTAAAATAACTTGCCCGTTGTTTAAAACCTATTGCTTACGGGGCCAAGATGGTTTGGGATCTAAATGGTGTGGGAATCCAAAGGAAACTGCTGCTCCATACGGCCATGTACTATTCGGGGTCGTAGCGATCCGGGGACTGTCCCGGAGGTTATGGGCGCAAGGCAGGGAGGAACCCAGGCTGGGACAGAACCCACTGACACCTGCCACAATTACGACGACGGGGGAGAGCATATAGGAGCAGGCCGAGGCTCGCCCTGCTAACCACCGCGCCGGCTCCTTCATGTTTTTGCGCACCTGAATTTACTTTGTTATTCCCAGTAGACCTACAGTCGAAAATTCATTACCGGAAACTACTTTAGTTTGCTAATACGTTTACCACAAGCAGACTAGAATGATCCTTTTAGTAGGTCAGCGATCATATTATTTTCTTAAGCATATAATGTGTAATATATTTAGATTATACGTTTTAATGTATGAAATTTTATTTTCTCCAAAACCAAGGAATCTGTCACAGGCAAGTAGCAAGACATATTATTTTTCTATCTACTAGCGCCATCTGTTGGCGTTGTATGCTCATACCATTGACAAATGTAGGATAGCCGAATACATATACTGTAGGACAGCGGTCTGCAACCATATTTACAATGAAATATATTTTTACAAAGAAGATATTCTTGGGGGTAGTCACGGCCAGAAAAGGGGGGGGGGTCCCTCGGTATACTGAGTGTGGTGGCCCCTTAGTGCCATGACAAAGTATTTGCCCCTTCTCTAGTTCCCTCTATTTTTCTTTATCCACAACAATGTTGTCTGATCTCCAAATTCAATATAATACAAAGGACAACATGATTAAACATATCAGTTTATAACAGTTTTAAATGATCGTTTGATTTATTGACGGGAAATAATTTAACAACACCCATGTGACAAAGTAGCTAAAATTTCCCCCCTCCGGTAAAGTTAATACTTGATTGTGCCACCTTTAATAAATACTTGCGGTAAGAGGTAGTAGTGTTTGGCAATGTTATGAGTAAAGTTTGGCCCGGTCTTCTCAACAGAACATGAATTAAGGTCTTGCCACAACATCTCGAAGGGGACTTGAAGGGGTTCAAGTCAGGACTTAAACTAGACCCTCCGAAACCTTAATTGTGTTTCTGAACTTGCTCCTGTGCTTTGGATGGCTGTCCTGCTGTATAACCTTCCCTCAGTACTGAGGCATCACTCAGTTATGGCAAGTTGCTTGGCCTTGAAGGGCAAAGCGTCCTCACACCATGACACTACCTCCACTATGTCTGAATGTGGACATGAACCCTTCTCTTCCGAATAGTACCACTTCTGACTCATCAGACTACAGAACATTCTCTCAAAAGTGTTGGGTGTAATCAAGATGCTTTTAGCACATTTGAGATCAGGCATTTTCATATCTTCATACCGTCCGGGGCTTTATGTTGTACTGGAACATTTTTGAGAGGAAACAAAACTTGGCAAGCATTGCAACTATAATGCGTCAGGATTTCTCTCTCTCCACTCTCCCCCGGTCATAACAAAATGACTGAGCTCCACCAGCTTCCCGGAGCCGGTCGGAGTCCCAGACTATCGGCACAGACATAAACAATATAGCTTACCCTAATATTCGCTACGTAGAATGAAAATTCAACGAACGGAATGGACACCACTATTTATGTTTTACTAAGTCTGTGATATTGTTACCGGCCGCAGTCGCCGCCTTTTCTGCCAGTAGACTGTCCTTTCGGGCGGTACGTACGTGTCGCACATATACAGTGTCTAACCAGTGGCCATCCCATAACTTCAGGAAGACAGGATTGTAACCAAGTATAACTGGGTATCCACACAATTCATACACTCAGACAAATTTGAAAACACCATTGGTTTTTATCAGATTTAGGGTGTTAAATGTTACTGGGGATTAAGCACTGCTCATTTACCCATAACTGCACTGTATTGAACCTGGCCATGTGACACTTTGACATCCTACAACTCAAGGATCGTATAGACAGGATTGCAACCAAGTAAAACTGAATATCCATACAATAATGACTCATTAAATATATGACGAAAATCTAAAAGAAGTTTTCTTTCGCCTGATTTCCTTCCTGAACTTGCAGTACTTTAATTCAGAATACAGCCCCTGAATTAGGCCGCGGTGTAACTCTAATAATCATCCGACGGAAACAGGCGGAATTTCCTCAGTTCCGCAGATGACGTTGTGATGTGGAATTGGAAACGTGTGAAAATACGAAGGGCAAACTCCAGCTTGAATTTTAAAAGCTACTTTGGCATTTTAATATTGGGCAACAAATCAGCTCCGTCAGTTTAGAAATGCAGATAAAACGCAAGCGGAAGACAGCTGTCGGTCACATGTGGTTCTGTTAGCGAGTGTTCCTTTGTTTTGTCTGAAACTCTTTGAGATGTAAGGAAGTGCTAAAAATAGCGAATCAGTAGCTCTCAATATTAAACATTTGACATCGTACTTGGTTGGACTTAAAAGCATTTCAAGGTAAGAATCTGTATATTCGTGGTAACCAATTCTCCACAACAGTCGGAATCATTTAATTTAAAAATAACTAACCATGGTCTGGTGTAATTACAAGACGCAAGGAGATAGTAGACAACTATTAAGAATACTTTGAAATTCGGTACTGTAAACGATCAGATCTACTAAACGAAGTGTATACATTTGCAGTTCATGAAGTACTGCTTGCTGTGTTTCATGGCTGGCAGCCTTCCGGGTAGCATTTTTTTCTCTATGATGTAAGTGTTTAGGTGTATACAGTGTTTTGTTTTCATTCGGTAACACTGGGCATGGAATGACTGAGTGGTGCTTTGGTTCCAGGTGATCGGCACTAAAACATCATTTTAACCCGCATATGTTGTAGCTGGATAATTTATCAGACTGCTGTCAGCAGCACAACTATGAACGGTATTTCAATCCATTTATTTATGAATATTGAATATGTCAACTTTACTATGGCGCTAAAAACTTTTGTGCTGACGCGTACGTCTTCATGCAAACAGCGAACAGAGCCCAGGAGCAGGTGAATGAACCCGGAACAGCCACGCAAGATAAAGGCGAGTCCATGGAGGACGGTAACCTGGCTGCGCATGCGTTTTTCTTGATTTCTGTACTTCAAAAATCCAAATACGCATTACTTGTACATTGAATAAATATGTCTTTATATATAGATATCTGGGTTTTTCCAGGATATTTCAGGCCTGGTTCTAAATTCTGTAAACATGAATTTTTTTTTGAAACGTGGTGTTTTTTCCCATTATAAAACTTGGCTGATAGCAACTAGTGTAACTGGCCTAGAGAACAGAGTTATGACCAGCACATATCAGGCTCAGATACTTGAAGTCCAAATACTATGGAAGTAAATCTGTGCCATCAGAATTAGAATTTTATATGCCACTGAAATTCTAACAGTGAATATTTATGCGTTGGAAATATGCATTGGAAATTCGATGTTCCGAATTCACATGCAGAAATACGAGTTATACTTACAGGATACCAAGGCTAAGCAAGAGATTTCAAATCAGACATTATCAATATCCTAATTTACATGTCAGGACTCAAAACTTAATACTGTCTCAAAAGACAGCAAAGAATCTCAGCATAACACTGGAAGTGGAGACAGTTCATTAGAAATCAGTAAGAAGAATATCATGATCTTCACGTACCTAAACAGAGAATAACGAGACTGAAACACCTGCAGGTCGCAGTCTTGGGAGCCCGGAACCAAATGACTCTGGTGCTCGGGAAGAAGCAGGAGAGCGACAAGAGGGTGAAGCTGATGCTGATCAGAGTAAGAAGGCAGCACAACATGTATCGCAAGATCCTAAAGATAAAGGTGAAGGAGGTGAGAAAAGAGTTTGGCATTTTCTGCCTTTCCTGTTGTGCTACAGCAATGAAAACTGACAGATATTTAGACCTTTTTGTACAGAGAGTAAAAGTAAAAACTTCTGCTATGAGTGTGGGCACCAATAGTGGAATTACACAGTATACATTGTCCCCCAAAATTCAGTGCTTAATGCTCACTTTACAGGAAATGTATGTATTATTTAGGCACGTGTATATTGGGATCACAAAATTGTGATTGAACATAAAACTATTTAAAAGAATATTTTCCCACCCAGACCTCCTAGGGGCTCCGTAGCAGTACGAACTGGACAAAAATCCGTAAATAAATAGGAGGCAAGTCACAAATGTAACACAGTCCACAAATAGACAGGAAGTGAACCACAAATGTGCAAAATATGTTTCACGTGTACAAATCACTCTGTATTTTTGTGGATGTTATTTTACACAACGCAAATGTAAAAATACATATTTATGGATTGTTAAATATTTGTGCATCATGGTACATGTTTGTGGACTGTCTTCTGTGGGTTACAAATAAAGTCCAATAAAAGCTTCCATACAAGTGCCACATCCCATGAGGCACGTAACC
>JABFEB020000033.1:14543522-14553957 GCA_019775895.2 Stomatorhinus ivindoensis | reverse complement strand
TACTGCCCTCCAAGACTTTTGGTCTCTCACATACGCGTAGCATTAATTCCTCACTTAGGTGCAAAAAGGCCCGTGGAGTCGACACAGGAAACGCGTGGTGGTCATGTTGTGTCCGTGGTGTGAGCGCTGAGTATAAACTGGTCCTAAGAGATGCACCGGAGGTAGATCATTGGAAATGCAGTATCAGAGCGTCAATTGTGGCAGCCTTTGCTATGTGTTTCACCTTATTGATGAGTGTAATTGCCTACATCTGTCCTGGAATCATGTGATCCAAGTATTTCATGTACTATGAGCCCCTGTCGTATAAGAGTAGGGAGGATGGTTATCATGCTACCTGCCATTCCAAGGCACTGTATCACATGTACGTCCTGTTCTGTCATGAGATTATAATCATTAAGGAAGCAGACAACTGAATATGACGCACGGATCCTTTTATATCCCCTGGAAATGTACATAAAATTTGAAAAAAATTGAAAATTGTTACCTTGCATCGTTAATATGTTCTACAAGAACAACAAGTTTCCTTTTTGGTTGCAGGCCTGCGAGAGCAGGAAAAGGTGGCTTCCCTTAGCAATGACCCCCCAGCAAAGGACAGCAGTGGCCTTATGGTTTCTCTAATGCTATGTTGTAAGTTACACTGAAAATAATTTAAAACATTAAATTCTACAAATATTTGTGAGTTGTTAGGCACTATTTAAATTATATATAATAATAAAATAAGGCGTACAAACCTAACTGTCTTTATCTTTGCTTGTAGTGTCAACTTTGGTGGCTATTTTAGCTATCATTTACATCAAGGCTGGCTTTCAGTCAAACCTGCCCTCTGAACCAAGCAAGGGAAGAGCTGACATTTTTCATGAAGAAATCGGGAGAGTGAAATTCAGCTTTCCCAGCCAGAGGGCAGCATTGTGGCAGAGGAGTGGAATCCATCTTGCGCGGCACCTACAGAGGCCTACGGAGCCGGTCAGCATGATCCTGACGTCGGGTCACGGGGCCGAGAAGACGCTGCGCTGCCTGGCCGTCCACATAGCCAAAGCCTTATCTGCTGCTCTCAACACTTCTGTACTCGAAATCGACGGAACCAGCAAGGCCTTGTTAGACAGTGACCAAGTTAAACTGGACATTGATGAGCACCTGAAAAGGGCCTTTGGCATGAAGAAGGGGCCAGCAGTTATCCATCGGTTTGAGGAGTTCCCCCCGGGCTCCACGCTTATATTTTACAGATACTGCGACCATGAGAATGCCGCTTTTAAGGAGGCTTCTCTGATCTTCACCGTGCTGCTTGAGGAGGTCGAGCATCTGGAGCCGCACATGAGTCTGAGCGATGTGGAGGAGATGGTTCAGGATCACGTCAAGGGCAAATTCCTCTCCTCCACGGAGCCGGCCGCTTTTGATAGAATGGATGTTGATAAATTAGGTGGGCTATGGAGTCGGATCTCGCATCTGGTCCTGCCTGTGGCTGCAGAGAAGGATATTGAGCTGGAGGGTTGTAGAAGCTGAGAACGTGATAAATAATGTTGAGCTGCACCTTCATCCAACAGCAAAAATACATTTAACAATCTAGTGCATTTTACATTTCACAATTACTATGAACTGTTTCCTGAAATCTCATTTTCTCTTACACTTTCTTTCGGAAAACACTTTGACTTTAAATATACAAGGGAAACTTTTAACCGGCTATAATTTACCTCAGGTTGTGTTTTGGACAAAGGAAGCTTGACTTATAAACTATAATATTTATGTACCTGTTTTAGCACAACATTGAGATATAATGATCGGAAGTTGTCTGTTTTTATAGTAGATTTGATCATTTAAGGAGTGAGATTTAACGGTAAGGTTTACATTGCGAATCATGGCCCAGTTGATATTTTATTTAATTTTTGATATTTTATTGAAATCTGTGCCTTAAATACTATATAAATAAAAGATTCTATTCTATTCGCATTGATTGCAGGTTATTTCTCTTCAGCATTCAGTGTATGTGTGTGTATAATATTGGAGTGAGGGAAAGCACTGTAATTTAACATATCCATTTATTTATGGGCTGCTAAGCTAGATATTTTATATATTAGCCAGTGTGCTGATAATTTGTATATCCTACCTTCTATCGTGTCCTGATTATAACATACAATTTATATGCACTTTTAAAAATTAGACAAAAAGCGTACCTGATGTTTCAGAATGGGTCATTTAAAAATGTTGTAGACACTTATAAATCTGTACATAATTAGTTACCTAAATCTTAACAGTATGATTGGTTCTGATATTAGCTTAGAGTCAGTTTAACCTTGGGTTAAAAAAAAAATTGGGTTAATCCTGACTGCTCTATCAAAAGAAGGAATTTAGCTAAACCAGTTTTAGTATCAAATTACTGAATTTTTAACTAAGAAAAAATATACAGTAAGGCTGCAGTAAAAGCATTTTATCAGACACACCTTTTAAGATAAATGTATAACCCTAAATTCATTTTAAATTTAAGTCAGGTGCCTTAACATTTTAAATGTTGCCCAGATAATTACAGATGATGGACTGATACCATCCACTGCCTGAGATGGTGGTTTGTCTTGTCTTGTTAAAAGCGCTTCGCAGTAAATGTCCATCCTCCCCCTTCGTTAGGTTTCGGTGCTGGTGTGAGACTCGGCAAACTGAGCCTCTTTGCCTGTGGTCTGGATCTCATGCTTGGTTGAATACTTAGATTGCTGTTGGGCTTTTCAGACTCTTAACACCCTGGTGCTGGGTGAATGATGACCCTGTGTTCTGACCCACAAGCCTTGTATATGTGCTATAGCTAAAGAGGAGAGCAAGAGAGGACATGCAAAACCCAGAGGGCAATGAAGCATCGTCCAGCCGGCCTGCATGTGTACATAACGCTATGGGCTACTGGCTGAAATATCTCAAAGTATTAAAAAAAGTGGGGATGTTCTTAAAATATGACCGTCGTTTTCCCCTGGGATCAGTACATTTTATCTTAATCTTTCCATAAGCTGTACCTACCATGTGCAGAGCAGGTTTAAGAAAAAAGAAAAGGCGAGCTCTGTTGGGATTTTGGTGATTTTTATTCAGACACAGTAATTGGATTTATTTGAAAACGCAGGTGCGGTTTCAACAGAGATTCTTTGGATATGGGTTGCCAACTCTCACGCATCTAGCGTGACTCGCTTTCAGACACACAGTCATGCATGACATCCTTTGGCAAGTCTATATTATTCCATTATAAACCTAAAATTAGCTATATGAAAAACGCTGGGTAGTTCTTAAACCCTACAGTCTATTTAGAAGGTAATGAAATGTACATGTAAATGCCTGTGCCAGTATGTGCAGGCTTGTCTTAGATTGAAGATCTCACTCCAGGAAACTGACCCACGTTGGCCACCCTGTATTTTGTAACATCTGCAGTGATGGAAGACTACGGGACTGGATTTGACACAAGGTGGAGAAGTGGCCATTGTCACCTCCATTACGGGATTTTACCACAAGACGCCTGTTCCTGAGATCGTGGAAGCATACAAGGTGAAATGTCACCTTCACTATATAAAACTGCAGCAGAAATACCTGATCCTTACAATCAATTTCAATGAGAAAGTATAGCATTTTTGTGTTATTAATTTCATTTAAGAAATTTTGGAGAAATTTACGCTTGATTTGGTTAAATTAATATTATCTGAACAAAGTTCCCCTTATGCAAACGAATCCTGTCAGATGCCTTGAGTCAAATATGCGAAAAGGTTTGCTGAGTTTTAATTAGAGTGCTCCAAGAATGGAAATAGACCCTTATTTTACATAAGTGAAGTGTATAAGCATAAGAATAGATGACTGTTCCATCTTCAAGCATGTTTAATTAGATGCTGAACAACTGATAGCTCCAGTATCAGTAAAAAGTCAGTTAGAAATTAAACTTACTGCCTCAAGGTGTAATTAATTAGCCCATGGTATTTAACATAGGTCAGATGCACTTGCATAAACACAAATAATGGATTGTGTCAGCTTTAAATTTCACACAAAACCATTCAAGAAACTCCACTCAAATAAAAACATGTTCCGGATGTATCACATAAGCATCAGCAAAAAGATTGCTGGGATTTTAACATACTGCCCCAAAGGCGAATTTATGTCTGATTTCACATAGGTGAAATGTATATACATAACACAAGTCTAAAGGATTGTGCCAGTTCTGGCCCTACATACATTCTAATAACTCTCCTTGAAAATAAACAAGTGCCAGATATATCAAATACGTGTCAGCAAAAAGCTTGCTGGGTTTTAAACACAGTACCCCCCAAAGGCAAATTTAACCCTGATTTCACATAAGTCAAATGTATGTGCATAACACAAATATTAAAGATTGTCCCAGCTTCAAACCTACTTTAGCACATTAGAGTACCTGTCCTTAAATAATTTATAATTAAAAATAAATGCCAGACATGTTAAATAAGCATAAGCAACAGGTTTGCTTGGCTATTGAACGTAAAATATGCTATAATATATAATTTATTTGAGTAAGTTTGAAACTGAAATAAACTTTTTATGTTTATGCAAGTACATTTGACCTACATTAAACATTGCGGGATAATTTCCTCTTAGCCCTTGTGAAAAAACAGTGTACTAAAATGTATTAACAGTGTGCTGTGATCACTAGAAGTGTAATAAAAATGCATTCTCTTTACACATATTTTTTTTAAATACAATGACATTATTCTTCTGTGTACTTTTAGGAAATATATTTAGTACACTTTTTTAGGGATGTAACACTTAATAGACTTGAAAGTATATTGTTTGTGCTAAGTGTATTTAAGCAAATACTTTAGTACACTATTTTTTCACAAGGGGGACTATGCTAGAAACCCAGTAAACTTTTGCCGATACTTATTTGATATATCTGGCACTTCAGGGAGAGTTATTAGAATGTATGTGATTCTGACACTCTTTCTGTTCAAGCAAATGAATTTTTAAGTAGTTTTGAATCCGACACAATCTTTTATATTTGTGTTATGCATGTATGTTTGATCTATTTCAGTCATTTAGTGTTTGTGGGTTAGTGCTCTGCAATCATAAAAAAAATGATGAGTTATTTCAGAAATATAAATTTGTTTTCTGTTGTTGTTCTGGAGTTTAGAATATTAATAAGTATTTGAACTTTTTTTTTTTAAAGAAAAACATCACAATAGACCTCTTTACTTTTAGATTTACTTTTGTCACCTTCATGAAACAAAATATGCTATAATAGGCTGTGCAGTTCTCCTACTTGTTTATTTTAGGGGGTTATAGGTAAAAAACATTTTAAATAAGTATAAAAAAGGTAAATGTATACTTTTCTTTCTCTATTAATACTTATACTTTTTCATAAAATTTATCATTAAATACGCTGGTGTCAGTGTAATATATCACAGGAATTTTGATCATTCCTGCATATAATAGAATATAGTGCATCAATAGCGTAAAAACTTTTATTTTGAAGCCACTGCTGGGTGACGTCACTTCCTCTATATGCGGGCCGCAGTCATGTGATTCTTCATCGCCGTGTACAGAAAAGGCGGGGCGACGACTTGAGTGACTGCTGCAGATGCGCGCAGTTACACCCGGAAGTGGGTGCAAAGTTTACAATTTTCACAATATTTAAAGATAACTTTATTTGGAGGCAATTTTTATAGTAGAAGAACATACCATTTTAGCAGGTCGGCTGATTACGAGTTCTGTTCTGTGAAAAGCGTGTGAATCTTCAAACCGAAACTTTTTTAATTCAGTCGCCAGTTTCCGGGAGTAAAAGGTTTAGTTTTTAAATAATTCATTGTAAAGATTTTACAAATTAGGCCCGAATATGGCCCCCGATAAAAGAAGAAGAAAACGTATGATTTCGTCAGATGACGGTTAGTAATGATTAATTTTACTTGATACCTTTAACAGGTTTTACCACGTGAGTAATATGTTATTTGTGCATGTATATAGTATATTTTCTTTATTTATTTCTAGCAGTATCTACTGAAAACTCAAATACAGCAATATTAAAGAAAAGGGGACGCACTACAAATAAGACCCCAAATAAGACGCTTGCAAAAGACTCTGATCAGGAAGATGTAATGGATGACAGAGAAATTGGCCAAGGTACTGTACTATATTTTATGTGATAGCTGTCAGAAACGTTTTATTTTGACTAGCATTTATTTGATGTGGGGCAGCCATGGTGGCTCATTGGGTTGTGTTGGGTGACACTGCCAGGGCTGTCCTCGCTCTGCACAAGACGTTCCTCTCTGTGTTATGCAAGTTTCAGTAAGACCTAATGCCACGTTTGTAGTGATTTATAAACAGATTCATAATACATTATCATGCATTCATAAAGCATTTGCTTACCCTCCTCCCCCTCTCCCCTCCCCCTCCCCATCAGAGTTTGCTTCCAGCAAAGAGTATAAGAGGAGTGGCATTAGAAGAAGGATGCCAGATGTGGAAATGAACAGCTCAGAGGATCATACGTGCATCTCGCGGGCTGTTCAAGGTATGGTGCCGTGACAACAGAGCGTCAGCGAAGTTAAACGTGAGAGTGTTTTTTTAAATGATGGTGATCCATACTGTCATTATTCTGGTCAAGCAGTAACCATGCAAATGATTTCACATGAATCTAGACATAAAGATTATGGGCATTTTTTTTTGCTTAGAGCCACCTAGCAAGGTTAGGAAGCTGTCTGCATCCGAGGACGGCGAGTGTCCGGATGACAATGACGAGATGGATATCCAAGATGAGGAAAACCTCAATGAAGATGTGATACCAGAGAGAAGGTCACTTTTCAGAGCAGGTGATGAAAAGGAAAGAGGCAAGTAAATTTATTGTTGCAATATTGCAGGTGGTTGTTTAGATAGCACTTGTATAGTGATTTATTTGGGATATTGTTTTGTATTATTAATTGAGGTATTGTTCAAATTTTATTATGCTTGTTTTTTCAGTTATTTAGGTTCTGGATAGAGATTCCTTGATTCTATACATTGGAAATTTGTCAGAATTTCCAGTCACTGTAGATGGATTTTTAAAAATTGAAATTAATAGGATATGAAAATATGTTTTTTTAAAGTGGTTTCTAGTAGGGTTTAAATTATGGGGGACAATGCAAACTATGTAACTGTCATATATGTGCTTTTGTACCACCAGTGACTGTAAGCAAGACAGCTGGGCTATTGAACCTGAAGTGCTCACACAAACATTGACATATTCATTAAAATTCACCCATAAGGGAATATGCAAATGTAAGGGATGTTGTCTGCTTTTGTTGAAAGATATTACAGCCGAAAACTGAATATAATGCTGAGTTTATCCCAGTGCCATAAACCCGAACTCACTTTGGGGTATACCTCTCTGGTGTTCTCACTTTATGATGTATGTGGGGATATGTGGATCTGTGCTGAAATAATCCAGAAAGCAGTTTTGAGTTTGAACCTTAACTCCGTGGTAAAGTTAGCTTTATATGCAGTTTTCCAACTGTAATATCTTTCAATATTTGTAATGTATTTCAGTATTTGTAATGTATTTCAGTATTTGTGTGTGCTTTCTAGGGTCTCTGTAGACGGCAAACAACGAAATTACAACAAAATTTCTAATGCGCTTATAGGTTACAGTGAGGATTTGAAATTTGAATGGATTAATTATAGTTTGATTGTGAATTTTTCATGTCATGTTCAAACAAATGTTCGAATATTGGTTTAACAGTGACAGCCTGGATATATTTTCATAAAGCATGAGTAAACTTGATACTACCAGCAGATTGTTATTTTTTGTGGCCCATAATGGGTGTTTGTGGTATTAATGGTCTTTAGCTGAATGATTGCAGATATGAAGTTATCACATTTTCACCCTGTGCTTTAGATCCCTGTGCAGAGCACCTGCCTGCTAAAATCCCCGAATCCCGCATCCCTATTAAAACGCCCACTGGTGAGCTGGAAAGAAATCTGCACAGCAGATACAATTATACAAAAGCCAGAACAGGTATTTTGTGATTTTTGCTGTTGCTTGTGGATAATTAAAGGGAGCTCTGTATCAAAACATATTTCACATCTTATTCCATATTCTGTGCCGTTATTCCACATTCTGCACCCAGATTTCACTCAGAGACCAGTGTCTTGTTCTCCTGGAACTGGAACTGTGGTGTACAGTGCTGCACTTCCGTGTCAGAAGTCTCACAGGGATGTGACCTTAGACAACACGAAAGGTACTGTCACAAAGATGTGGTCTTAATTCCTTCCATTTGGATTTGTGTTTGTGTTAATACTGTCACAAAGACAGTGATCTTATTTCCATCCATTTGGATTTGTGTTTGTGTTAGTACTGTCACAGAGACAGTGATCTTATTTCCATCCATTTGGATTTGTGTTTGTGTTGTTAGTACTGTCACAAAGACAGTGATCTTAATTCCTTCCATTTGGATTTGTGTTTGTGTTAATACTGTCACAGAGACAGTGATCTTAATTCCTTCCATTTGGATTTGTGTTTGTGTTAGTACGGTCACAGAGACAGTGATCTTAATTCCTTCCATTTGGATTTGTGTTGTTAGTACTGTCACAGAGACAGTGATCTTAATTCCTTCCATTTGGATTTGTGTTTGTGTTAGTACTGTCACAGAGACAGTGATCTTAATTCCTTCCATTTGGATTTGTGTTTGTGTTGTTAGGATGAGACTGTGGGTGTTTGTCTCTTCTAGTTATATAAATCCTTGTGTTTTTTTTTCTTAAATAGACCAGTGGAATGCAAATTCGCTTCCTCATTTAGCAGTGTCCTATTCATCAAGAACCCAGGGAAACAGGATTACCATCAAAAATCCAAATATTGATGAAAGAACAGAAGGTACCAGTTTTACCTGAATAAACTCGTCTGTTTGTTTGCTTTATGCTGTGGCTGGCATTGCTTCCTGGGCAAAGTTGTCGTCTTTTGAAGTTGCATGTTTTAAACTTAATTTTCCTAACTAATTTTTCTCTCTATACAGGATGGTCGAAGACACTCTTGTCCACATTGATTCTGGTCTTTCTCTGCTTCATAGTAGTGTGCCTGCTCCTAGTGGACAATAACACAGATATAGCGGTTCCTCATGACAAGAACATGACAAAAGGCTTTGAAGCCCAGTTTGTGGATTTAGAATCCCAATTCCCCACCCAAAGGGCAGAACTGTGGAAGAAGAGTAAAATACTTCTGATGAGGAATCTCAAAACAAACCAACGCAAAGAGCCGGTCAGCATGATCTTGACGTCAGGACTTGGGGCCAAGAAGACGTTGCACTGTCTGGCTGTCTGCATAGCCACTGCCTTGTCTTCTGCCCTCAACCTGACCGTTGTTCAGGTCGACGGGGTCGGCAAGGCTTTGCTAGACAGTAGCCAAGTAAAACTGGATATTGACAAGAAGCTGATGGAAGCTTTTACAGATGACAAGGGTGTGGCCGTCATCCAGCAGTTCGCGGAGCTCCCTCCGGGATCCACGCTCATCTTCTACAAGTACTGCGACCACGAAAATGCGGCTTTTAAGAACGCATTCTTCATCTTCACCATCCTCCTGCCTGTGGAGGAGCTCAACCCGGAACTCAGTCTAAAAGAAGTGGAGGAGACGGTTCAGGACCACATCGAGGGCAGGTTTCTCTCACGTGGCCAGCCGGCCTCTTTCGATACAATCGATGCCGATAAATTAAGTGGGCTTTGGAGTCGGATCTCGCATTTAATTCTGCCTGTGGTGCCAGAGGTGGATACTGAGCAGAATGGGTGTCGCATTTAAAATTGTGCTGTGCCACTTCCACCTCTATGCGCTGATATACACCAATGAAGAGCCTCTGTATAATGTTAGAGCTGAATGTCAGGCGCTAGAGACAGTGTGATTGTTCATTTTTCCAACAGTGTTCTTAATTAATTAGCCTTTATTCTGTTGAACTCTATATATTACGGCTTGCCTAACCGCATCAAATTAAATGGACCTGTTGATGAACTTCTGATTTTAAATTATTTCAGTTGTCTAGTAACTGATGGCTTGAATCTAAATTTTGAAATGAATTTTGATTGTTTGAAATTAATTCTGTTTATTAGCACAGCTAGAGTACTTAATTATCATAATGGCGTAAATATTGATAAACCTGTTTATTTATGTCTTTCTTACGTTCATCTAAAGGGCTAAATTAAAAAAAAATCACTCAGGGAGCTTTTTCATTGTATGTGCCCTATAACAGGCATGTGAGCCTGCAGTGTGCCTAGACAGATACTCTCTCAAAGTTAGGGATGCGCCGAATATTCAGCCCAAAAGTGCATTTAATGTTTTCGGCCGACAGATTTTTATCACCGAAACAACATGGGCGAAACAGTATGTTGTGATGACGCAAACAGAAACCAGGGCCTGCACGTGCTTGTCTGAAGCAGCATGTCTGCGGTGTGGATGTATTTCAATATATCTGAGAAAGACCCACGGATAGCGATTTGCAAAACA
>JABFEB020000033.1:14479349-14491052 GCA_019775895.2 Stomatorhinus ivindoensis | reverse complement strand
GGCACGATCGAGTTAATAATTTATATACAACGGTCAGTTTGTTGGTTACGGCAGTGTAATACGGCGGCCGGTTGATGCCACTTTAACTAAATAATCGCCAGTTCCTCGTTATGACAAAATTCTTTTCTTGCCATAACGCTAAAGTATAACTTTCAAACGTGAAAATGATCTCGTTATAACGAGAACGGTTTTTGTCATAACGTTAATCTGTTATAAGTTACCTGTTTAAGACGTTTTTCCATATAATGGAATTTACATACACTATATTCCAATATAATTTGTGTGTGATGCTGTTGCAAGGACAAAAAATAAATACTAATATAACGACTAGTTTACAGGATTTGATCAAGTTTTACTTAACACTAGAGATGATATACTGCAGTCCCACACTGCAGGTGTGAAACCTCTCGCACAGGGTTTGTAAGTGAAATTTACAGCAGGGAATTTGTTTGTATTTGTATTTGAGAGGTAGCCACACATCCAATTCAGTGGTTATGGATGTGGGGGTCATTCAAACCTGTATTGGGGAGTCCACTGAGTCTCCATGGATCGTTTTTCTCGATATGACGAGTTACTTGAGAAATTCTAATGGATAGGTTACCTTTCTACTCACATACTGTACAGTATTATGACTGCGTGGTGCAGAACCGTATACATATGGCAGAATTCAATGTTAACTGTGAAATTTACTGGGAAAATGGATATGCTAGTTTTCCGAGGTGAAATACACAGCCCTACCAAAGAATGTGTAGTACTGTCTTACAGGTTTTACGGCAATGCTCCGCCCATACTTTTCACCTGCTGAACCTTCAGTCAAAGTTTACCTCGGGTCTGCTATCTGTGCTTCTCAGCTAGGAAAAACAGCCGATATTTATTACAGATAAATGTATAGGTGGTTTTACACGTTAGACCACAGTGTAACAGGGTTACAATATTAAAAATGATTCCGATTAAAATGTGTAGCTACACCGCGAAATTTAACAAGAAAATAACACGGAAACCGAGACAAAACTACCATAGTTAACATCTAAACCCTTTAATGTTATTCTGTTATACTTTTAAGTAAACATTTTCGGGCGTTTACTGACAATATCCAGGCTCTAGCACATTGAATGCGATAACAATATATTGGATGTGATAGCAGATACATTCTTGTCAATTGTTTTCGTATTCATAAAAGTTTCATAAGATGGAAGTTTATGTATTTTGCATTGTCCCACATACGTGCGCCGGCGTCTGTACTTAATCAAAAGTAAGATCTAATTGAGGATTTTTAAGAGAATGAGCCTTGTAGCGATTTGATGGAGAGACCGCCCCCTTTTGCTTGCTTATATCCATATTCTGTCCGCCCCGTGTTTCACTTATATGCGCGGGCATGACGACCCATATGAAAGGTAAGGCGCTACAGTGTAGCACACTAGCATTTATTAAACATCGAGGTGCTGTAATATAGCCTACTGCGGAATTATCGCAGGCGAGACATGCATTTGCCTGTTTTTATTTATTTATCTAGGCCTATTTATTTATTTTCGTTTAGTGAAACGAGACCCTGCTTGACAGGTGCTCTTCAGAGAAGTATGGAGCATGTCATGTATTATGCTGAAATTTGTTGCACATATTTTACAGGTTCAAACTAAGCAGGATCATAGTGTTTGACCGCAAAAAACGAGTCGTCGTACTCATGTGCTTAATAAGAATTTACTTTAGTCCTTCCCTTTTCGAGTGGATACGGAAGTACGTTCACACAATGGACCCACTGCAAAGGAATACTTACGGAAAAGGTGTCAAATATTCCTTTGTGACATTTTAATCACGCTCGAGATGACTGAGGGTGATTCATCTCCCGTGTGATCCGGTCCGAAATATCAAGGGAAATGCCGAAGGAGAAGTTCATGGTTCCAAATGTCCCAGCCCACTTTATCACTGTTTACCTTTTTTGAATTGAAGCACAACATAATGAATAATTCCAGGAAAAGTTATGGATGGGGTACATGTATACATATAGAAGTGAATAACCAAATAATTTTACCATACGTCTCTTTTTTTTCAGATGCGGGTAAAGATTCTGCTTTCATTAGCTTCAGCTTTACTGTTTAAGACAATTGCTGCCTATTCAAATGGAAAAGTAAGAAGTGCTTGCGAAAGCCTGAAACCAGAACATGGCTATAGCTCCAGTACAGACCCATCTCCATACAAACTAACTGTGAACAGCAGTAAATTCAGCCCTGGGGATCAAATTCAAGGTAACAAAATGACTGGTTGAATAATTAATCAAATTCAAGGTACCTACTGTAAATGACTGTTTGAACTATTAATCAAAAGCATTATTGCTATTATACTACTGTCTCTGCAAGCGCATCATGTCTGAGTTTTCTATTTAGGGATCAAAACGGTGTAGCTGTTGGGTCCCTGTTGTTTTATATATATATATATATATATGTGTTTTTTCTTCTTTTAGTAAAGCTGTCAGGGGCAGTATTCTTTAAGGGATTTCTTGTGGAAGCTCGGGATTTTGGAAATCCCGAAGGCAGCCCAGTAGGAACCTTCACTGTCATGGATCCAGCCAAGTCGCAGCTTTTGAAGTGTGGCCAGGTACATGTACAGACACACATTTGGAGCATTTACTGTTACGTTTGGGGGATGTTGAACTGGGTATTAAAGATAATGGAGAGCTTTATTAGTCTGCACGAAAAAAATAAACGACTTAATGTCTTAAAAACCATTTGTTTCTAAGGGATCAGCTGTGAGCCACACCAGTGCAGGCAAGAAGATGGAAATCCAGGTTCTTTGGAATGCTCCGGAAAATTCTCCGCCTGTCGTCAGTTTTCTGTGTGTGCCCAGCATTCATTATCAACACCTGATTAACTAGTTCTTCCTCTAGTTTTGTAATATATAGGACATTTAGTTTCAGGCATGTGGGGGGGGGGCGGTAGGGCTAAGCACCTGTCCATTTTCCACTATTGCCAGAACCATTGAAACTGTCCTCCATTTCAGGTTCTCAGTGCTCCTGTTTCGATTCACCATGGGACCCAACTCCCCCCCCCCCCCCCCTTGGTGATTTACTGATCGCTGACAATCACACTAAATTTAACAGTCCGCCGCCATCCACCCCCCACCCACTTTCACCCCTGCAGTTAGTATGAATATGGAAGGAGTGTGTCTATAATATATTTTTTTCTTGCCTCAGTCTGCTTTGCTTATATGTGAATTTCAGAGTGACAGTGGTACAGCACTACGACGTTTACTGGGAGAGAATTCCTGGTCCTGTCATATCGCAGAGCGGAGTGGTCCCTTCCCTGCCAAATCCCACAGCAGTCACCGACAAAGGACAAACGACACCTTCTCCTCTACCTCCCCAGCCTGTGAGGCCAAACCCAGTCACTAACATGAGAGAAAGGCGATGACATCACAGACCTGTTTCACAGTTAGAGAATTCTTCTCTTAAATTACTGCTGTTCTTTTTGTCTCAGTTTAGCACCGAGGGGTGTGGAAAAACCAAATCCTGCTTACGGGATCCGGCTGGTTGCGTTCCAGCTGGGAGCTCACCCTGCTCCTTCCTCTCCTTCACTGTGGAGGGGGCGGCAGTTCTGTTTGAGCTCAGTGGTCCTGCGGATGGCTACCTGTCTTTCGCATTGTCGATGGACAAATGGATGGTGGGTTTGGTGATCCGTGTCCTCGTCAGTGACTGAAGTAGTCTTTTTAAGTAGAATAATCTTATGGTACTGATCAGTAGTGTGCAGAGGCATTTAGAGGGGGAGGGGCTCACTGATTGGGGCACAGCCGTGTTGGGGGGAGGGGTGGGGAGCTGTCCCCCTCAAATTATGTTAAGGGGAGCATTTCCAATCGTTAGGGCAAAAGGGTTCTAGTCCCCCCCCCCATAATGATGACTTATGCAGAAATAATGTGCTCACTCTGCATCACTCCCTTGATGTTCCTGTAACTTTTAGCTATGAATTAGGTACTGCAGCTGTAGGACTATAAAGAGAACCATGTGACCCTGGGGTTAGAGTGAAGGAAAAACTGAATATGGGTTTAACAAAACAGTGGGAGGAGTCATAGCAAAAAGAGGGAAACTGTGTTTAGGTATCAGCACTGGGGAAACAGGAAAGCAAACCTGGTGTTGGCTGAGGAATGGGCTACGCGCCTGGGGTTGGCATCAGAGCCGGGGTGTGAATGCTGGGGCCCCAGAGGGAGAAACAAGCTGGCTGACAGTTACTGGTGCCGTCTGTAGGGGAATGACGACGTGTACATGTGTGTGAGAGACGGCGAACGCGTGGTCGTCAGCGCTGCGTACCTCAGAGGCCGGACACACCCCGAGAACATTACGCAGGTACAGGAAGGCGTTTCTGGCTAAATGGGCTGTATGTCTCAGTGAAAGGATAAATCATTTTGAAATGGATGATTTAAAAAGATGCCAGTACTCATAATTTTAAACGTGCCAGCAAATTTGCTTTTGTTGTAAAAACCCTTTATTATTCATGTATTTATTTACCTATAACTGTAGTGGATATATGGTAGTAAGATAGATCGATTGATTACTATTAAACTACCCTAGATGTGTATAATTCCCTTCTTCTCCCCTTCATAATTTACCAGGCACCCCCCCCACATATATATCCATTTGCATCTGCCAGAGTTTCTTCACCCAAGGTAGAAATTCAGTGCCGTTTCTGATCGTTACCGTCCTCCTCATTCTCAGGGTGCCTTGAGGGACGTGGGTTGGAGCTGGTCTGATGGGGTTATCAAGTGCAGGTTCCGCAGAGGTATCTACACACCTCAGAGTCCCGGCAGGTTCCTCCTGAATGAGAGTTACTACCTTTTCATGGCCCATGGTCCCACTAACGACGGTGAGCCTTTGGATAAATTTCATTAGTCTTAATCTCTTTTTGCAAATCAGGCTTCACTGTAATCCATGTTTGGCATCTTAAGTTATTGGGTAATTCACATTCCAGATTGTTTTTATTTAACAATAAGTGTACGGTTGAGACATAGTCCATTGTCACTCGTTGTAATGTCTCCCATAATGTTGATGAGACTAATCATACTTGGAACTGAAATGTCAGAGGCTGACACTTATTCGACATGGGAATGATGATGTGCAAATCTCTGTAGTCATTTACAATCTGTCAGCAGATGTCTGCTATTGAACATGAACCCAATGGAGGTATCTGCAGAGGCATCCTCTGCAAAAGCTCATTCAGGCTTTTTCTTTGATAATTTAAGGTAAGATTCATAGACATGACTGCCAGCCCCTTATTTCAACCAATCAGAAAATAATTTCTGGAGTGCCTGAGGATTTAACTGGCTCACGCTCACCAGAGATAATGAAGTTTCATGGTAAGTTTGCTCGTGTATTAACACGTGACCTAGCTCTGGTTGGATGCATCAGCTATTTTATTTGTTTACAGTTGAACATCATGGCGGGTTCATTGTATGCAGCTGAACCGGTTTAGGTGAATGTAGAATGTAACTGCGAAGTTTCCCAGCTGGATTACCTGCATTTGAATGGACTCTAGTTCACTTTTTATTGGTCACGTGACTGTTGGGACTTGTGGTTTAAGCATTTCCCATATGCCACATTACGAGGTACGGTCTCATCAGCCAATAGAACGTGAAAAGGCTGAATCACACCTTCTTTTTGGAATATAATTATAGCTAGTTATACCTTCACAAGAAAGATGAATCCATGTTTATCACTTATGAATCTGTGATTTTGTACTTGCTAAAGTAATATTTTGCCAGGAAACTAGGTAAAATATAAATCAAATGCTCTTTTAAAAATACAAAAAAATAGGGTAACTCAGTCCTTTTAAAATATAGTGCTCTGTTTTCATTAGCATGCATGTAGGGTATTTTTAATTTGTTGCTTGTGTGTGTAATTGGTTGTAATTGAGGTACTGCAATTAAATGTTTTGCTAACCATTTTTACAAAAGACTGTGTTATCATGATGTTTTCGGGCAGATTGTGATTTGAAAAAGTTTTTCAGTTTAGAAATAACTGCTTCTCTTTTCCTACCAACAGGATCGCTTATGCTTATTGCCTGGATGACATCTGTTAGTGCTGGAGTTATGATAGCACGCTATTTTCGAGATGAGTGGCCTGACAGTGCACTGTTTGGACAGACTGTTTGGTTTCAGGTTGGCTTCGTTTTATTTTTTTCTTAAAAGGTTAGCAACAGAGAAAATTTACTAATGTGTTTTTCCCAGTAAAACATTTATTTCTGATAACACTGATGGGCGAGTGGTAGCACAGTGGTTAGCGCTGTGGCCTCATACCTCTGGGACCAGGGTTTGAGTCTCCAACGTGGCTCCATGTGTGTGGACTTTGCATGCTCTGCCTTTGTCATCGTGGGGTTTTCTACTCTGTACTCTGGTTTCCCCCCACAGTCCAAAAACATACTAAGGCGAATGGTGTGTGTGTGTGTGTGTGTGTGTGTGACCTACAATTCGTTGGCTCCCCATCCTGGGTTGTTCCCTGCCTTGTGCCCATAGCTTTCCATCATTATCTCCTGACCCCTGATACATGGATGGATGGACAGCACTAATTTACAGCAGTTGTTTCAAAGTCTAGTTTGGCACTTTGCACTCACTGCAGTCACTGTACAGTCTCCAGAATAGAATGCATCTGTAAACAAAATGCTGCCGTGTGCCTTGTTAATCTACCCTCTCACTGGCGTATTCATTAGCGTGTAGCAGCTACACTCGGCTACAAGGCGAGTTTACTCACTCCGGGGTTCTGCTGCTGTTTCAGGTGCACAGGGCCTTGATGATTTTCACAGTGACACTCACCTTTCTAGGATCCATCCTGCCCTTCGTCTATAGAGGAGGCTGGAGTCGAGTGAGTTGTCCGGTGTCTGCCATGTCCTCCTTTTCATTACCAAACGATGCGAGTGATAGAAGCTAGAGACCTTTAATGTGGTGGCAGGAGATTCCAACCCTTTGTATGGAGTTTCAGATGTTAGTTTCATAACTTTCACTCGTCATGTGTGACAACCTATATTTCACACTATCTACAAATTCATCGAAGTATTTGCAAATTTTGATGTCAGGCTGTATTTTTCTTGTGCTATTTTCCAGAAAACCACCAGAGGCCTCTCTTGTCTATCAGTTTCTCACACTTGTTTAAAAAAATGTTGTAATATTTTTCAGTTCATTTTTATATATTTTCATTCATTCTTTGTTTGTTCTCTTAGTTCTATTTAATCTTTTTTTTCCAGACTATTCTTCCAAGCATCAGGGGCTGTCAGTTGACCACTGATGCATGTTGGTCGCAATTAGTACTTATTGGTTTTCTGTTTAAAGGTCTACAGGTTTTTTTTGCATGGAACCGTCTGAATGGCGATGTGCTGTGTGACTCTCATACTCCCGTTGATACCGCTGACGGCGGAGACAACTGAGTGCCTGTCGTGTTCTTGGCACCACTTGATTCTTGCTGTTGCCTGGTTCTGTGCAGCGTGCGGGAGCGCACCCTTACCTGGGCTGTATCCTCGTGGTTCTGGCCCTCCTCCAGCCCATCATGGCAATCGTTAGACCGCCACCTGACTCCGAAAGGTAAAGCCTAGTGGGTGTTTTCTCAACTAATTGAACAAACTCCGTTTGAAACATCTCTACGTAGCCAAATTCGTGAAGACCGCTGCCTTGCGATGTTAGTCACTGGCTCTGGTAAATAATTGACCTCTTCCTAATCTTTACCTTCAGACGGTGGATGTTTAACTGGCTGCATCTGAGTGTCGGCACTGTTGCAGAAGTAATTGCAGGTGAATGGCTAAGTGCAATTTTGTTTGTGCTGTCTTTGAACGACACAGTAATTGCTACTAAATTAAATATTCTCTTCCCCCCCAGGCTGGCATGCTTTACGGAGTGTTAGTTTTGGCATTGAGGGTTTTAAAATTGCTTTTTTTTTTTTTTTTAATATGCAGGCAAGTGCCTGTAAAATCCCAGTGCTGTATATTCCAGGCTGCTGAGTGCAGTGTTAGTGCAGTGTAATCACATGGTAAACTGTGAATGCCTATCTCTAGTCCTCACCATGTTCCTGGGGATCCGTCAGCAAGCTCTGCGTCTCCCTGAGCCCAGATCCACGACTGTGCTTGCAGGGTCGATTGTCTGGGGAGTCGCCGCTCGCCTGCTGCTGGAGTTTCACAGCAGAGGCCTTCTCAAAATAGGTTGGTGCATCTTCTGTGCCATTCCCCGCTCTCGCTATCCTGCTGTCAAGGTTCAACTTCTTATTGGCTTTCTTAGTAGAATATTGATACAGATTTACCTTCATTTCAATGAGAACTGGTTTGGAGCTGGAAAGCAATGCACTCTGGATGGAGTGAAATCTTAGTAAAATTATTATGCATGGGGAACACCATTGAGTGAAATGCCTTTAATAATAAATGATATGGTACAGTGGAACCCCTCAAGCATTGAAGGTTTGATTTTGGTCTCTGGCTCTCTGGTGTGGAATTGGAATGTCGTTCTCTGGTTTTCATGAGTCCAAAGGTAGTTTGCTGTCTCTGAACATGCCCACCATGCGCTGCCTTGGACCATTAAACCTAGGGCAGGACTGCCCAAAGTTCCTGAAGACGTACCACCCTGCAGAGCATTAGGTGCAGCCCTAATGTAACACATGGTACAGATGATCAGGGCCTTCCTATAGCATCTCAGTATTAGAATCAGCTATGTTGAAGCTAAGTGGGCTGTAGAATATTAAAGAAGGGCCTGATTATCTGTATCAGGTGTGTTAAATTATGGCTGCACCTACAGTAAGCTCTGTAGGGGGGGTAGGTCTCCAGGGGTTGGGTCAGGCAGCCCTGGTCTAAGGTATCCTAGGTTTCTCAATGAGATCCTGTAATGGATATGAATTTATAGATTAAAGAAGATTAAATGGGATTAAGAGAATAATCATGTGAATCAAGCAGGTTACTCCTGAATTTTCACAGGGACGAGTAACTCTACAGATCAAGAGGCAATCCTGTCCAGTCAGCCTGGTCAGTCCGTGAGGGATGATAAGGTAAATCTTCGACACTGAATGTTTTAATCCTTCAGGAAAATAATAATCTAATGTAATGTAAATGCTTCTTAATGTAACATTTTTAAAATAAAATCTCTCGTTTCAGGGAAGTCGATTTAGAAAAGTTGTTCTCACAGTCTTCCTGTGTGGAAACATTGGATTCCTGAGTGTACTCTTACATACTATAAATAACATGTGACAGAAGCCCTCAGCTGGGTGTTTTAAATGCAGATCTTCTTGAAATGTGAATTCCCAGACTCCCCTACTGTCACAACAGGGACTCAGAGAGCTAAGTAAAAAAAAAAAACATTTATTAGCTTTAACAATCAGGGCGAACCCCCCACCCCCCACCCACCCAAACTGGCCCACCCATTCAAAATCCCAGCTTTTCTGCCCACTGGACGGCACATTGCAGAAAACGTGTAACGAATTGGGAGGCTGCTGACTGGATGGGTGGCTTCAGGATGGCATGCACAAGAAGGCAGCCTCCAGGGCTGAGTCTTTGAAAGCCAGACAAAGGAACCAGTACACATGAAACAGGAAGACACGAAAGCGGACAAACCACAACGAACTTACGAGCAAGGTTCTAGTTGCCTAGCAGACCAGCGACAGAACTACAGCTCATCAAGACCCAGGAACAAGATGATGGCTAATCAGGACTGGAAGCTTGACGAGACCCTCCACCCCTCACTACGAAGCCAGTAACAATGTCAGCACCCTTGACCAAAACCCAAGAGTAAAAGGCAAACAAGCTAAATGCAGCCCTACATACTAGATTCTGAGTCCAAAGAAAAGCTAAAACCGACACTCAAAGCGGTGATGCTGATTGGTTAACGAGCGATTCTCTGTTTAAATCTGCTGTCTGCATAAGATTTGGAGCCAAGTCCCACTGGCACAGAGCAAGGAGTGACATTTCCATGTCATGCCACGCTTTTGGTATGAGCACATCAAGGTTCAGGTCAATTCCTGGTGCTGGCTTACAGGTCCATTAATGCAAAAGGCATCCATCTCCTCAAAATCTATGTCCCATCTTGCCCTCTTTGGTCAGCAAACCAGCACCGCTTGGAGCTCCCTCCACCACGTGAGAAGTGTCACTCCAGGTGGTTCTCTTGTATGGTTCTCTGGTGGTGGAATGAGCTGCCGAACCACGTCCGGTCACCAGGCTCCCTCTCTACCATCAGGAAACATCTCAAGACCAGATGCCTCATTATGTTCCCTGAATGTTCATATGTTAGAATCTGGTTCAAGCACCAGAAGTGTTTCTTTTTTTAAAGTTGTCAAATTGCTACTGCTCCAACACTGCTTACTCTTGTACCTGGGCGTTCATTGTAAGCTCAGCCTAGCCGTGTAAGCTCAGCCTAGCTGTGTAAGCTCAGCCTAGCTGTGTAAGATGAGCCTGGCTGTGTAAGCTGAGCCTAGCTGTGTAAGCTCAGCCTGGCTGTGTAAGCTCAGCCTGGCTGTGTAAGCTGAGCCTAGCTGTGTAAGCTCAGCCTAGCTGTGTAAAATGAGCCTGGCTGTGTAAGCTGAGCCTAGCTGTGTAAGCTCAGCCTGGCTGTGTAAACTGAGCCTAGCTGTGTAAGCTCAGCCTAGCTGTGTAAGATGAGCCTAGCTGTGTAAGCTCAGCCTGGCTGTGTAAGCTGAGCCTAGCTGTGTAAGCTCAGCCTAGCTGTGTAAGGTGAGCCTAGCTGTGTAAGCTCAGCCTGGCTGTGTAAGCTGAGCCTAGCTGTGTAAACTCAGCCGAGCTGCACTTATACCCAGTCAACTCCTTGACAAGCCGATATGTGTGCAATGTGCTAGTTGCCTCACTTGTATGTCACTTTGGCCAAAAGCGTCTGTTAAATATGTAAAAGACAAACTGGTAAAACAACTAGGGAGTTGTCTTTTGCCTTCTGATAGCAGTGTTTCTAATATACTAATCACTGGTAAACGTGCAAAGTCTAAAAGGCAGTTATACTTGCAACCTTACAAAAAAAAACTATTCTCACTGTGTAAGTCTGTTACAGATATATTTCAGACCTGAAGTATGTAAGTATTAGATAATAGTAAGATTGTACATGCCAGAGGTGAGAATTAAGAAATATATAGTTTTGTCTGATTACTGTCTAGGATAATTCAGTATTTTCACACAGATTAGCTCCAGCGCACAATTTATTATTTTTTTTAACTTCTGAAATTTTTACACTTTCCTATATTGCTTTAATAAAATTAAGTACCTTAACTTTGTTAAATCGGTATTGTTTCCTAGTGTAACTGAAGGCATGTTTTGGAACTGATGTGGAGACATTTACAAAGTACTATGGATTATTGTGCAAAGTGCTGTATTGTAAATCTCGAAATATTTTGGGAAACAATAAGCAAATAAATGCATGAAGAGAGCAGCCTCTGGCATTTCTGCATCCTCTGCTGGGCTGTTTCTGCTTCCATTGCTGCTGCAGACTCAGTGTTTCAACCAGAGCAATGGCAGAAGTGTATGGAGGGTCATTGCTGGTACAGGTATTGATAAGGATGCATACCGTGTCGTGGACAGCAGCAGAGGTGGCTTTAAGCAAGTCGAATAAACCTGTTTAGTCTGGCTTACGGTGACCCTAGTTCTAGCTCTGGCTAACTGCTCACTCCCAGTTAGACCAATAGTGTGAGGTGTAGAGCTGGGTGGGGATTGGTGCCATTGGCTTTGGATAAACTGAACTGTCAGTGCTGTCACTCTAGCT
>JABFEB020000033.1:14449882-14479249 GCA_019775895.2 Stomatorhinus ivindoensis | reverse complement strand
TTTCTGTGTCCCCCCCCCCCCCCATGCCTGCGATCCCACCTGCCTCTCCCTCCTACTTACAGTATGCTGCCATAGCCATATCTGCCGGAGCTCACATACTGCACTCGCCTAACTGTCAGCACGGGCTCTAGTCTCCCCTACTTTGGCTAATACACTTTTTAGTCTGCTAACCCCTTCTGGGGAATGCTACGTGGGGAGCCGAAGAAAATCAATCAAATTATTCTGCCTACCCTGCTGTTTGCTTCTTCTGGCCTGTGCTTTGTGAAGGGATTATATATATTATATATAAAGCACCTTAAGACTAAATAATGTTGTGGAAATACAAATAAAATTGATTTGAAATTAATTTAAGCAAATTAAACTAAATTAGTGGGTTATCAGTATAGGGTGAAAAGCTAGATATTTAGATATTTTATAGTATTTAAAGTTCATCTTGAACCCGACAGAAAGCTAATGATGAGACAAAGGGTCTGTATCACAAAGCTGGGTTTTGGGTTAGCAAGATAACTTTTTGGATTTAAGGTTGTCTGAGCTAAAACTAAGTGAATGTCAATAATGTCCATTTAAACTCAGGTACCTAAAATCTGACAAGTTATCTAGCTAACCAACAAATTTTGATTCGCCATACAGGCTCTGCAGGCTATTTGATGCATAATGGGGTGAAAAACATCCATCCATCCATCCATTATCTATACCCGCTTATCCTACCGGGTCGCGGAGCCTACCCGAAAGCAATGGGCACGAGGCAGGGAACAACCCTGGACGGGGGGCCAGCCCATCGCAGGGCACACAAACACACCATTCACACACACAGGCACACCTACGGGCAATTTAGTAACTTCAATCAGCCTCAGCATGTTTTTGGACTGTGGGGGGAAACCGGAGTACCCGGAGAAAACCCCACGACGGCACAGGGAGAACATGCAAACTCCACACACATGGAACCTAGGCGGGGACTCGAACGGTGAAAAACATTATTTTTGCATTTCCCTTACCATGCTATGGCTGTCCAAAAGGGGGCGCTAGGGCACCACACTATCTGGTGGAAATTGATCTTGATTTTAATAAACAATAATTACTTATATTGAGTGTTGCGTTTAAAAGGCACAATAAATAATATATAAAATATAAATCATTATAATAGTTTGGGGGGAAATTAGCTTCTTGTGGATCCCCCTTCTCTCTCAATACTGTAAGATATGCAAATAAAAACATAAATTGAATAGGCTGCCTAAAGGGGATTCATTTATCACCATAAGCAGAGTCCAGCGGAGTATTCCACAAAGCAGGGGAGGTGTTCCACAAAGCAGGATGTCTCAGCTGGGTTAATTTAAGCTAGAAGTTATGATTGTCCAATAAGGGTCTAGGTAGGGAGCAAACCTATTGGAGAGAAATCTTGCTTTGTGGAACACCCCAAGATATCGTTATTATCTTCATTATCCAGATAACTTATGCCAAATGCAAGAATTGTCCAATAGGAATGTCACTCATCTCCGTTTCTGTTGAATAGCTTTCACGTGTAGCTTAAGTTATTCAAATAGCCTAATTGGGAAATCTAGCTTTGTGGAATACCCCACTGCACCGGCATCACTTTTTATATTTATTTATTCTGCGTGAAAGATTTACATATTTCTTGATTATTCGTATTTTTAAAAAGAAGTTTACCAAAATGTTTCGTTCTGTTGTTTTCAAACTAAAGAAGTGCATTAATGCATATTGCGCAGTAGTTCCTTCACTGTCCCGTAGGCTACTTACTTTATGTGCATTTGCGCTTATGTGACAAGAAATTACTATACATTTTAACCTCTATATGCTAAATCGCACGTCAGTTGCAATATAAATGTTACATACACGGTAATTTGTTATTATAGCAGCAAAAACGCAACTAAAATAATTCCACTGCTACGACAATTACACGTATCGCTTTTAGAGCTAGGTCTTCGGTTAAACGATAACATATAAAGCTAAAAAATATTGTAATCATTTGGAATAAATTTTCAAAAGTCTTGTGTTCATTGCATCTCACGGTCCTCCATTTTAATTTTCACTTCCGAAATAGTAGCCCTCCCTCAGCAACACGCACACACTGACGTCATCGTTCTACCCTTACTGCACTTAAGTGCAGTGTGGACGCGGATGGTGAGCTCCAGCCCAGGTCCTGCTGAGCACTGGCTCCGGCGGGGCTTGGTGTGAAAGGGCCAATAAAGGCTGGTTTGCCTCACTTGAAAAGATGTAAGAATTGCCTTTATGATATGATTCCAGAAGAAATTTTTAACGATTTAGAAATTTTGCACGCACTGTAATAATTTTCATTCTTGATTAATTTGTTGAATTTTATAAATAATTACTATTTTACGGAGCACTGCATGTTATCCTGCAGTTTGTGCTAAATTGTAATGGGATGGTTACTGGAACTAACTGTAAATGGCATAAACTCGAATGCCCAACTCCGTTAAGTTTTTGCAATTTTAAAATGCTGCCAGACCTCATTAAGAATTGCCCTAAATATTTAAGTAGGTCCATACTTAAGAAATTAGAAAAAACACACAGTTTTACTCTCATATGCTTCATAAATCTTTATTTCAATGTGGTCTTTTTTTTCACCACTTGAATTATAAATACAACACAAAAGAAAAAATAACACTGAAGGCAATTGTGGCGGCTCTGCATTAGACACGGATTCGTTCGTACAGACGTGGGTAGCTAAAATTCGAAGCTAAGCAAGCAAAGCCGGAGCATTTAATAGAAATTGTCTTCACTACAGAACAAAGCACACAAAAACATTTGTAAAGGAAATGAGACGTATTCAGGATTGTCAGACTACGCCAAAGCTAAGGAACCTTTCAGCGTTTTCGTATATTAGCAGCCCTTCCAAACAAACACAAAAAAGTTACCAAGAAACATTTCCTTTATATGCAATGCTTATTTGAATATATCGTGTGGAGAAAGCGGTCAAATATAAATACATGCATTGTGAAAAATAGTCAAAAATGAGTCAATACTGTAACTTTATTTTGTATTAATTATATAAAAATTAAGCATTGCTTTGTGTTATATATCGTTGGGCAGTTCAAGTTTACAAAAGCAGGACGACAGGACATAAAATACAGCATAGAACAGGAGGAATTTTATAATACGTATTGCAATGCATTCAGTTGTCATTTGTATGCATGTATATTGATAAAGTACAAAAGGGACAATTATGATTATTTGAGGGTGATAGATAAAAAAAAGTTTAATTGTGTCACCTCTATTGTCATGATAGAATGAGAAAACCTATACAGTACTAATTTTCAGCTATATGAATAGTTTAAACATACAATATATATTATATGTATACTAATTTTAATGTCTCTTGAAAATGCATTTATGAATGGAGAAAATACAATAAGTATTTCCTATGTAGCCAGGGATGCATTTAAAATACTTCTGTCTTTAATGGACATGAACACCAACATAAATAACTGTGGACTAAACACTGCATTCAACAACCAGGTATCTGCCAGGTACACAATACTTTGTTCTGGCTTATCCACTTATTAACTATGTAGCAATGACATTACACAAGCAGAAAGTGTTGATATACATGACATCTGCCCTGCAGTTTCATGAAATTAAGCTCAAAGTACAGATGTTTTGGCCAATGGCCGACCTTCTCCAGTACTGTTAGCACGACTGTCTAACTCATAACCCCTACCAGCATACGGCTTGCGTCAAACTCCAGAGAGAGTGAACTAAGAAAGAGACTCACCTGGAGAATTTCAGACGGTTTTTGGTTAAATCAAGGTAATGAACATGCTGACTCTTCGTGATTGATCTAAGAACAGCCACACTGTCAGGATTTAGTCAACATTAGCGTGGTTGTTTTTACTCATTACGGCAACCATATTCAAAGACAGTGACACCGCGATAGAGGAGAGGATTACGAGCAAAGATGGTTTACTTTGTTTTCACAGGAATGATCCACCTTGCAGGCTGACTTCATTGGGGAGGAGGGAGAAGACTTACATTTCACTGGAAGTTCTGTTGAGAATAATCAGGGAATTAAATTACATCTGTATAGAAGCAAGTAACAGATAAATAATCTAATGTAATGCAGATCATACTCACACCATTCGATCGATAAATGGACACGAAATCATAGAAAATTATTACTTAAATACCTGACTTATTGTAGGCCAGACTATCCAGTGCATTTGGTGACATTAGTGTGGTGCTGTATTTATCTTTAGCATATATACTTTCCCTTTGCTTCTTCAGTTCCTCCTCTCTCTGCTTGACCATCTTTATCTCATCATCAATCAAGGATTGGGTGCTCCTGGAACGTAACTTGAAGAAGGGGTTGTTCAGAAACGTGCTGTCCTGAGTATCCTGGCAGACAGAGTTCAGGCAGAAATCGGACGAGCTGCGCGTGATCATGGCGGGAGCCTCCAGTATGATGACGTTGGACACATCTGATGGCCACTCGTTGGCTCTCTTTGCTAATGGATTGGTGTCTTTCTTGCAGCGTGTTGGGCTGGAAGGGTATTGCTCAGGTTCTAAGATGATCACGCTATTGCCTGACACCTCTTGGCACAGTTTGCCTTTTGACGGGGAGGAGGTAATGATGAAGGATGGTGTTTTAATGCTGGGGGACTTCGGGAATCTGCAATTGTCTTCCTTTGCCTCAAACATCTTTCTCCTTTCTTCAATCTCATGATTCAGTTTTCTGTCAATTTTTCCAGGCTGAAGAATGACCGGTTTGCCAGTAGCTTGTGTGCACTCATTGGCGTTGTAGGCTTTGGAAATTCCCCGCTCCCGTCTCAGGCTCTCTTCGCGTTCCATAGCTAAGCGAATTTCCCTTTCAATTGGGGTCTCATCATCACAAGGAGACCTGTAGCTGGAATCATCAAGGCCAGAGTCTTCGGAGCATGGGCTGAGATGAGTCTGAGAATAATCATTCAGTGCTGTACAGTCCAACTCTGGTTCTTTCTTTGACCTGTTGATATTTCTAACGGGGGTGTACATGGAGTTGTGTCCTCCCTGGAATGTGCTTTGCCTAAAAGTCGGTTGATAAATCTGGTATTTTGTCTCCTCTTCCATTTTTAGCCATTGCTTTCTTGCAACCCGAAAATCCACATGTTCTGTACTGACATTTTCACTCTTTGTCTCCTGAATTACACAATAATCAGGAGGAACTTTCTTATTAGTATTTACTTTTGAAGATTCTGAATCATTTGTATTGCATTTTAAACCATGACTGAACTCCTCTTCATCTTCTGATATTTTTGATAAGCCGTGAAATAGGGAGGGAGTTATATTGGGGTGCTCTTGAGTTTCAAATTCATAGTCATCATGGTGCTCATACTGATCTAGAATGTCTTCGCGGTCTTGGATGTGATGCTCATATTGGTCTAGAGAGTCTTCAAGATCTGTTATATGGTGCTCATATTGGCCTAGAGCATTTTCATGATCTGGATTGTGGTGCTCATATTGGTCAAGAGTGTCTTCATGATCTGGGGTGAGGTTATCATATTGGTTGAGAGCATCTTCACCGTCTGGGGATGGGTGCTCATATTGATCCAGAGTATCATCATGGTCTGGGGTAAGGATATCATAATGGTCTAGCACATCTTCAGTGTCTGGGGTGATGTTATATTGTTCTGGAGCATCTTCATGGTCTGGGGTGATGTTATCATACTGCTCTAGAGCATCTTCACAGTCTAGGGCATGGTGTTCATATTGGTCTATAGCATCATCACAGTCTGGGATGTGGTGCTCATATTGATCAAGAGAGTCTTCATGATCAGGGAAGTCTTTGTCGTCACTCTGGTTGATTTCTACAATGTTCTCCACGTTCCTTTCAACTTTTTGCACAAAGAGTTCTTGGGCACTTAAATTTAGGATTTCATCCATGTAGGAATCATCATCCTCCCTGTTAATAGAGGAGGAAAAGATGGCCCTCCATCTCTCATCAGTCTCATTATCAGAGGAGACAGGTTCTATCTCAACCCGCAAAATACAATTCAAGTCAGCATCACCTGGCTCAAGATATGTGGAGATGCCAGAAGAGGCTTCTTCGCCAATACATTCTTCTATAATGGACACCTGTATTCTGTTGTCACTGAGGCTGTCCATAGCAACTTCTTGTATCACTGGTCCTGGAGTTATTGTGGCTTCACTCTCTTCAGTGTCCTCCGTGGTGGGCAACACTGGAGTGTCAGATCGCTCCTGGTCTGACTGCTCTTGTGTTCTGTGAAGCATTTCATTCTCACAAACTGTTCCTGCACTCGAAGTTGTATCAGAAACAGAGGAGGTCATGGACTCCGTGCGATTTAAATAATTATGTTCTGTGTCCAGGATCAAAGCCTCCTTTTGATACATATTGTCTGTCTCCTTCCCATTTTCTAAGCTGTGTTCCTCATTGTCTGCTGTCCATTGTGGCAAGTCTGTCAGAATGTCTACGTTTTCTTTCATTCTGGATTCTGAAGAATCTGCACTGGGCCAAGCTGTTTCAGCCTCCTCAGTCGAGCCCTTATTTTCAGCCACCTCTGTCTCCCCAGAATCCATTTTATGGTGCCTGGCGGTAGCCATTTCTGATAGCTGGCTGGTCTCCATGGTTACTTCTTGTGGAAAGTATTTTTGCTCTTTTTGTTTCTGATTTTGAGTGTCGCTGCTGCCTTCCCTCAGTTCATTTCCATTTGTCTGCTTCTCTCTGGCTGTACTTTTCTGTAAAGCAAAATGAAATACATTTATATAAGTGTTTTACAAATTTTACTTGTTTTAAAAGTTTTACTGAAGTGTGACACGTATAGTACAATGTATTCCATGACCATTAGCTATATATAAAATCACAAACCCCAGATCACTCTCATTTTTGGAAATGTGTATCACAACATATAAGAACTCAGTTTTATGCATTAATTCATTATTATTAACCATTTATTTATTAGAAATGAATTCACATCTAACCTTTGTTAGCCATACATTGATGAATTTTCCATCTTTTTTAGCGTCTGAAAGTATTTTGAACCAATAACTAACATCATGCCACTATTACTTACAGTAGATATGAGAATAACTGTAAATTAGTAGTGCTTCATATTTAATCATACAATGTATTATTATTATTATTATTGTATTTTTATGATTTATTATAAACTTCTTGCCATTGTAGTACTGCTGTAAATCTCTCAAAATGTAAGGTTACATTTTTCTGTGCAAAGGCATAACTTTTATTATGATAAATCTGAATACATATAAAAAACATAATAATGGTCGCTTAAATTCCAACAATAATTGCAAGCAATTTGCCCTACAGCCTACTGCCAGGGAGCAACACTAATGATGCACTTTGCAGTATTTTTTTAATTTATTTGTTAATGTAATGGGGTTTCTGAGTTGAGATCACAAGGAAACATTAAAGAGACCATTACACCACATATATGCTTTTACAAATGCATGTTATTAGTGATCCATAAAACATTAGATATGTTTAAAAAAAAAGTCTGTGTTGTATACGGGAGCAAAATGAAATCGAGTTTGAGCAGTCATACATTTAATTTAAGAAAGACAAGCAAACAAATTCACCTATTGGATTTAATTGGGGAGTAAACAGATGAATCATTTTGAAGGCTGATAACTACTCAACATTGTCACAGTTGCTCTCTTTTCAATATACTGAAAAATGACATTGAAAAAAGTTACAGTGCTAAAATGACACATTATATAAAAAATGAACTGAAATTAGACTCCTCCTATAGTTCCTTGAGGTGTCTCAGCAAATGGGCTATCAGTTCTGAGTAATGTACTGGAACTTTTAAGAGTGCAAAAGATGTGACTAAGAAGGAGATTAAAAAGTGTTGTTTGTTTTTCCTAGTGTTTCCTCTTCAGCATTCAGATCCCAGCTTGTGCGGAGTTGGGCCGGACAGAGATCCATCTCAATGAAGCTGTTATGTAAGGCTGAATGATGGAATATTTCACCCACACTTTTGTTGGTTCATCCCTGCGGCTCACGCTTGGCTGTTGTCACTGATAGAGAAGAGGTCAGGAAAGATTATTTGGAACTCTGCACACCTAGGGCCTGGGATCCAGTCCCACAAAAGAAAACAGAATCCACAGGACATGACAGCATAACTGAGCTGGAGAGCGTTCTCCATTTCTGCAGAATTTACTAAATTCTTAACCAACCAATAATAATAATCATTATAATAATTCTTCTTCTTATTATTATGTAAATCTAATAATCAGCAAAAATGTGTATGGGCAATGAAGTGTGCTATGAATATTGGATAACTTAAGACCCGGTGAATCACACCATCACTGCACTTCAATTAGGGACACCTGTTGTTGTTCTTTAAAAAAATGTTTATGATATGTTCCCAACCGATGACACTGTCTTCATCATATCCTTAATATACTTTTTTCCTGTTAGAATATTTATGTTTGTTTACCTCTCTTGCTAATCCACAACAGGGTGATGATTTATGTTTGTGTACTTATTTTAAAGCTGATTAATCTGAGGAAACGATGCTGTTACGAAAACAGTCAGTTGAGCTGGCTTGTGACTTTTGCCTAATTTGATTAAAATCTCTTTACATTGCTCAATATTGGTAAATCTGTACATCATCCCATAAAGACTGCATTTGAAACTCACTGATATTCACTAATTTATCAAATTCCAACATTCCCCCATTATTACAAATTAATTATGTCTGGATGCTTTGAAATGCTTTTTTTAAACCTGGAATTGTTTAATCTTCTCATTCCCTTCCCAGATTTAGATAACCTCATGCTCCTAAAAATATTTCCTATACAACTGAAAAAAAAACCCTGGAAAATTCTGTAAAAACGGTCTGTTTTACCCAAATAAAATATAATCTGACATGTTTAAATTCAATCATTGTCTAGCTGTACTAAGTCTTCTGCTGCTTCTCATGTCTGTCAGAACACTCAGTGCCTCTCCCTCAAAATGGAGTCTTGCCTCGCAGCGATTCCGGCGCCAGTCAGCAGCAGGGACCGAAGGGCATTAATCACCAGATCGTTCGCAGACACGCTGGATGGTGCTGTCATCCGCGCCTGCTGCCAAGCACTGGCCAGCCGTCGATCCAGAGCCCAACTCTTTCACACCAAAGGACGGAATAATCAATTGAACAGCAGAATGTCGCTGTCTGTGAACAGTAATAGATACATAATCCTCTGCCCTCATGTGTCATTTTACGCTCCAATGCTGCTGTTATTGTTTGTAAACGTTGCTCATGTTATCAAGAAACAATTGAGCGAGTCAACAAAATCTATGTTCATTTTTGTAAGAATCAATGATATTCTAGTAATTAATTATGCAAACCCGCAATTATCTGATTAATTTTTTTTCCTCAAGTGGCAGGCACAACTTATCAAAATATAATGCCATTGTTTTACTGCTACAACATGAACAAAACATAAAAAAAGTATTTGTGATGCCCTTAGGGATAATTAAGTTATTCTAATAAATCTAAATCTAATTAGTAAATCTAATTAGGCACAATTACAGATATTCTCAAACAAGGAAAAAAAATATTTGATAACTATTCCACATTTTGATAAACGAATATTGTCAGGTTAATCGGCCACAGAAATCTCTGAAGTCATTTAAAGAATGCACAAATTTGCACCCACAAAGTTCACCACGCGTTTACTTCCCTGCTCACGTTGCATGTATTAGGAATCAAATCAAAATAACAGGCTGAAGATGTCAATGCACCATGGTTATCTCAGGGGATAGAGCAATTTGGAAAGATCAGCCCAATGGGAAGGGGAGGTCCGGAGTAGACCGGCTTCTCTTCTAATCGTTCCACATGCTTTAAATAATGCGCATTAAATAATGCAGGACACAGACGGACGGGCAGAGATGCCTCTCTTTCTCCCTCCCACAGGTTCACACTGAGCAGACAGATGGAAATGATCTCCACCAAATGACATGCCTCTCTAAAGCCGCCATGCTTTATACCCTGATGGTTGGATACGCCGTTAAATGGAAAGCAGGGAGTTTGTGGCCACTTATTTTTAGAGTGTTATTTATTTAACTATTGGGCTAGCTCGGTGGTTGGCACTATGACATCACATCTCCAAGGTTGGGGATTTGGGCCTGGCCTCCAGCTCGATGCATGTGGAGCTTCACATGCCCTCTCTGGGCACTTCAGTTTCCACCCGCAGTCCAGAAACATGCGGTTAGTTGAATTGGTGTGACTCAATTGCCTTTTATGTTTGTGTGTGTTTGTGCACCCTGCGTTGGACTGGCATCCCATTCAGGGTGTCCCCTGCCTCGTGCCCTGGGCTTCCTGGGATACGCTCCAGGCTCACCATGACCCTGCACTGGGTAAGCAGCTATGGAAAATGGATGGCACAAACCCAGTCCTGTTTCTCCATGGACTTCTGTCTTTATCACATAAAATTACTTTGCAGACTTTTTACCCCCTGGGCCCCCAAGTCCCAAATTCCAGTCTCCATGGTAACCTGCTAACCTACGTGCATTTGCTTCGTGGTTAATAAGTGGACATAGTCATGGCTCTTGTCTGGAATTGCAGAAATTGATTTTGATTAATTGTGATTGATTGCGCCTGGATTCATTGCGTTCCACAACAAATTATCAGGGCCAAGAACAAGGCAGCTTGAAACTGACATTCTGCCCCAGCTGTCTTCCTCAGACCCAAATAACTCCTTTTTCTTTTTGCCATGAGTGATGCAAGACCCTGTATCTGTGACTTTCAGCATTGCGACAGGAGGCGAGGTGCTTTGGTCGTTGCTGTCATTACCAAGGACGTTCTTGTGTTCCTTTCGGACTGGAATAATGCCATGAATCATAGGTGTAGGAACCTTGGTGGAAAAGCAGCACAGGGGTTATGTTTCGATGTGGCACAGACAAGCCATATCACAAAGGAAGTGCGGCAGATGATTAGTTTTTTCGGTGAACAGACCGGGAGCCTCGGCTCGGATGGTGGCGGCGCAAACTAAAAAGCCAAAAACAGTCGCTGGCGGAGCCTCGCGGATCCGCTCGTCGGCACCTGCGTCAAATCAAATTATTGTTATAAACGGCGTTTTCCAGAGCTACGAACAGCTTGAGTGTCCCTTTTCAATATCACTCCTCACTTGATGACTTCCTCAGCTTGATGACTCTTTGGAAGCCTCACCAAGGCTCCTAATTCATATGGTGGCAAAAGATCTTCTGATCAAGCTCTACCGTAACTTAATGGGTCTCATAAATGTTGTCATATGAACAGCGGAGCTATAATGTTTACGTTTATCCCCTTATTTATCCATGTTGGCATTTTTAGAAAGGCTATTCTGCTTAATTACAATTAAGGTCAACTTGTTACACATTTTAAATTGAAATTGAAACAGTATTGTCCTTTCAGGAATTTAAACCCGACGTAATATATTTGCTACTATGATCCCAATCACAACACTAAGAAACACATTCAAGAAAAAATTCACACACAAAACAAGATACTTAAGTGTCTGTGATCGATAGGAACAGGCTGCGTGCTGATCAGGTACACAGCCGGTCATCATACGGTGAGGTATGCCAAACGGCAACAAACTTCAAATGCAACAGTTGGCAGCAAGCTAATTTTGCTCTTGAATGTGTATTTGTGAATCCAAGACTGTGATGTTCTTTGCATAACAATGATGTTACCTGCAACTCAAGAGTATGTGAAAATGATAAATACTCATTGACCCTAATCATTTATAATCACTCCTGTCTCCGCAAACTTAGATGCGTAACATCTGTTGATGTATGCTATTATATTTTTAAACTCCTTCACAGCATCACAAATCACCAGCCCTACGGAACATTATCTCTCCTGCAATATCAAATATACTGTTGCCAAGGAAATAAATGAGAGAAATATTAATATTAATGTACAAAAGACATGCACCTGAGTATTCGTTAGAACAGCCTTCTTTTTTCAGAGATGGTCTTCAGGGATTTTCACTCAATTCACATGCTTAAACGGAGCAAAAAGCAGCCCTTAAATCCACTAAGGTATGCTGAATCCACATCTAATCTTATCTACTCTCTCGTCTCACATCACTGTCCCCTGCTTAGTCCCCCAACCCTATAATTTCCCCAGTGCCTCTACTTGTCAAGCAAGCAGCCAGATTTAGTTTTTTAATCTTTTTGCAACGGACATTTAGAAACTTTGCTCCCAACCTACCTGCTGCCAGTGCTGCGTTGGCTGTGAGTGGCTGAATCTCTGCCTCGCACAAGCCACAACGATGTGAGGACTGATTGAATGTGGCGGAACTGACCAATAGCGATGCAGCACATCTTGTGCGCAAACACACACACACACAGACACGCACACACAGGCGCACAGAAGCAGGAATCCATGTCAGTATCCTTATTTCCGAAGTCCACAGGTTAATAATGACATATGGGACATAAGCAAGCAAAAGACAGAGTACTTTTTAATTAGTCCTTGCATATTGTGTCCTAGATTATGAATGACATTTTTTATCCAGTAATTTTTATTCGGGAGTTTGAAACTTAGAATTCTGACATCCTTTAATGTTCAGAATTCCTCCTCAAATTAATTAAAATTGGTGCATAATTCATTTTTGTTTGTTATTAAGATGCATGTGCCACCCTTTGAATTAATATGAAAATGTTTGTTTCCTATGAAGATATTATTAATTATGAGATTGTTTTATGTTCCATATTTGTCATTCACACATAATAGATAATGTTTCTAAGAAAAAAAAAAACCAAATTACCGTTATACAATTATTTGTTTTATTTGTTTGAGAGCCAACAGCAAACAAAAGGTAGGAAATCATTCATTAAAATGGAATCGCTATAAGGGAAATCTTCAGGTATAAGCTCACGCAAAAGGACAATTTATCTTTTGACACATGAACAGAAATACATTGTAATTATGCATTCTTCTTGTCTTTCTACTGCTCCAAAAAGCTTTCTGTGCAGATTCCTTTTGTACACAGTGTGACCATCATATTTGCAAATTTTCAGTGATAATTCATATTTATTTCTTTAGTAGACCTGAAGCAGCATATATCTGTGAAAGCAGGATCAGCCGATCCCTGGAGAAATTGAGGATATGGGTGTTGCACAAGGGCCCAGTTGTGAAATCATTCCACCAACCTCAGGATGTTCTCCAACAACACTGCCGTCAGAGCTGCAGTGCACAAAATCACTGAGCTACAACGAGCTTTGATGTCCAAATAATATCCATCCAGCCATCCATCCATTAACTTTCCATACCAACTTTTCCTATGCAGGGTCACAGTTGTCTGGTGCCTGTCCCTGAAATTACAGGCACCAAGCAGGAAATAACCCAGAATGGGATGCCAACCCATCACAAGCAAACAATACCTAATTTCTTAATTTCATGTGTTTTTTTCATTGTTCAACATAAAATTCACTCAGAATTCGCAATATAGTAATATAGGTTGTATAGTCAGCATTTGATTAATCCGTCATGTATGAGTTTCTTGACAAGTTTTAATGCTTAAACATTTTAGAATCAGTATCTAAAGGTGCTATGTTGGATATACTGAATATACAAGGGTAGGAAAAAGCAGGAAACGAGTGCACTGCACATGAAGCTTTGTCACTGAAGATTTTTAATAATAAAAATTCTTGAATACAGATTGTGGCAACCAGTGAAAAGAAAATTTATATGTAATGATTCCTGGACTGTGATGATAATATTAATTAGTACACATGTGAGCAAAACATTTTTTAATTTATATTTTTTGTGACACTTTTTCGTTGATATGTTACTTTCTTTACCAGGAAATAGTAGCTATACTGAATGCCTTTGGGACATGTCTCTGCGTTTGTTTTCATTCCTATTTAATGGGCAAATACTATTTAATGGTTCATAATTGTCTAAATATGATTTTATAAAATCCACTAATCAGCAGAGACATTACATATAGTGAGATATGGAACGTAAAACACAAACAACTGTGAAAACGATTTGAACATTCAGCGAAGGAAACTATTGCGGACAAACTGACTGAAATGGTTTGTGAAAGTGCTCAGACTTCGCCGCCTTGCTGCAGCCACTATAGTCTCATCCACTCAGACTTGCATTGTGCAGAGATGAATATGCACTTTGGTGTGCTGCTCTTCAGGACATACTTAAGGCAGCTACCAGAATCGTATTCTTTGGAGATTATACCCTTTTCCCTAGCCTGGCCATTCTCATTCTTAATGCTGTGGGGAAGAGTACAGAGAAAATTTCAGTGCACCTCATACATCACCCATAATATCTGTTGTATAACCTCTTAGATATATATATATATATATATATATATATATATAAAAATATAAATGCATTTCAATCCTGTACTACATTTCCCCTGTTGGCCTATTTAAGAAATTCTTATTGGAAAACATCGTTGACCCTGTGTTATTTGTTTAAACTGATTTAAAATCTAAAAGTGAATGACTACCATCTATTTGCAAATATCAGAAATTTCAGGGAATTCCCAAGTTCTCTGAAAATAAACACTGCAAACATAATAATGTTAATAACATGTATGTTACATGTTCTACATGTTATAAAATTTATAGAGGGAACATGTATTATTGTACTTTTAGTTACAATACCTAATTATTAAAAATATTTTATGTTTATTCTATCAAAATATCTTTCCAGTTGTATTTTTATTACATAGTATTTGACTGTCTTTGAATGTGGTAAATATTTTAATATATGATTTCTGGTACTAAGTAATAATCTGGGGGTAAAACAGGAAACTGTGCATATATTCATAAAAATACTGCAGATTTATGAGTGCTGGCAATGCTGTGTGAAGCCTGCTTACATAACGGATTTTGCTTTTAAGATTCATTTGAAGACAAATTGGATAACTAAAACGATGCCTTTGAAAAGGCAGGTGTAATTCAGCCTCTGGAATCTATTTTCTTATGCAACACTTGAGAAATGTTATATAAGTACCACTCAAGCATATATTATAGGCTGTCACTTTAGTTTCAGTCCCTTGCATTTTCAACTATTGAACTGGGCTAAATAGTTGGGAGGCAGGTTCTGTGACTGATATAATGCAATGATGTATTCCTTACTGTGGGTTGTCATGAAGCATAATAAGGATCTATTTTGAAATTTGATTCAGAATACCATACACAGACATACACACTGGTAAATATACTAATGTCAAAAGAGTAGTTGAGAAATTACTGAAAGTGATAAGATATTAGCAGATATATACTGCATAGAAAATCGAAAATTAATATTAAAACATTATTAGCATTTTCAAATGCAATTTGCACTCTATGTTACAGCGGTTAGCTATCCTTTTTCAATAGAGAGTCTGCTTAAATGCAGCCTATGCAAAAATGATTAGGTTTCTTGCCTGTTTTGCCTATGTAGTTGTTGTACAATGCTTTCTCAGTCTTTAATTAAACAATTCGCCAACCCTGCAAAATAAAATTTTATCTAATTCAGCCTCAATCAAAAACGGTAGCATTTTCAGTTTCCTTATTATAATAAACATCTAGAACTGATTTGTGGTATGTGTAACATCTTGATGATCATAAAAGACCATCATAAAAAAGTTCATATTTCTCCAAATGTTTGGTTAATATTGCTGAAAAACAAATTTAAAAATGTGTACAGCAGGTTTCAAACCAAAACAGGAGTTACAGAAAGGGGAAAGGGATGAACAATCATCATAGTCATCGAATATTACAGTTAGCAGGTGCTAATGCAAATTTTTTTTTATGAGCAGGCAAAAGCACGACGTTTGGTAAATAGAAAAAGTACAGCACATGATGATATGTGAAACCAATGACTCAGAAATGGACTGGTAGCTAAACGAGCAAAGCACAGCTGAAACAAGCATGTTAGTGACAAATCACAAGCACATCAGCCTCGGCCACTGGGTGGAGACAGGAGTTCAACACGGCAGATTTCTGAACAAACAGTCGACGCCGTTAGAGTATGTACTTCTTGTTGAAACCATACAAAAGTTTATTCAAGACAGTTAGTGTGCATAGAACAGCTTGAAATTGCATAATAATCAACAAACTTACTGATATATTTATACAAAAGTAGTACTACTAGGTGACTAAGTCCAGCACGGGTTGTGTTTCAAGAGAATAGCAGGCTAGTTAGTGCATTCTTGAAAGAGTTTTCAGAAGAGGGAAGGAGGTTAGTGTTTAATGAGGTGTTTTGGGTTAACAAGTGGCCGTGCTTCTCCTTCCTTTTACTACCTGTAGTGGAAGGATCTTTGGTGCCATCATCAACCATCTGCTCAAAACTCTGCTGAGCCTGACTCAGCCCAGATTGCTGCCCTTGAAGCTGAACTGTTGCATCTGGTAGTGCGCAATTTCGGTTCGGGGTAGATCTGGTGTCGACGAGGTACTGCTTTGCTTTGGAGCTCCTGTTCATCTTTGGCTGGAAGACTTTGCTGCAGCAGCCATCGGGGTGGTAGGATAGCTGCATGTCAGGACTGTTGTCGTCGTCGCTGATGACCACCAGCTCTGCCTGGATGACTTCCCCCTCCTCATCGTTATCTGCATTTTGATAACCCATGAAGATCATGCTAACCGGCTTGGAGGAGTCTATGTTTTCTGGCATAGTGTTCAGAATATTGAGTTTGGAAATCTCAGGACAGGGGTCCTGGTGAGTCACACTGGAATCCAAGCGCTGGGCTGCTCTATCACCCTTAATGGACAGTGCTGGACTGCGCCTGTTTCTAACAAAGAACATTTCGAAATCTAAGGGTGTTTGGCCACTTATAGGAATATTATTCTGGATGCCCTTGGAGTGTTCAGGAGGCTGCTGGACCATCCTTGTGGACCAGTGGAGTGGAATGTGAGACAATTCTTGTATCTTTTGCCCCTGAAGAAGAGTCACCTCACTGTTCTGGATGTTCTGAGATGAAATTACATTCTTGAAGGATTCTTGTCGAGGAGCAGGCCTGGGGCTGAGTTGGTCCAGGTTCTGTCTCTTGGGAGTGGATGGTCTGCTGTAGGGACTTGAGAACACAGGGTCATGATACTCCACGTCGGCCTCGAGACTTTTCTCCGTGGCCTTCCTAAGAAGCTCTTCCACCTCTTGAGAGGTAAGTTCTCCCACCCCATTTTGAACTCTTTGGGCATCAGAGGGCAGAGCATACACTGACTTTCTCCCATCATCGTATACCTTGATGCCTTTCTTTGGTAGATCTTCTGTTGTGACAGTTGCTGTTGATAGCACTTGGCTCTTTCCAGTTCTCATGTCCTTCTGCACGTTAATTTCCATTACAAATAAAGCTGTGGATAGAAGAGATCCTTTGAATATAGATTAACAAGCATCATGTAGGGAGGTAAGACTCTTGTACTGCCTCTTCATATGAATAACTGGAAACTGGACTCATTTGTCAAATTTGCTAGCAACATTGCTTAATTTTAATCTTTAAGTGTAACTGCATCAAGTATTCAGAAACATATTTCATAAGTAATTGTATTTTCATGCATGTATTTACCATAATGAGTCACTATATAATGCTAAAGATGAACAGTTTCCTTATTCTTGAGTTATATAGCATAACACGACATGAAGCCAGAGAAAATAGCCTAATTATCAAAAAAATCAACAGCTTTTATCAAAGGCACTGTTAGAATTTTTAATAATTAGGTCAAAGTAGATTACCTTGTTTAGATTCTTCAGAGTCAGGGTCCAACTTTGGGCTTGACGTCTTCTTGAGCTGTTTGGAAGGTTTGAAGGACTTTGGAAAATCTGGAATTGCTGAATAAACATATTGTATTGGATCTGCAAGGCAATGGACACCTCTTATTTTCCACTTTTGCTTGATTAAATTTGATAAAATTGAAATATGCACTCATTAAAGGACAAGAGACATAGTGACAAAAATAATTACCTGGCTGGATATCAGCATTTACTTCCTGTGCAGAGATATAGTAGTTCAAAATCAAATTCAGGAAGAAAAACCAAGCAAAAAATATTTGAAAGGTGAAGAGCGCAAACATCAAGTTAATCTGTTCAAAGCCACAAAAGCCGACTTTCATACCAAGAACAAACAGGAAGCAACCTGCATACACCTGCATACACTTGCATACACCAGCATACAGCTGTATACACCTGCATACCCATTGTCCGTTGTCGTAACCGTTTTTTCCAGTACCCATCTGTTGGTGAACTCACTAACATCTGGCCAAGCACTCCCATACCAACTAGCCCCTGTATAGGCTGAATTCCACTTTGAAACAACTGCACAAACCACAATGCCTCTTGTATTGTCAATTGCACATCACATAAAACTAACACAGCGGATTGATGTTGTTTGTCCAACACAAGTAGTATCAGATGTGCAATACCTTTATGATGTCTGCGGCTGTCTTCTCCACTTCTTTCAGCCGTTGCAGAATGAGCATCTCATTCTCTGATATTGTCAATTCCCGACTCTCCAGAGCCTCTATTTCTTTCTCTATCCTGCAAGCCGGATGCAGACCGTTAGCATGCTACAGCACTATCTGGGGAAAAAAACTGAACTTGCATCTAAACAGAACCTGACCTGTTGAGATCAAAACCTTCCAACAAAGTAGGGAAAAATAAGTCCTTGAGACCGCATGGGCATCTCAATCATAAGATTACAGTAAGAGATCTAGATTAGATTAAAATTAGTTGAAGATTAGTTTATCAGTTGATATCTCCCCTAAGAGTATGAAGATGGATAAAAGCTTTATTGCAATCCAAGAGTTAAATTCTAATATTGAGCCTTCACAGTCTCCAGGACGTCTCATAATATCTTGCAAATAGAGAGTGAGTCTTTCCCTGTGACATACACATTTACATATTATTATACACAGTCAGGGGTACAGCTATACATTTTAGGCCCCTGATAAAATGTTACCCCACCTCCCTTACATTCTACAATTTTATTATTTTATGTATTCAAGGGCCCCTATAAAGTGTGGGGCCCCATGACACTGCCAGGGTAGACATGCCCCCCCGTGCCCGTGTACACAATATGCATTGTTCTTAATTCTTAAAGACAGTCTTTCTTTCTCTCATTCCCACAAGGTTAATGTCTTGACATAATATTTCTATACCAACAATTCTGGGACCGATGAACAATAATAGGGTTCCTAAGTAATAAAGCTTATTTTAGTCTTTTTTTTTTTTGGTGATGGAGTGACATTCGCCTGGGAATCAGGCTAGTTTCTGAAGTTGTTGAGCAGGTCAGTTCAGATGATTAAAAGGGGTTTTCTGTGGATCGCTTTCTCACCTCCTTTGTTTGGCTCTGAGCCCAATGATCCAGGATAATAACACATTCAGAGGTGCTGAATGCTCTCAGCATTGACAGAGGTGTTTGCTGTTGTCCAAGCTCAAAAAAGAGAATATTCATCCATACATCTAGAGTCTTGGCTCAGCGGTTTGCACTGTGGCCCCTCAATGGTTGGGGGTTTGAATCCTGATCCATGTCTGTGGAGTTGCATGTGTTCCCTGTATTTCACAGATTCCCTGTAGTCAGCTTCTACAGTGCTAAGCAGGCCCGCCATTTGTCTTGCATATACCCAGAGACAAGATGATCTCTAAGATCCCCACCTAATAACTGTGCAGAGGCCGCTGACTGGCTGTACTGCACGCACAATGCATGTTCCATTAGCATGCTGCAGAAAAGCTCTCACCAAGAGAGCACATACTATTGAATAACTAAAAGGCTAACCCCACCACCAAAATTCAACATCTTTTATGAAATACCTGACCATAAAGTTCTCATTTTCTCTTTTTAAATTTTTTCTCTCCATTTCTGAACACCTCACTTTTTACGAATTGCCATTTTGACAGTTGACTGGAGCAGTGAGGTTCTGGGTAAATGTCACGTTTCTGACTTTACCACAGCGTGACAGATTAAATGATTTATTTTTCTTTTGCATTATAGGAATGGAAAGTAAAACTGTTTTTGACTGCTATCTCAGTTAGGCTACTTTACGTCTCTAAAATTGCCCATAGCACGTGACATGAATGTCTATATATGTGTGATTATCACACACGTATATATTGTACAGCTGTTTCTTCCACATTTGCAGCATTTTGCACTTTGGATTGGATGCCAAAACTGCATTTTTTCCTAAGTACTTATACTTGTGTGAAATGATAAAGTTGAGTCTAACTGAATCTAATCCGATAGTGAGTGCTGAGATGCGACCTGTGGTGAACTGCACCCCATCCTGGATGAAGCCCTTCTATGTTTCCCATGCTGCCTGGTTTAGACCCGAGGCCCGTTAGGGTAAGAGGACAGAGTCTTTCTTGAAGTGAAAGAAACGGCTCAGTCCACATCTATTGCCCTTGATGAAGAGCTGAGTTAAGGAATGTTTGGTGTTGTTTTTAGGTTAACTTGATACCAACCTCGGACTTAACACTTTATTTGTGTAGACAAAGTTGCCGCAAGGTGACACATTACGTGATGTTGTCAGGGTAACACTTTACTTGTTGTCGTCTATAATGCATTATGGATACCTTCATAATGCATTACAATGGTCAGTATAAGAATTAATAAACCATTACAGAATCTTCTATTGGTTATAAGGCATTATAGTGTTAATAATAATACTTCCTAAGTCCTCATCTATAATGCACTATAGATACCATGTATAATGCATTACAATAATTTGTATAAGTATTAAGCGTATTAGTGCATTACAGATGCATTCATAAAGTATTATAAACACGGCTATAACTATTTATTACGAGGCAGGGGAACCAGGGGGTCAGACGGCCTTGGTGAGAGTAAGTTGTATGAGGCAAAGATCTTGATGAGCAAGTAGCAAGGACAGAAAGAAATATAAAAATAAGAAATATGAAAGCTATAAATTGGTGATATAAATGAACATAATTAAATAACTACAAATTACCTATGGTATTAAGAAGGCTTTGTACTGCATTATACTGTATTTAAAGTGCATTATAGATGAGAGCGTCATAAAGCGTTCATAATGCATGATCAACACGGCTTTTAACTAAACTTGTAGTCCAATTACTCTGTGAGAAGATTCCAGTGACAGTCTAAGTGTAGTAGCCTGGTCTGGGAGCAGTAACTGTGACAAGTTTGTCCGCATGTCTCGTACCTGTGGATGTTTCTTTGCAGCACTCCTGCTTGTTCCTGTTCGTTCAAGACCTGTAATTTCATGGCCTCTTGTTCCTGCTCGCTTTGTGGACTCAGTCCATCCATCAGCCATTGGTCCCTCAAGGATTTTTTCTATTTGCAGAGACGGACACATTGCGTAACTCAGGTAAGTATTTGCCATTAGACAAATGCATTGCTGCCCAAGAAATTTAGCAAGAAATAGGCAGGCTAGACTATGTAATAAAATTGTCTTACTGAGAGTTTTTGAGTTTTATAAATGAATTTTGACACCAGTCACTTCCCGTTTTAAAGCACAGAACATTTCTGCTTTTAATTCATGAATATTTAATATTCTGCAGCAGTGTCAGAAATAAATATTTTTTAAAATGTATCCTATAGAGTTAGTGAGTCAAACCTACAACCTTTGAGTTGTGACAACACAGTGCTGCCACCCTAACTTCCAAATAATTTTTTTATTCTATGTTTTATTTGTCAGTATTCTACCATAAGCTGTAACACAGAATTTCAGGTATGTAAAAAAAATCTTTCTATTCTAGGTTGTAAAGCACAGTAGACATAAAGTATAGCAGAAGTTACCAGAAATTCTATCACTGGTAACAGAAAAGCATAAAGAAACTCTGATGTGTGAAAAGTCAGACCGCGAATGGCGACAGGAAGTACCTTCAAATACTGTAGTTTCAGTTTCTCCTCTTCAATTTCTAACTTCTTCTTAGCAATATCTTCTTGGAGTTTCCTCTTATCCTGAAGTGAACAGATAAGGGCCATGTCTTTACATCACTTCTCTTTGCCCTTGAGACCAAGGAGACGCCGCTTCCCAAAAATGTCAGTGTCATTGCAACAGCAATTATGAACGCTTGTTTTGTAAAAGGTAGCCAATGGAAAGCTGTCGCAGCCCACCCTGTCCAAGAGGGGGACGAATGTTAGAGGCCGTTTTTCTGAGAGGGGAGTGACACCACTGCTCAGAGATTCGACACGTTCGCTGGCTTCATCCCCTAAAAATACCAGCAGCTGCTTTCGACACATATGTTTACATATACAGTATACGACATTTACTAGAATGCGAGTGCCGTGAGGGTGACGAAACAACACATGTAGCCATAAGAAAATAGGGTATTAACTCTGTGAAGGTTATGATTGTGTCTGTCCTCAAGGGTGACGTTATGTCCAGTGAACAGAAATAAGCTACTGAATGCTTTTAAATATATCATGTAAAGAGGAAAGCAAATAAAGTTTGTGTATTATGGGTTGTCAAGGGAAAAACAATCTGTGGTTGGATTTTTTTGTTTGCCATTGTATTTCTTTTTGTCCGAAATAGCCTTCAGTATAAAACGATTCACCCTCGCAGAACAAAATATCAAAAGCATCCCAGTCCAGGGCCACCAAATTGAATGAATACTCTGAGAACACACAGGAACTAAAGATGCAGTCGTGTTGCTTCACGATTTTTCTCCATCATTTAATAGTCATCTGCACAAGGACTTACTTGTGACCTTCAGAAAACACTTAATTTCAACATTTATTCAACTTATTTAAGTCAGATCATTTTTAATAATTTCATTCATCAGCACATACTTTTTGCTAGTTAATGAAGAATAAACATAAGCCTATTTCGAGAATAAGACATGAAAATTGCCAAATATATATAAAAATAACTGCTCCTTAATTTAATAAAACACTTTTTAGGGACCGGTATATTCACATCATTCCTTAACATGAATTTTAAAATACTTTACCGTTATAGCTTGAAGCCGCTCTTTCAGCAAGCCTGCTTCGTCCATATTGACCCTGGAACAGAGAAAATGGAGTCTCCTAAGAAGGTAGCAAGGTGGCAAGATCAGAGCCAATAACTGGGTGACCGTGGGGCTGAGGGTCTGTCGGGATGGGACGGAGGTACTGGCCGGTTTATCTGACGCTGAAGCGCACAATGGGAGTGTAGTTTAGGCAGGAGTTTGAGGCGGGGGTGGGGTTAGCTGAGGTGGAGACCAGCCGAAATTCCCAGCATGCCTCACTGACAAATCAGGTGTCAGATTTGTCTCAGTAAAGTTGCATGGACTGTACTGTGGTATACGGGGAACCTGTCACTGTCTTCTGTTTTCACCCTCCATGCTGACAGCAGTAACAATGTAGGGGAAAGAGTATCTGCTCTTTTTATGAGAAATACTCCAAAAATATCAGCCATTTCATTTTTGGGTTAAGAGGAATTAACCCTCAGATAGCCAGATTTTTATTAATTATTTGTGAAATATTTACTTTAAATTCCCAGGATCAAAATTAAGGCTAATTTAAATGGCAATTTAAATAAATTGGCACCTTTTATATTAGAATCCCTTCAGTTTCCATTAAAAAGGGCACCATAGAACAGCTATACTAAAACTTTGATCGAACCCATTAGTATACCACTACTAATAATAATACTAATACTAACAGTATAAAAATCAAATTTGACCTCCATCTTATACGTAGGTACACCAAACTCCACCTATTACACTTATATAAAGATAAGGCATTTCTTTTTTGGGGGGGGAGGGGGGGCATAGTCATGACTGTATCTTAGCCCTGATCCCTTATTTCCAAGGTCAGGAAGTTTTCAATGTGACTGAAAGATTGTTTGTTTCATGAGGCCACAAGCATTAATGCATTAAATTGCAATGATCCATCCAGCCTAGTTAATTTATGTTAGCAGTCAAGGGAGGTGTTATTTTTTTTGTCCCAACTTCATATTTAATTTAATAACACTGCTCAGAAAAAAACTTGTGTGAGGAAGATATTAAAATTCCACTGACTGGGGACCAAAATCTTTATGTTTTGCATGGCTTGAACAAAAACAAGACATGAACAAAGAAAGTCATACTTATAAAGCAGTTATAAAACATTCTGGATTGAAGTAACAGGAGAAAAGGAAAATCGTGGAATACCAAAATTATAGTAATTATAACAATGACATCATCTCTCCTTTTCTGCAGCCTTTCAAGTAAACTGTGAAATCTCCAGGTCACGTAACGGTATAGGTATTATGAGTGAAGCTATTCCTGCATGTTCGCTTTCTAGTGTATCTTTTGTCTATTCACTGAGAAGTAATTTTAATATTTCTAAATAAATAAATAAAGTAATAGGTAATTAATTAAACATTGCCAGTAGGTAGCATAATACATAGTTAAGGTTGCTGTTTGTAATTGTAAAATGTCGGGTTCAGATTTGTGGCGCGTTCGCCTTTCAGCGCGGTGCTTAAACTACCCCAGTGCGGTTTGTCTTGCAGCATAAACAAAGTGTAAGTCACCTTGCGTAACAGGCACTGACTGGGCCACCACGTTTATAATTATACGCTGCCCGGCAGTTATGTCACAGCGAGATGTTAGTTTCTGTAGCACCAGCATGAGATACTGACATTTGCAATCTACGCTAGTCAGATGGCATCGCAGCATTTTTCTTACTAATGGGACACACACTGTCAGCCTGCTGTCGGCAGAAACACTGCATGCATGCATATATGCAAGAGGAACAGACACGCCCACACGCACACAGCTGGTGGGAGCTGCAGCATGGCTGTGCATATCATGTTGCATCAAATCACCGCGTGTTGGGCACCAAACGTGCTGACCGGGAGTGTCCCCCACCCCCTATTAAAATTTGACATGGAAAGAACCATAAAGCATGCAAAAAATTGACATAATCTCTGCTGAAGCTTTATGAAATGTAATCAGGTAAACTAAACCCAGTTCTTAATCATTATCAGTACTCCACCTCAAAAGTGATTAAAAGTAAAACAATCCACCCATATTTCATATTGATCTGGTCCTTGTGGTTTATTACTAATATTGAATTGATTGTTTTTCACTTATAACTAATTCCATGTGCTTGTCTTCTCTGTTTTATAAACCATTTAGACATTCCTAGTTTGTCCAAAGGATGGTTGTAAATTGGTTATTTGACTATGTTTCCATTGATCTGACCTCTTGAATACAGGATTGACCCCTCATGGCTACATAACTTTGATTAACTAATGATCCAACCATTGAATGACCTGCCCTGAGCCCTGAGTATCTGTTAGTAGGACACACTTAGGACTGAGTCTCTCTGGTTTCTGTGCTGTATGGACTAACATATTCAGCACAGGACTTGGGAATCAGTCTTAAAATATGCAGCACAGGCTGAACAAAAAGAACATACAACTAACAATGTATGGTAAAATAACAAATTTCAAAAGAAAATGTCAAAAGAAAAACATTTTGCAACCCACAAGCCCTTATAAATTGAGTAAATCGCTTAACCCTTTTCATGTGAGATTTACGGTGTATATAGGTTGAATTTATGTAATACTGCTGGATGAGTCACTGTGGGATGTGGAGAGAGGATGCGAGTGGGCGTGAATGGGAATGCAGCAGGGAAACAACCTACAGAGAAGAATTCTGTGGAATGAAGGACATTTAATCAATGTCATGGAACACTGGGAAGTTCCAGAACACATCTGACCAAAGGTGCTTCCTCTCCTCCCTGCTTTTATTCACGTTTAGCATGAAAAATTACAAGCAATTATCAGCTCAAGTAACTTAAAAGCTCTGCCAATATACTTAACCCATATCACTCCCGTAAGATTTCCAGCTGTTTAAGTGTAGACAGATTGTAAGCTGCTTTAGACAAACATATCAGATGCAACCGAATGTAAGTCTGCAAAAAGAGGTGGGGCGGGGGGCGGGGGGTCTTAAATTTAGAGATGGCTGCGATACCCTCACCTGTTTGCACCGAATCCGTTTCTAAGCCTGTGCCTGGTCTAAAATTAGCCGACCACACGGCTTTAATGTCAGCAGATGTGACACGGTGGCTTTGTGCGAGCCCCCGCAGCAGAAGGCTTCTGGCCGGTGACGTCGCCGTTGGGGACAGAGTCTCCATGGCACAGCACTCGAATGCTGCCCTGAGTAACCCTGCAGTTAATTGGACGGTCCCTCACCAGGCCGGAAGGGCCACTTCCAGGGTGAGCTGCACAGCGACGCCGCGTCTATAAGTCACCCTTTCTGCCGCATCTTTGATTTCATGGCCCCTCATTAGCTGAACGGCATGCCACATGTCACTCTCCGCTTCCTCTACCGTGCACCGGCATCAGCGCTTGGCTGTTCCGAGTGTGGGACGAGGTTTTTAAATCTGCCTGTAATCCGATCGCTAATCATTTAAGTGCTAAAGCATTGCGACTGTCAAACTAACCGGACAGTGATTTGCGAACTCTGTACCACCTGTACTTGTGAAAATGACAGATACTAACTGTGATATGTCTTGGGTCTGTTACAATTCTGTGATTGCAAATGCGGAATTTTTCAAATGCCTTGAGAAACATTTTGAATGGTACAATTTTACGAGCACCGCAAAAGGAAACTGTCTTTTTCAGAGCACCACTGTGTAACACAAGTGACTATTCCTGACTTTCTATGCTGTGATGGTTTAAATGGAGTGCTTCTGCCATCAAGGGAAAGTGTTTTTTTTATCTTAAGTCCAGTGACAAAAGGTCTGGCAGGCCTCCTGCAGAGGAATTATATGCTAGAAATAGATGCATGCTTAAAGGGTTATAAGCGATTATGAAATCCCCCTAAGATTACCATTCATTAGTTCATTCATCATGCAAAATAAAAGCATATTACTGTAACCTGGAAAATGAGACAATGCCCCATTTCTGGTACCAATTAACAGTTTATAAGGGTTGCTGTCTATCTACTGTTTTGTATCAAATTCTTCTCAGAGATCCACAAAGCTACATAGAGCCAAAGTGAATAAGACTGAAAATAACCAAACTCTACAGAAATCTCACAGACAAAGGCACTCACCGAATGTGTCTGAAAGAGTCGGCTTTCTGGGAGGTAAGTACAGGCAGTCAAAGATCACTATCGTGCAGACGGTCCCACATCGTCAAGCCGGGAGTTCAGGTAGGCTGAGGGTTGAACCGAGGTTACGGAAGACAGGAGAGGAGGGCCGCCCTCTCTCACCAGCGAAAGCGGGGCGGGTTCTCCAAGAGGATCAGCCCTTCCCTACCGCCGAATCCTGTCGGATCCAGGCTGTTCAGCCATGTGCGAGTCCACATTTTACTGCCAGACAAATCCGCACCCCCCTCAACCCCCCCCAACCCACATAGCCACCTCCACACACACACACACATACACACACACACTCAAAGTTGGGAGCCGGTTGCTTTCTCTTCCCGCTGTCTGTGCAGCTGTCCCCCCCACTGATGGACCTGAACAGGCAACAGCACTGACACACAACTAGAAGATCCCCCCCCCCCCCCGAAAAAAAAAATAGCTCTAAAAGACACTGGTGGTGTAGCAAGCTGTGCTGATTATCCAAACTTTCATTATTTATTCTCTAATTACATATGGATGTGTTCTGGCTTGCATATCATTAGCACTTTCAGACATACAAAGACATTCACACAGGACGTGTATGCATTGGTGCAAAAAAACACAAAAACAGTATACCACTATAATACAGCAAAACTTGCTATGTAATATAGTAAGGCTGTATTGTTAAATCTAAAGTGTTATTTAATACATTTTATGAAGCAATATTGATAAATGACAAGGTAATTTGAACTGACATATAATTATATAATGATTTGTCTTGTAGCAAGAGATGGTTATTCTCTAGACAGATTCCCCTCGAATAACCTGTCTTCGTTTACCTTGGACCAGTGAGGTTTATATTGAAACAGCACTGGGTATGTGGATCGTCAGTATATAACCATATTAGTCACATTGATGCTGAGAGCTGCAGGCAGGAGGGGTATCCATGGCAACATGAAGAACTCTCCAAATGCTCACTTCTCCATAATCTAAAGATACTACATAGCTATACAGTTACAAGCTGTTTTTTTCACTGGATACTAAATGTCATGTACTGGTAAGAGTGAGAAATCTTGTGGTTATTTAAACAATTCTTTACATGATCACATGCTAGTCAAAATATATTTGCAAAACAAAAACCCTGTAAGATTTCAGAAAATTAGGCATTTGGCTTGTATCAGACTTGTTTATGCAGCATTTCAATGGCATTTTTTTCCAATTTGGACTCCTAATGGATACATAATGAGGAAGAAGAGTAACTAAGGATTTTTAACAAGTGAAACTGTGTGAAATTCATATTATTGCAAATACAACATTTTATTGTTAAGCACGATGTGTGTGATTGTGTGTTTATGTGCGTATTCGCAGGGGAGGAAGAGCGGGTGAGAAGGAAGTCTTGTTGCAACCCCCACCTACAGATAGAGAGAGAGAGAGAGAGAGAGAGAGAGAGAGAGAGAGAGAGAGAGAGAGCGAGAGAGAGAGAGATAAGCAGGGGGGGCATATCGAGAATGGGAATACACCCTAAAAAATACCTGCTTATTTGAAGGTATTTTACGATATAAATAATAAATGGCGCAGGTAGGTGGAAGTTGGATACAAAATACTGAATAAATATCAAGGGACGCACACATAGAAGGGATTGTTATTTACAGAGTTAAGAGAATGCCAAACGATTTCATGTTTGTAATTCCTATTTGTGACTTAATTGGTCCGTAGGCGTAGGGCATTTTGCATCCTTGTATTATGCCATTAATATGCATGTTGTATTATCTTAGATTCCTTATTATAACTGTACAGCCTATTTTAGGAGTATGGCGATATTCACTTTAGAGCATTCGTATTATAAAACACGTTGCTGCTAATTAGTTTTCTGCCAATCCATTCTTGATGATATTGTTGATTCAGTACAGGATTGCGATGAGCTTGCTGCCTAATCTGGGAAGCAGAGCGCCCGAGGTAGAGAATATTGGCGATGGGATGCCAGTCCTTCTTATGACACACACGTGTTATAGGTCTGCAGGAGAAACATACCAATGACATACATACACAGTAGGGTAAGTGTCAAGACTCCAGCCCACGTAATCCCTGTGCCACCTGATATTTTGTACCAGACATATGCCACTATCTGTAAACTCACCTTCTGTTGTATGTGATGCTATCTAAAATAATTAGGCCTTAGAGTAAGAATGAAAAACCAGATATCAATAACTAATCCTTTGTTAATCCAAAGAATTTGATATGGGGCAAAGCTATGAAGATAGCTGACTAAATCTAAGCAATATTCTTAGCAATAACTATCAATTCTATCTATTTATTTATAAATTATATTCCGTGTGCCCTATCTGTTCTTGATTGTCTGTTTCTTGTTGCACTGTTTAAAACTGGAGCCACGTCTTCTCATCTCTCTGTATATCTGTACAATATATAGAAGAGATGACAA
>JABFEB020000033.1:14409594-14432011 GCA_019775895.2 Stomatorhinus ivindoensis | reverse complement strand
TGCCCCCCCCCCCCCCCCCACTGTATTTATGACTGAGCCCAAACTGCCGAGGTGTACCTGCGAAATTACTTAGAACCTTTGGCCTGCTGTCATTGGCCAGGGATGGTCTGCTGTCATTGGCCAGGGTTGGTCTGCTGTCATTGGCCAGGGGTGGTCTGCTTGAATGCATCACACTAAATATTCAGATTAACCAGATTGGACCGATACATCCACGCTGCTCCTCTATTTAATGCTGAGAAGGTCAACCCATAACACTTTAGTCACTATGGAAGTGCTGCATCGTAAACGAGATTAGAAGTTCTGACTTGATGGAATCTGCACTAATTAATGTTAGCTAGACCACCAATTTCAGCTCTGATAATGGAAAGTATATTGAAATCAACTGGCTCACAAATACATTTATTTATCTCTAACAGATCTTTTCCCCCTGGGCTAGAAATCAATAGTTGTTAATGGTGCAGAATGGCTACCTATGACATTATAATTACAGTGTTATAATGAAAAACAATATTGATACATTGTTCCTACGAGAAAACATTTTCATTTTTTAAAATTTATTTTATTATTGTCAAGCTATTTTTTGAGTTTAATTATGTAGGTGTGACGTAGTGGAGTGGTATAAGTATACTGAACTTGAAAGCATTATTTAAAGAATTAAACCTTTGCAAATATATATTTTATTGAGACAAATGCACCACAAATTTACCTCAAAGCAAGTTTGGAATTCATTAAAATGTACACAACTTTGACAGTGAATAAATAATTCATTACACATTAATCTTTAAGTAACCAAATCTCTTAAAAGGCGATTATCTTGACAGTGCCATTCTGTGTTACAATCCAAGTACTGAGGCGTATAACAGCATCGAGCTGTCAATCAGACATGATTAGCACTCAATAGACTTTATAATCTTCATTTTTAATGGCAGCAGGGAAGATGGTCATTACGTTGTAAGTCACTCTGCATATAAGATACTATGCCAGTAGCAACAGAAGTAATCTCACAACAGAAGTAATCTCACAAAGCCGTTCCATCTGTTACCCAAAAGCTAAAAACACGAATGTCTGCATGATGCTGATATGATGATGATATTCCATCCCAAATCCTGTTTTTTTTTTTAAAAGTGAAACACTGTCCACCTTCACATCAGTAAATGTAAAATGAGCACACCTTTGATCCAAGAAAAGCAAAGGTAGGCTCAGGTTTGTCACTAGGACCCGAATATCATTCACCATTGAGATTGCAAATTACCACTGCCAGCTAGGAACATGTTTTGCATATCTTTTCATAGTTTTAGTCCGGTGGAAAACGCCACCGAATAATTATCCATGATGCTTTCCCTCCATCCCCGCCTTGAACGGACATCTACTGACGGTTTAGAGATGAGCTTCAGCAGGAGGATGCTCTTGATGAATTCAGGTCGGCTCCTTGACCCACTTCGGCGCTCACGACGCTAATTACATACGACGATGCTAATCGGGACGACGCTCCCTAAGTGTACCGGTTGCATGTTCCTATGAGTATAATCAAGGCTGTTACGTTTAAAATGAAAGAACATAAAGAAGAAAAGTCCCAGATGGGGGTTAGCGGTGCTGGCAAACAACGCTGGAGGGGCTGCTTTTATCAGTGAGATGAAAATGTGGAAAAGTAGAGAGCCGTGAATGTGAGTAATTGGCTGTATGAAGTGCTTTGAATAGACTAAAACAGCCGTAGGAGACGTTTCCTTGATGAACAATGAAATACATCTCTGGATGCACCCAACGATGTAATGAAACAAGCCCATGTCTGTGTGTGACCTCTACCAATGATGGCGGTCTTACGTAAAATTCCTGCTGAGAGTAAATGAGATCATTATATAAAGGGAACATAAGGTGATGATCAAACTTCATAAATCCAGATATCCCATGAAAGAAAAATAGGAATAGATATATTTTTTAAAACTTTATTACCAAATAAGTATCTCAACAGATCGACAAAAGCATGAGATTTGTCTGCCAGCTCTAAAATATACAGCGACATAATATAAATGTTCTAAAGCTGTTGTACAGGGCAGGGGGTTGAGAGGAGGTGCTTTTCACTGACCCCTCCATCTCGTCGTCTGGCTATGCCTTGTTTCCCACACAGAAACAGGGCCGCAGACATTGTACAGTGCTTGGTGGGATGACCATCACAGTTCCTCAGTGTACACAGTGACAGATAGCTTACAATTCACAATGTAACACTCACAATCTCTCAATCTCCATCAATGCTACTTAGTGTCAAATCCAGTATCCATATGTGACATAATGTGTTCTCTGAAATAACAGAATTGTACAAGTACTGGTAGGCAGAGGAGATGTAAAAACAATCATTTGATAGTTTAAATATTATGTATTTGTAGAAGTGGAGGAAAACACTATAAAAACATTGAAAAACCCTTTGGCACATACATTAACAATACGGTATCATTTAAATAAGTAATGTTTATGTACATTTTTGGATTGGTACAACATACGAGTTAAATGGTAACATAAACTCATTTGAAGTCATCCTTGACATATCTTGTAAAGGCTAATACTCCAGCAACATTAAAGAAACATCAGTTTCTGCAGTTTTTGAAAGTGAGACGATACTTAGTCCAATTTACATGCAATCAACCAGATAATCAGCATTATCAACACATGAAGCTCATTTACTGCTTGGGTCCATATTTAGTGTTTACCGCTGGCAGACTGCTTTGGAACATAAGAGCAGTTTGCTAGTGTTTAAAAGGGAACAGTGGTCATGTGATCATTTAAACCGATGACAGATAAGGATTTCCCTCCAAAAAAAGCACTGGGAGTGAGCAGAACTCGGCCAGCTCTGCTCTCATTTTACCAGCAAGAAGGTGCCTGAAGGAAGCTGCTTTACAAGTATTTTCATCTCCGGACGACACATCCACCTTCAAGGACACATCTTTGTGTTACAGGGCTGTGGAAACTAGTGCACTTCTCAGCTCTAAGATCTGGAACATCCTGAATAGGACCAGAAACATGTACAGTAGGTCTGCAGAGCATTTGCAGGAAACCGTAAAATATCTAAGCTAACGGACATTAACTTATCATAGCTGAATTAACTTGGAATGATCAAATTAAAAATACTAAATACTTTCGTTTTTCATTTGGAATTTCACCAAAAGCCCAGTGCTAAATGAGGCACTAGGTTTTTGCAGAAAATTGCACTGAAATAAAGGGAGAAACGGGAAATGAGCAAAGTGGGGAGGAGAACTGTCATTATACCGTACACCCCCCTCTCAAAAGGCAGTAGAGTGCAGCAGACACATTAATTAACAATTTAGAGGACAATGAATGTGAAAAGGACACAACAAAAGCCAACCATCAGAGTATGTAATAACCCATGCGGTTATTTTTAAGAAATATATATTCTGGAACACATCTGAAATTTGCCTCTATTTGGATTAAATTTAATTTAAGAGAGCATCCTATTTAATACACTTGCTAAAAAAGTCTTACATTGTATTTTAAACCATCTTTTTTTTCCTAGAAAGGACTTAGTTTCCTCTGCTTGAAGCATTTTATATAGCAAATTTAAGGTGATTTTATGTTTTTATGCAAGAAATAACATTTAGCTTACATTTAAACTGTATAAAGGACATAACACATTTGAAAAAGTGGTTCTTGTTGGAAGCCAACCCAGGACACTGTGTATGAATCTTGAGGAGATTTAATGGTGAGGTTATTTCATTTGAAAGTGGATACGCACACACACAGTGCTTTCAATTTAACTGTCACTGATAAAAAAATATTTAGTGTGACACTCAACACAAAAATAGCATTACCTCCGAGACTCCTCAATGTACACGTGTCCTTTCATTCTATTGGAGAGAAGCCACTTTTTACCTGGCACCCGAGTCCATCTGGACATGCTCACCTCTCCCAGAATCCAGTGCTTCTGCAATATATGCATTGCAATGTCTACAGCAGAAACTACAATGAAGGTTAACAGCGCAATGCCAGACATCCTTAATAGTAAGCTCCTATGGTCTGTTTCTCTCTTTCTGAATACATGTTTGTAATTGGTTTATACCTAACAATAGCCAGAAGAATCACTAAAAGATCTATAGTCTGACAAAACGAGAAAAGAAAAAATTGGTAAAACCTTAAAAAAACAAAGCAATGCTGAACATAAATGGAATTTTGGCACAATTGAAATAGCTTCAATGGTTTTTGCAAAATCACATGTACGTGATGTGTAAAAGAAGTTAGCTAGCTGACAAGTTCACCACAGTGCCAAGTTTGTGATGTTGCATTAATATACAGATACACATCAAAGATCATCATGCACAACTGAGCCTTGTGTCCACCTGGTACTGGTTTGATTGTACATAATATTGTGGGTGGACGTAAGAGTACCCAAGAGCACATTTAAACTTTGTACAGGAGGCCACAGACGCAAGGAGAGAGAGATCACCGACCGAAAGCTTGACTCTGCGAGGTTCCTTTATAAAAGATGGTCCTGGTGTTGTCTGGACTGCTGCCTCTCTCAGGGATGAGGATGACGTTCCCTTTTCTCCTGAGGGTTGAGTCCTGGCTGGAAGCAATGGAAAGAGTCTCGGAGGTCCCCTCCGCCCCCTCCACTGGTGTCACGCGTATGGTGGTGAAGGCCTGGTGGTGGAGATGCTGGCTGCCATCCGTCGGGGACCCTGAGCTTTCCGAGCCTCGGTTCAGGTTGTTGATCTCGTATGACTGCCTTGGGCTGAACCTCTCCTGTGAGCTCCACTTCCAAGAGCCGTCTCCATTAGGCGTTGGGCCCTGCACCACCGACCTGTTGTTTTCTGGGTGGGCCTCTACTCTCACAATATTTACCGGCTCCTGGTCCGTCAGTGTCTTGTAGCGTATGGATCCGGTGCAGCTGACCGTGCTGCCGCTGGAGCTCTTGGGACTTCCCTGGAGGAGACCTTGCTGCTTGGACATAGCGATGACCTGCATGATCCTTGGCTGGCTGCAGGCCACACTCTTTTCAGCCATGCTAAGCCATTTGGAGCGTGTGGAACTATTCTTTGGGGACATGTTGTCGCTTTCCTGAGTCTCCTCGGGGATGTGGACCAACTGGGTGGAGCTGGGACGGGATGGCATGGACACCCTGGTGCCTCCTGCGATGCCGCTACTGGTGCTGGTTGCCAGTTTCATGTATTGGCTCGCAGGACCCTGGTGGTCTCCGTTGATGCCCACACCCGCTGGCTCAGAGTTGCACCTCATCTCCATGGACCCCTGTGGGGAGTGGCTGACTTCCGTCTCTATCACCTGCAGGGATAAATTGCAGGACTCGTTCTTGCTCTTCCACTGTGAGAGCAGCTGTTTGGATTGGTTGGTGTCCATGGTGGCGTGCATGGTGGCGTTGCGTCGGGTAGGGTCCTCCAGGGCTGACGTGTGGACCCTAGGGAGGGTGTTGAAGGTCACCATGTTCTCCTTGCCCATGGGGACCCTCGGGGTGATGACCTCCACGTTGGCAGTGGCTCTCTTCAGGTTGGTGAGGGAGCTGGTGTTGCGCTGATTGCGGCTGATGAGGCTCTCAGGCCGTGGAGGATTACCGTTGCTGTTAGAATTGCTCTTGATCGACAAATGGCGGACCGATTCTTGGCGCTGGTTTGTCGGTGGCTGCTGGACTTCACGAGGTTGCGTCGGCCGGCTCGAGAGCTCCTCGCCGGGCTGGAAGTTGCCGACAGCATAAAGCCCCTGGAGACAGTACAGAATAAGCAGTGGTTATTCACGGCGCTGCAATCTGGCCCCTGACAGCTTCGCGCCAATGTTGTCAACAGAACAGTTTTAAGTTTATCGCCTGTGAAAGCTGTTGTGTCACAGTGGAAGAGAAAGAAAACAGCCGTTCAAAACAGAAGGAACATTTATATACCCTGTGATGGCCCAGAACCTTAGCCAGGGTGCAGCCCTGGTCAGTGTGTCCTGGGATATGTTGCCGGGTAACCGTAACTTGTACTGTACAAGTGGTTATGGAAGATATATTGAATATGGATCTACAATTAGAAGACCACACATTCTACTTTGCTTTTATGTTCAGAGTGAAATGAGATTGTGAAAATTACTGGCCCGTGTCCTTCAGGTTGAGCTTTGTATTTTAAAAACCAAAAGGGCATTTTGACATTTATTTGCAAGGCAGAAAAGGGTTGGACTCCTGTAACCCAAAACAGTCCTCCAGCTGTCCACGAAGCGGAGTTCACATTCACAGAGAAGTAATGCCTTCTTTCAGAACCAAGAACCATTTTTCCAGTGGAACGGAAACTGCCCTGTGCTGGTGCAGGACTCACTTCTTGGATTTTAATGATTGACTATGATTTAAAAAATTATAAATACCAAAAGTGGTGTAATTGTTCAGTTTTGAAAGTTGAGCTCACCCTAGCAAATCTCTATGCAAGCTAATGAATACATTTGCATTTACAATGACTTAACAGATGCTTTCATACCCAAAGCCACGTACGTTTCAGAAGGCAAGGTCAGCCGGTCCTTGAAGCAGCTGAGGTTAAGAGACGCAGGTAAGGAGCACGTGCTAATACACCACACTGCAGCACTCAACAGATCACCTCCGGTATGAGAACCCGAGTCCAGCTGTGTAATAGCTGATACCTCAGCACTGCACGAGTTCGATTGGGAGTTCGTTTCCTGGTGGCTGGAGTGCCAATCCTGTGACCAACCCCCAAATTTGGACCTCCTTGCAGGGCTGGATGTAGAGTAACATCATACCCAGGATGAAGCAGTTGCAGGTGAAGGGCCTTGCGCAAAGGCCCAGCAGAGTAAGACCACTCCTAGCACTCATGGAATTTGAACCAGCAACCTTCCCATTACTGACACAGACCCCAAGCCTCAGAGCCACGCCTCTGAGGTTAAGGTTAAGGACCTTGCATAAGGACCAAACAGTGAAATCACTCTGCCAGCTACTGGATTAGCTTTTGCTCCTCTGCACTCATCGATCCCATCTCCAGTCCCCCGGTCATTCCTCCCATTTTTGTCTCACGCGGTTCTATTTGCCGTCACCATTTTTGCCGTAGACAATCTCATAGCCCCTCCACACACCTATAGGTTTAACCGAAGCTGTTTTTGGTTTCCTCACACTTCCCTGTTAGCTCTGAATTAGCGCCCTTTGGGTCACTGGTCGGTATCATTAACTGCCCAGCTAAACATGCTAAGTTTTAACATGAATTAGCCATTCATTTACACGAAGAATACCTACCAGGTAGACGGCCATTCCCCCTCCGATGAGGAAGCCGAGGTAGACGTCGACGGCGTGGTTCTTGTACTGAGTGATCCGTGTCAGTCCGCATATGATGGCGGACATGACGAAAGAGAAGACCAGCGCTGGTTTCAGGAGCCTCGAGGAGTCAGTCAGTGTAGCATTAAAATACATCTGGAGTGCAAAAGACAGAAGTCATTTTGATAATGTGCATTGCAACATTTCTTTTTTTAAGAATTTAGTGATTAATTGTAATTGTCGACACAACACAACATGTTCTTGCATTTAACCCAAATGTGACAGCAAGGGGCAGCTAATTCAGCACCCAGGGAGCAGAGCTTGGGGGCAGTACTTTGCTCAGAGTACCTCAGTGGTGGCTTGTTGGTCAGGGATTCAAACCTGCAACTTTTCAATTACAAATGCACTTCCCTAACCATTAAGCCACCATTGCCCACAATATATATATATTCACTCATTTCTCAGTTTATGGATGTGCGTCTGTGAATAATACACTTTATTCTTTTTGCAAGCTGCAGCCTGGTTCTTCTCTGTTTCTCATTAACGAAGGCCTTCTTCCTAGGGGCCTGATACAAACTGTCCTAGCTGTACACCTCACACCTTCACTTAATGCTTCCTACTCCATTTGGTCACTTGATATCCTCCAATTCATGAGAAACGGTAAGTTAACCGTCATCTCTGGCATTAGACAGTCACTCTACCTGGCTGGGTTCTGGTCGTTCCCAGTGTTTCCAGCTTCACGTTATTCTTATGTGCTGCTGTGAAAATTTGGACCAGGAAGCAACCTGCTGCACAGCGTAGCCCTTTGCCAGCAGAACGACAATTAAACCAGGATATAGAAATGCAGATTTGCTTAATAATATAGAGCAGTCTCTTAATTTTTTCCATAGCTGTACGTATATGTCTTTACATTTACTGCAATCAAGCGATATTGAGCATTATACTGCTATTTTTTTTTGTATGACATGGTTTTAACTTGGTTTCATCCATTCTATTGCACACACTACGCTGTAATGTTGCTGTGATTTTTCCAAGTTTGCCCATGTGCTTTTTTCTAAATTACACAACTCTGACAGATGAATGTCTACAGTAGCACTTCGGGGTTTTATTCTAGCATATTGCAGCTTTCGGGACCGACACCGAATGTTTCAACGCGGCGAACGAGTGGCTTTGGTTACTCACCGAAACATACACAGCGGCGAAGGCTGCCAGTGTGGCATGCTGGGATGGGAAGGATTTCCTGAGATGGAAATGGGGAGAAAAATATAGCGAGAATGTCGCTCACGGGAGAGCAACCTGCGGGATTCTCTTCCCTCCCCCCACGAACCCTGGAAAATTGATCAAGGCGAGGAGGGGGTCGAATCACAACAATGTGCACGCACGCCAGATTGCGTTTAACTGCAATTGTAGGGGGGCACTGTGTGTGCACTCTGCCATAAACATCCATTTTTGAGGCCCCCTCAGGCATAGATCTGTATGTGGCCTCACGCGTCTGACATTTGGTATTTCCCTTCCCTGTTAAACCAGCATTCCCAGTGATTTATCGTTGTCATTTACTTTAGTGGTGACAGGAAAGGCAATTACCCATTCAGCTCCCAGACAGTTCCTAATCAGAGTGCTTACCCATAAACAGGCCGGATTTTTCACTCGATTTCATAAGGCACAATTCAAAAATGCTCCTTCAATCAAGAATAAGAAAAATAACATTTCATAAGATTTATATTTTTATGTATTCCAGTATGTCTTCTCAACTTTCTAATATTTCAATATAAATTTAATATATTATATATAAATGACTACCTGTCCAACATACTTCTAGGTAGTCATACAGAGGAATGCCTTAGATTTGTAAACATATAAAATTTACAAGAATCTCAGAATTCTCCACATAAGTAATCTTGCGGTTGAGGTTACGATCACACTGAGCTATGAAATGCTCTGCTTGCTTGCTGCTAGCGCCTTCGCTTCTGCATTTAATTTAATGCCCCATTTCAACTCTATCTGTTCACCAGACATGGAAAGTCATTCAATTAATTTATGATTGTTTCAACAAGAGGGAAGGAAGAATGGAAGGTAATCAGTGGAAGAAAAACATTCAGAGTATCCGTCACCTTCTGTTCACCCGCAAATATGTCATCTTTGGATTTTTAATTTCATGATAACACACATGAATAATGCATGTTCGGCATGAAATTCTTTAATTTATCAGCAAATTCCAACTGTAAACCAAAATCTGTTTATTCATTCATCCATTTTCTGTAACCACTGGTGCTATTCCGGGCCGCAAGGAGTCCGGAGTCTATGGGCGCAAGACAGGGAACAACCCAGGATGGGGTGCCAGCCAATCACAAGGCAGGGAACAACCCAGGATGGGGTGCCAGCCAATCACAAGGCAGGGAACAACCCAGGATGGGGTGCCAACCCATTGCAGTGCATATTTACATGCACAGCTACGGAAAGTTTGATAACTCCAATAACCTCAGCATGTTTTTGGACTGTTTTTGGAAAACCGGAGTTCCCAGAGGAAACCCCACGACAACATGGGGAGATATGTGCAATAACCAGAGCCACGACAGAGACTCGAGCCCTGGTCCTAGAGGTGTGAGAGAACAGTGCTAACCACTGCCCTCCCCTGCCCTGTCCTGTCCGGTCCATCCATCCATCCATCCATCCATAACCAGCCCATCAGGGGACATGTACTCACAGAAGCAATGCAGTTTAGAGACACACCACGTTAGGAAATTGCATGTATTTTCTATCCTTGTACAATTAAAATATATAGCTCCGGATGCATTACATGAAACTGTTATACAGTAACTGCACAATCTATTTTTATAATCTGAAATAGTCAACAAAGCTGTTTTACTGTCTCACGTTTTCAGGATAAACCCCATAATAGAGCATCTGCAGACCTGGCAAATAAAATATGCCTTGTCTCGTGACGTAAATAGGTGCTCTGCTCTAAAAATGCAGAGTTATTTTCGGTGATTCTCCTGTGAGACATGAATGTGTTGCCCCCAGCTCTAACAGAACTGCGCTCCAGCTAGAAAAGGCAGATCGCCACCCACCAGGCAGATATAATGAGGCAGTGTAGTTCATCCATAAAGCCATTTCGCCCTTCTGCGATCTCAGCTCTGACTGTCAAATTTCCCAGTGCTCATATTTAACAGCAGTAATATAAAAGGATACATTTTATCCCACACTACATATTGCTATTATAAATTCTTCTGTCCAGATATGCATAACATGAGAGGAACATACAAACTGGACACGCAGTCCATGATGATAAAATTAGCTGAAAATATGGGACAAATTGTGTCCCATATTGGTTAAAAATGGGACACAGCATTTTATGTTTCGATACAGGATGATTCCATGTTATACGGCACAGTTGGCAAAGCAGAAGGCAGGATTCAAAGCTCACCTTGGGGGTATGATACAATGGTTTCATCCGCTGAGTTACTGTGCTGTACTGTACACCCATTGAGTACCATTATATTTAATAACTAAATATAACACACTCCAAGGCTTATATGGATTTAAAAGGATTTCATGTCATTGCTAGCTAAATTACCAAATAGCATAGCATGTGATTTAATGCTGAAGTAGGACTGCATGCCACCAAGGACCGCAGACAGACATACGAGGAGTTCCGCATACAGAGGTTCCGGAAATGACCCTCGGGTCACAGCTTCTACGTGATTCTGAACAGCTCCATCCCTCACTTCGGGTCTGTAAATTACCTGCCGGCATTAATGACGGACGAATCAGTCCCGGAGCAGATGTCCTGCAGGATGAAGGAGTTCTCCTCGCAGGAAGTGCTCAGCGTGGTGTAGTTGGGCTTGCAGACAGTCAGGAAGTAAGGTGCGTGGTAGCCAGTCGACAGCTGGATGATGTCGGTGACAAGGGCGGTGGCACAGAGGCCGAACAAGTGAACGCCTGGTGAGGAGACAAGCGCCAACAGAATTTCTAAGAGAGGCGGGGGGCCATAAGCCAACAGTATGTCTTAAGAGTGAATGCTAGGAGTCGGGAGTCATCACCTGTGTGACATAGGCAGACACCTAGTGTGCCACCTTCCGGGGGGGCTGACTTAGCAAGCCAATTTGTCTCGAATGGGAGGTGCCAGAACTGAAGCCTGCCTAGGGCTGGACAAAGGCTTCGACCAGTACTACTAGGAGTGGATCCAGTAAGCAGGAAGCTTATGGGAATTTTACTTACATAAAAATATTCTCAGGGCGGATGGAAAAAAAGACGATTGATTCAGAGAGATGACCAATCAGATTGTAGAGGTGGGTCTATGCAACCAGATGTCTTGGTCCCACCTCCAATAGTTCTTGTACCCACCCCCTCCACAATATGATTGGTTAGCTCAGTAAATCAGGTAAAACCCCCACGAGCATGCAGGAACTTGAGTAACCATGAAGCTGCATAAAAGTGCATGAAATTCAAATAATTCTCCCTGAATAAATATGAAATTGAACATGTGTCTACATGTGCGCTTGACATCTTGTATACGTACTGTTTATATAATGTCTTATTTGATGTGCGTGAATCATTCTGAAATCTTACATTTTTGTTGTCTTATGCATGTAAAGTGACAGAAACATCAATTTTTCACGCATGGGTGGGGTGAAAATTTGAATAGTACATTAAAGTCCATTGTTGCCCGTAACAGACCAAGAAAAGCCTGTGAAAACAGACAAAAACAGACACTCACCCACAAACCTGACAGCTCGGCGAATGTACGAGTTAAAGTTGCAGCCGGCGGCATTGATGTTCAGCTCCGTTCCGGCGACGTGCCCCCTTTTTATCAAGCAGCAGTAAAGAATTCCCTCCCCAATCATTATCTGTGGGCAAGATGAATCATTTTGTACAATCGGTTTTCGGTCTAAGAATATTTACTTTAAGAGCCGCAGAGCTAAAATAATTCTACACTTTTCTTCCATGCCATTGTCAAATTACACAACCACCTCTCTGGCTTCCAGTACTATTACTGTACCTTCACTTTCAGCTATGCTGCGGCCCTCTTTTCAACATGACACTGCATTTATCGGTCCATACTGGACACGAGAATGTTGGGTCTGCACAGTACTGTACATCCTCTAGCAGTAAAAGTACTGTGTGCCGTAGAGGCGTCCGCTGCTTCATCAGCGAGGCTTCCCAGTCTGGGAGCTTGTTGGTATGACTCTTCACTCAAGTGCCTGTACAGTACAGCCCTAATAAAACATGGGCATGTGATTTAGTTGGCGCTCCTTAAGGCTGTGTAAAAAATGTGGGAAATTGGTGCACGACCAATCAAACTCTTTGAAATACAATTACGAACCTATTTGTTTAAATACAGGCTCAGTTGAAAGTCATAGACATTGCTCTTTAAAATAAAAAGGTCAATTTAGTCATGGTAGTGATTATACAAAAAAATCTGTGTTTGTGTTGTGATTAATGGGCTCCACGAATTATGACTCTATCCCTGTGATCAAAAGGGTGCCAATTCAGTTCCCGTAGTTGCCGGAGTGATTGTTTGGTCCTCGAACAAGGCCTTTAAGCCCAATTGCACCAGCTTTCTCTGTGTTATTTTGCTTTGGATAAAAATGTCACAGATATGTAACTACCACTTGGTGGACAGCATTAATATGATATAGCCATTGTTATAAACTCCAAACTCTAACCTCATTATCAAGGTTGCTGTGATCTTGGCTGATAGCCTTGTTGAAATATAGATTTCCAGATTATGATAGTTGACCAGCTTAAGGTATGTTTTCACATGATGGTTTGGCTGGTCATACCAGCTTCTGATGGTCATTCTAGCTAGTTTAGCTAGTCATACCAGCTTGATAGGCTGGCCACATCAGCATGACCAGTAGATAGGGAGCAGCCTGTGTTTGTTCAGGCTGTTGGATCATTGATTTAAATGCCACTAGGCCTTTCTTTCCAAAAATGCATGCCGAGCGACGGGTGATGACCGACCGTGGCGGTGGGTCCAGCGAAGGCCAGGCTGAGCAGCATGAGGAAGGGGACGACTTCTCGGGTGGGCTCCACATAGGGCAGGCTCAGGCTCCGGTCATAGCAGGTGTACCCCGAGAGCACGGGTTTGAACATGTCCGTCAGCTCCAGGAAGTACAGACTGACCACGGACGAGGCCAAGATCGGGAGCTGTCAGCGAGAAGAGGAGCCACGCATCGAAAATCAGGATCATCTTCAGCTTCTGCGTCTATGGTTCATTTAGCTTATACTTAGCACAGATATACATCCGTTTTGTGCTTTGGTAGAAACAGGCTTATCATTCCATTCCCAATCCTCATTCGATTTTATTCGTTCATTCATTTTTCATTCATTACCATACAACTCAATCCCACTTGTCCTATACAAAGCCATGGGCACAAGGCAGGGAACAGCAGGATGGAGCGCTAACCCATTATAGGGCACACTCACCATTCACACATATGGACAATTTAGCAACACTTTATTATATACAAGCATGTAATAACAATGGAGTGGAAAACACAATGAGAACAACACACAAGATCCTCATAGACCAACATTTAAGCATGGGTTGTGCGTTCATCTAGGGTAACTGTATTCAATGTTTATTAGGCAGAACATTTCACTCGTTATTTTTCATACTAATTAATTAGAAGAACTGACATATGCATCTGTTTGTGGTAAAATAATCTGTTTGTGGCAACTAGAAAAAAGTTATGTTTGTATCCACGGAGGAAGACCCAAAAATCAAACTAAGTGAACCATTCATGATTGCTCATCTCCAAACAGTGGAACGACTGCCATGACATATTTAACAATCTCCTCTCCAAGGCCTCAGTGTATTGGCAGGCATCACCATGCAGTCAATCTGATATGTCTGGCTGATTTACACAAAGAGAAGCTGGCCGAGTGAAAGTTGCATTACTGCAGTCCTACTACAGCCTAGACTTGAAGTTTTGAAGTTTCTGACTTGGATCTCATCTTCAATCTTAATGCATGGACAGGCAAAATGAATACAGACACTCCTCTACTTACGGACTGTCAACTTACGAACGTTCCGACATACAAACGAAGAGCACTGCATTTATCGGTCTATACTGGACACAGCTGCCAGTAATTTACCGTAAATTTAACAGATTTTTTTTACAGTGTAGTTAACTTGTTAGATTCATACAAACAAACAGCCTGGTGTGACAATTGATTCTTTAAATAATTTTGAGATGATGCCAATTTTTTGCCCCTATCAGTACAGCGGCTCGTTCTCCTTGGCTCCAATTTAAAGTGTAAAAAAATGTTTGACATTTAGCAGATATATTGGCTGTATGAATATATGTCAGTTTAGGAGGTGTTATACAATAATCTGCTTTCCACAGGTCTTGCAAGCAGCCTGGAATCTGTTATACATTTCATATAAAAGCTGCCATTTATGCTCTAAACTACAGAATATAAGCTTCTAATCCTGTAATAAAAATTTGATGCCTCAGACTTACAACGTTGTACTAAATAAGTGGCTATGGAAAATAGATGGATAGATCAGTGGGTGGATTAATGGACGAATGGTTGGATGGTGACTTAAATTCACAACGCAGTACTAGATAAGTGGTTATGGAAGATGAATAGTGACTCAGATTCACAGCCTGTGCTGGATAGGTGGTTATGGAAGACTGGCTGATGCATGGTGATTTGCACTGTGAGCTGTTGAGGCACCGGCTGCCTCATCAGCGAGGCCTCCCAATCTGGCTGTCTGTGAGCTTGTCGGTATGACTGTGGTGCCTGTACAGTACAGCCCCCAGTAGCCACAAAGAGTAACTACACTATGGGGGTGGGGGGAACCCAATGTGAATGAACCCAAAGTGAGACAAACCCAGCCCTAGGTACTGTTGCGGAAGATGGATGGATGGATGGATTGTCACTCAGACTTGGTTCAGGATAACATGGTACAGGATAAGTGTTTATGAAAGATAAACCCAACCCTTGTCTAGAGCTGATAAGGAACCTGCTTGTCCAGTGGTAAATAGGACATGATCTCATACTAGGACACATGATGACTGGAGACCTTAAGTTTTTTTTTTTTTATTATTACACAAATGACTTACACAGCCGATTCCCTACCACTGTGCAGCGGATCCCGAACACATTGTAACCAAATGTCATTATGCTCCAAGGGAGAGTCAGTCCTCTGTTGGAGTCTCTCAAATTCTCAGCATGCTTGTTATATAGGAGAAAGTGCCATCAGACTGAAAATACAAAAGGGCAGAAGGTTTTAAAATATCTAAATGCAAATCAGCCCTTAGCGAAAGCTGTCCTCTGGAAACTTATGAATGGCTCTTGCTACTGGGTCTGCAGAGCTATGTTTATTGAAGTTGCAGCTATGAACTGACTCCAGCTTTGTTTGATTTAGTGGGGGATTTAAATACAGATGCATTCATATTACAATAAATGTGTAATGTTTCAAAATAATTTGCATGCCATGACAGTGAAATGTATTTAAAACTTTTTTTTTTGCACTAACTAAATTTATATATTGAAGACTAATGCAATTAATCTAACCTTTTAATTCATACAAACAAAAACATTTAATATTTATATCTCATAATCAATTTGTGTTCTACATTCCATTAACATGGGAAACTAAATTAATTTCTCAAAAAAGGATTAATCACACACACATACACACAGACATAATTTATTTATATGCTCGCATTAAATCTTTCATATGGCTTTATAACATGAAATGCTAAAGTAATTTCACACATACCAATGATAACCCCAATAACATTATAAAAAATTTATAGGACAGGCTTTTCCAGTTGGAGTCCCTTGAGGTGAAATGCGATAGAAGTGGTGACACATTATGGTACATTTGGGTCAGACTCTTCCCTGCTCCTCTGAGAAACCCACAGAGAATTTCATAAGAGATTACAAGACCCCATTCCATGCACTGTAGTGGAAAAGCCACTGTTAGTTAAGAAAATTTCTCAGATAATACGCCACTTTCTGCAAGGTGCCACAATGTACTTTGAAATACTGGACACATTTCCTTAAGTCCCAAGAAAACTTCATTTCCATGGTTGGACATTAACTTCATGATTTGTCTTGAGTTAACAACAAAACAACCCGACACTGCATAGTGAAGGGCATACGCATAGCAGACCCGCCAGTGGAAAATTAACACTGAGGGAGTTTAGACATGTTCTGGTGTCAGATTAACACTTGGGAGTGTGACCAAAAGACTGAATGCATGTTACATTATGCTACAGTATGTTGTTAATGTACCAGATCTGATTAACCTTTTGCCTGCAACAAGTGTTATTGGTCTATTTTCCACAAGAGCTTGTGTATGTACAGGGGGGCAACAAGCCTGAAGCAGAGGGCACAGTGGGACACCCTAGACAAAATGCCAGCCTATCACAAAACACACAGCCACACACAGTGACACACTATGGACAATTCAGAGATACCTGTTCACCTAATTGCATGTTTTTGGAAGAAACCAGTGCCCCCAGAGGAATTACTTACAAGAATAATATACATACTCCACTCATACACAGATGGGAATCAAACCTAGAGCCTCAAGGGTGCAATGCCTACCACTGAGCAAGCTGCCCACAAGTATTAGAGTTTGCATAACCTCCCTGTGTCAACATGGGGTTTCCTGGTTTCCCCCGACAGTTTGAAAACATGCTGAGGCTAATTAGAGTTACTAAACTGCAGATAGATGTGAGTGTGTTCTGTGATGGGTTGGTGTCCTGTTGTTCTCTGTCTTCCACCCATAGGTGCTAGAATCCCCGCAACCCTGAAGTGGTTACAGAAAATGGATGGATGGATGGATGGATGGATGATTGCATTCTAAATTTTATATCAATATACCAAACTGCTCCAACAAAAGTTTACCCTGGTAATAATTAGTAAACCAGCACGATAATCTTTGTGAAACCCACTCTGCAGGGTTATGTGGAAGGCATGGCTTTACCCTGGTGGCTTCTGGCTGGCCAGTCTAAGGCCCAGCAGACTAAGGCTCAGCAGACTAAGGCTCAGCAGACTAAGACCCAGCAGACTAAGGCTCAGCAGACTAAGGGTCAGCAGACTAAGGCCCAGCAGACTAAGGCCCAGCAGACTAAGCCCCAGCAGACTAAGCCCCAGCCCTTTGCAGTACTGCCAGGAAGCCTGTCCAAAGCAAGAGAGACAGATCAACAGCTGGGCCAACTGTAAGCACTGCTGCCTTCCAAACCATGACTGCTGTGTCCTTGAGCAAGGCAATTTAAACAACACTTTTCAGTAAAAGTGCTCTTCATTGGTGGGTAGTGCTGTGATTTTAGGAGTGTGATCCCCCCCCCCCCCCAGCTCTGTAAGTTCTTCTGATACACATGTGAGTTTCCTCAAGACACTCTAGTTTCCTCCCACAGTTTGAAGACAGGTAGCTGAGTGCATTAGTGTCTCTAAATTTCTGATAGTGTGAGCGAGTATGTCTGTGTTCCCAAGTTCTGGTACTGGACAGCCAGTTTACAGCACAATTTGCAGATTTCCCTGCTCAGACACACCTTATTCCGCTCACCAGCTAATTGCCAAGTTTAGAAGGTCTGTATGACCGGGAAGACCTGCAAGCTGTGGCGCAGATGGGCCTCCAGGCCCAGAACTGCCAAACCTTATATATGTGCATGTGATGGGCTGTCACCCCCACCAGGGTGAGGTCCTGCCTTCTGCCCTGTGCTGCATGGGATACGATCCAGGCTCATTGCCATCCTGTACTGGATATGCCATTATGGAGAAATCTATGGATAGATAATCTTAATCACTCAATGTTGACTGAGAACCAGTGAATCATTAGATAACAACAAAGCTGGCTCAAGTGACTGAATGAAACTGACTAATGTATGGGAATTTGCCATCTTTTGCTTCTGCACTAGGGAGCGCAGTTAAAGTTCATACCCATTTAAAGGTCTATTTCTCATTTTCTGTATGCATTATCAAGCTCCCTGTAAAAACGAAATAAGTAAATGAACCTGAGAAACTTCAGACATGGCAAATTGGTTTAGATATGTGACTGATTTCTGTCGTTAGACATCTTGACCTTATGTGGTCGGACTAAATTATTTAAAGAATGGTTCACATGCCAGCTTACCACCCCGCTGGAGAAATAGCCTGGATCTTGCCCTTTAAAAAGCTGGCACACTGGGGCTGAAAGCTCACTCAAGCTGAAAGACTGTGTCTAATGTGCACATTAATATACAGTGAAAATCAGCTTTCATCCTGTTGTTCTGATGCTGATCATTTTGACAGCTGCCATTGTAATGCCAAATCATAACAAATTAAACTTTGGGGTCCAAGACGACCCAGCTCTGATTCTTGCGATTATCAATAAAGATTAAGTATAGCTGCTATATTAATGAAAACTAAAATCCAAACAATAAATTATATCTCAAACAGAATGCAACTTAATCGTTATTATAACACAATATGGGTAGCTGAAAGAGACTGTTTCAGCATGAAATCAGGTTACTCTTGAGTTATATTGTTATTCTGTTTGGTTCTGTGTAATCAGTCACTCCAGGTATATTTAATGTATCCATGCAATTCGGTAATTGTGCTTTATCCTCTAAAGCCTTCAACCACGGATGATAATCATACAAACCTAGATACAAAAAAATCCAATTTTACCCATGACAACGCTGTAGTCTTTGAGTGAAACGCATAATATGGAATGATAAATACTATCATTTATTTCAATAGCACTAACGTACCAAGCATCAGTTAAAAGTATTACGTACAATAGTTAAAATTTAAAAAGTAATTATTAATTGATCTTAACATATTTGGGAATTGTAGCATTGGATTTCTTCTTAAACACTAGTCATTAAGCCATCATAGACGATTTTTAAAGTATTTCCTGTATAATGCAATATGATTTATTATATTATTATTCCATAATAATAAACATATAGTGACAAACATTCAGCTCCGGTCCAGAAAATGATATTCAATGAACAGTATTTTTTAAAAAGCACATGCAGACTTACCTCAACGAAATAGAAGCAGGGCAGCAAGGTGACGCTATCTTTAGTCAACTTTCCTTTCCGTCTGTCTTTTGCAGACATGGTGGGTGTTTCTGGACTCTTTCAGGGTAAGAAGAAGCGGTGCGCCACTTTCGCCTAAAAATATCGTGCGACTGACTCTGCCCCAGGCTGCATCGCCAAGTGCGGCTGAGGGTGAGCTCTTTATCCGCAAAAAAAAAAAAATCAAACAAGATCGCCCGATCACCCCCTTAATGGCATGAAAAGCATCCAGGACCATTCATCCTTCTGCATGCGCTGACTATGCTAGCTGCACACTTTACGGATCCTCAAAGGGTTGTGCGAGAGGACACATTCAAACGTGCGATATTAGGCTAGATGACGTCAGGAATTGGCACATTATAAAGCACGAACATGTGTATCATCGGTACCGCAGAAGGATGCGTTTGGCACACACAGACGCAATCGGGAGAGATTATTTTGTTTTATGGGAGTGATTTTAATTAAACATGGTGTTTTTTGGTGGCTAAGTGGTGATTCGAGCATATCACAAACACCAATCGTCCTGCGATTTTCATGCCCCACATTGCCTAGAGTTTAATACTGGCGTGAAGAACAAAAGGGAAAAAAATCCGATCGATGACATTTTCGTAGCCGTAAACACCTTGTTAACAGAGGCCAGCGGCGTATAGCTAGACTAATTACAGTTAACAGTAAAGTCACAAGTGTAAAACAACAGCTCAGTACAACATCGGTTTCTCAGAATACACCATCTAACCTAGAAGTGGTCATTGAGATACAAGTGTGTGAGAACCTAATGAGGTGGTCTCTGAGTGTATATTACTGTCACTTGTTGCTAATTTGTAACGAAAGGTAAGCTTTGAAACAGGCTACTTCATACATCTAGATAAGAGAATAAATACTTATCCATTTAAACTAAGCCGAGTGTCAAGAAAGGGGTTTTCAGAAACCTCATATGTACTATATGTAATATGTACTATTTCTTAGTTCATCTGATCTCTGACACCTAAGACAGCACTTTGCATTATGCATTTTCACTTGGTTCCAGTCACCTGTCTCAGTTACACCTGACAGGCTCAAGTCAGAAGTCAGGCAATATAAACACCTTAAACACAGAGCTAATGCTTATTACATCACGACCTGGACTGTGTCTAAACAAAAATATTTATGGTGACCTTTCTCATTTATGTTCACTCATCTATTGACTAGCAATGTCAGGGTCAGCACCCATCTGGTCCTGCCCTTTGTGTCTTTTCCCCATTTGGCAAGCAGGTGTCGCTGGCCATCCCGTCTTGTCATTCCTGGAGTGATAATCCTTGTGTGTTTTCTTTCTCAACATGGCCCCTGCATAACTCAGTGGCTGGAGTGTATAGTACTATGGCTGTAACTCTGCAGTCATGGGTTTGAGGCCAGCCTTACTCCTTGTTTATTGGTTTTTTAGTGTTTTTTTCTTTATCCTTTTTGTGTCCAGATTAATTCCTTTCTGCTTGTGTTTGTGCTCCTAGTCCTTCCTAGTGCTAGCCCTCCGTTGTGTACCAAAATTCCTAGTGTATATTTCCCAGTATGTAACGTTTCCTAGTTTTGGCATTTGTTAAAGTTCCCTCGTTTCTGTACTTGGTAATTGCTAAGTTTCTCCACCTGTGGCCTGCTTCCTTGCACTGTGCTCATTGGTTAATTGTCTTGATGACTCACACCTGCCTTTTGTTGGGCCTCATTATTTGTCTATTTACAGTAAGTGCCTGCTTTTGTTGTGGATGTTTGTTCTGTGGTGATATGGAAAATGGATCTTGAGTTTTGTTATCCTGCCTGTTAAATGCTTTTTGTTCTTTTCACTGACCCAAGAGGGATAGGTAACATGCCAGATTATGCCACCCTAGGAATTTCACCCAAGGAAATAACTAATCCACCTCTCATTAACTCAATAAGGCAACCAGGTTTGACATATGACAAGGCAGGAGATATGATACCACTTAAGAGAATACTTTTACACAACGTACTCTAAAAACACTGAAGCTTCATCCAAGCAACAACTGTGTCACACTGCTATCAAATACAAACAAGCAATCCATGTTGAAACAGCTGATAAGCAAGACAGCTATAATTACTACTTCTAAGGTACTCACACTGATGGTGATGAGTCAAAGGAAATGGGGCAATCTGTAAATGGGCAGTGTCAAAGCTGGCAGGTCAGGGAATGCCCTAACTGGCACCTGGGCCTCATATAGGGTGTCCTTGTATGGATAATTGGTTAACAGTCCCTGTGTTTTTGGGTTGGTTTATTAATTGTTTTGTTTTATGATTTTAGTTAATTTGGTGGTATTCCCTGTTTGTTTTTGGGCCCCTTGTGGTTCTGTTCTGTAATTTTTACCCTATTTGTCCAGTTTCTTTTTAATAAACCCTTGTTTGTCTCAGAACTGTGAGTGGATTGTCACCTTCCTTTCCCTGCCCACACTCTGTCCATGTCTAACAAGAAAACATCAGCAGAACCACCTGTATTGAATTATGTGAAGTGTCTGTATTTTTTAAAACAGGATCTTGTTGTAAAGCTTTAGTAATCCCTCTGGGGACACTGTCCCTTTTTCTGACCTCATCTTGCTCTCCAACATGCAGAGATAGAGCTGGGGATCAACAGCCTGTGGACACAGTCATTCTGCTGAGGTCTGGCTTGAACCAGCAACCTCCTATTCACAAGTGCAGAGGTTTAGCCTGCTGAGCCACATGCCCCCCCCCCTTCTCTTTTTGCAGGACGTTCCCAGTATTTCAAATGTGTTTAAATTTATGACATTAATGCATCCAAACAGATTTTAAATAGACATTATTCAAAAGCTTGCTTGAATTTAAATTTCAATAAATTGCATCACCACTAGTGTTTAATCTCAATTACCCCCCCCCCCCCCACCTCCCCTAAGTCTATTTAACTAGTTTATTGGAATTGGATTCCACTGAGGTTGTAATATAGCTTACAATTAGTTAGATTCCTGTGGGTAAATTTAAATTGGTAGCCAAAGTATGCCTGCTATCATGGGGGAAGTATAAAAGAGTAATATAACTATGGTATATGTAAAGTTAAATCCCCATAAAAATGTTTCATATGAGAATGAGTTTAAAACCAGCAGAATTGCACTGCTTTGCCCTCATCCCCATACAGCCTCATACCGTCAACTTG
>JABFEB020000033.1:14374517-14386346 GCA_019775895.2 Stomatorhinus ivindoensis | reverse complement strand
AACCAAAGTATTACTGGGAGAAGATGTGCAGGGTGCTTCTCTCAGTCACTGAACCAAAGTATTACTGGGAGAAGATGTGCAGGGCGCTTCTCTCAGTCACTGAACCAAAGTATTACTGGGAGAAGATGTGCAGGGCACTTCTCTCAGTCACTGAACCAAAGTATTACTGGGAGAAGATGTGCAGGGTGCTTCTCTCAGTCACTGAACCAAAGTATTACTGGGAGAAGATGCGCAGGGTGCTTCTCTCAGTCACTGAACCAAAGTATTACTGGGAGAAGATGTGCAGGGTGCTTCTCTCAGTCACTGAACCATTACTCCTTGTGGTCTGGCTCACTCTGTCATTTGGGTTTTTTAGTCTCCAGTGTTGTCTCCCTTAGGTTTAGATTACATATGTTATATTTTTCTGCACAAACCCAAGCTACAGCATGTTTTTCTAAGGAGGGAAATCATGTATATACACTCTGGGGCAATTTTAAGGTACACATAGCTAGAAATGGGCTTTTTTTTGCCTCCAGAGCTGCTTCAAAGGCAGAGAGTCTGTGCATTCAAAGATCACTTCCTGCCCACCAGCGTAGCACTGAGCTGTAATCATTGCACTTGCCGCCTCCTTGTTAGCTTTCACAAGTCTGTCCATTCTATTCTCACCGCTCTTATTAACAAGGTGATTTTGGCCACAGAAATTCCATTGACTGGATGTTTTTCTGTTAAGTACATCGTCCTCTAGACACAGTATGCATGAAAGGTCCAGAAGGCTGTCTGTGAGATGCTGGAGCCACCAACAGTCATACCACATTCAAAACTGCTTAAGTATCTTAGCTTATATGCTATATTGTGCACAATTACAAAATATCTTGACCCTGTCTGCATGCCGTATGTATTCAGTTACATCCATGGCCCTCTGCGTTTGAAGGAGCAGGCTGTGTGTATTAGCGGGTGAACCAAGTAACCTGGCCACTGAATGCATATTAAAGGTACGCAGTATCTGAAATATAAGGAAATCATTTGCAAGTGCTAATGCAGCACTAATTTTAGCACATTATTTTAAGTCTATAATGTATGTCTATTGCATTCTGTCACCAGGGAGTTTCGGGTTTGGACGACTACCAAGGTGTTTCTTTCATGCTTTGAGGAAAGGAAATTTTCTTTGAAAGGTCTCAGGTCATATGGGAATAGTTTTCTGCATATAGAGCAAAGTAGATTTTTTAAATCCTGCAAATCACTTATCAAACAAATCTATTCCCTTATAAGAAAAGCTCGTTTTTACTTATAATTGTTAGTCTTAGTTCAATATGTAGTGCAAGGTTTTTCAATACTATTTTCTTGATGAACAAAAAGGACTTCCGTCTTAGCACCCTTTGGTTAATTGTTATCAGGATCAGAGTGTATTCTTACATTTCACAAATCAATTATGAATTACAGGGATGCTTCAAAGTACTTCAGTAGTCATAAATCTTAGGAAAACAGTTACTGAGAGCTGGAGAGTGTTGAATGAACGGTTAAGCCGTCAGGCGCTGGTTTCACAGGATTGAGTGTGAATAGCACCAAAATTAGAACGTGCAATATGCTTTCTTCCGATGTGAGAATTAGAACGTAGCATGTGGCATGCTGTCGGATTGGTTTGTCATAGGAACAATCCTGTTTACTGTGCATTATTATTTTATGATGTTTGCATATTTTATATGGTGAGAATTCATTTTGTCTCCTGTTTTTTGTATTTTTGTAATGTGACAGCTAACTGTTGGAAAATTGAATTCAGCAGGCAACACTTTTAGGCATGGACACTATTAACATTATTATTGGGTCTATGCGTCTATGCTTATGTCTGAAAAGTTCTGGGTTCAAATCCCACGACTGGAAAAGTAATAACATCACCCTTGAGCAAACCCTTAACCCCAACAGCTTCAGGTTTGTTGAATCATCGGGAAATAGTGCCGACATAACATGACCCAAAAATGATTTCCCCAAGGCATGTGCCCTTCAAACCAAGCTACAACAACCATGGCTGATAAAACATGCACCATTCAACTTTAATTTGAACCCTTATAAGAAATGATCATGCCAGGTTATCACGAAGGGTTTCTCCCCATGGTCCAAGAACGTGCTAAGGAGATTTGTGGTTGCCAAATTGGGTTGACTCCCCTGTCTTGCACCTTTGGCTTCCTGCATAGCTTCTTGACCCCCATGACAATGGATGGATGGATAGATGGATGGATGGATATTTGGGTGCAGACCTAACACGACGCATCAACCAGCGATCTCTACCTGCAAGCCTGATGGGAGTGTCCTGCTTGTTGGATGCTCATCCTTAGCAGAAACTCAAAGGTTGCATGGGAAACAAGGAATGTTGGCTGTGGAAATGTTAAGAGAATTACTGTCAGAAATTCTGTTTGAGTTAGATAAGGGACTTAAAAGTATAGAGGGGTTTGTGTATTGTGTCAATATTTCTGTATTTTTCTAACATTATTCACATTATTTAAATTTATTTACATTAATTAATTTATTTATTTATCTGACACTTCTGTCCAAAGGGTAAACAAAAAAAAGTGGTAAAATATCAAGTAGAAGTCAAATCATTATTGAAATATGATTAATCTTAAAACCTGGAATCTTACAAAACTATAGGCAAGCTTTAAATAATTTGTAGAATATTATCAGCAATTATGCTAATTGTTAATGCAGGTTTAATTACATCAGAGGGACCTTTCGTCGGTTTCTTTGGTTTATTGATGACACACACCGTCTCACCAAGACATCGGCTAAGCTGCTCTTGAAAGAACATCTATTTTAACTCATTTTAAACTGTATTTTTGATTGTATTTTAAGGTCCATTTTAATTCTTATGTCCATGCCCATGTCGTATGTATATTGTGTTTAAACTGAGATTGTCAAAGTGCAAATGTTTATTAGATTCATATTTATATTCTGTTTATTACTGTTTCTTGCACTATGGCCACTGATTCTAACTTCTCAGTGTATGACTCACGGATCTCATACACTGCTTGGCTAAAACAAATGTCACCATTTGAATTTAAATCAGCAGGTACTTAAGGGCCAATGATTGGATCATTACTGCAGCCCAGGAATAAAGTGAAGTCAGCTGAGCACCTGAATCTACTGAATGGTCAGGTTATCCCATCAATGGATTTTTTCTTTCCTAATGACATGGAGATATTCCAGGATGATAATGCCGAGATTCATCGGGCTTGAATTGTCCAAGAGTGGTTCAGGGAGCATGAGGATTCATTTTCACACATTGGCCACCACAGAGTCTCAACCTTAACCCCAATGAAAGTCTTTGAGATGTGCTGATGAGCTCAACTCACCTATCATGAATACAAGATCTTGACGAGAAATTAATCCAAATCTGGATAAAAATATGTTGTAAAAGCACATGGAAAAAATGCATTGACAAAAGATGGTCCAACAAAATAGTAAAGTGTGTGACTTTTTTTTGGCCAGACAGTGTAGCTGAAGATGACAATAAAGATACTCTGACTCTGACTTGTCTAGTCCACAGTCATGTGATATCATGGTAGATCTACAAGATGGAATGAGAGTCACCCTCTCGCTCTCCTTTGCCCTCAGGCGTGTACATCTTCGGGCTCTTCACCACGGACATCTTCGTGAACGCTGGCCAGGTGGTGACCGGCAACCTGGCTCCCCACTTCCTCACCGTGTGTAAGCCCAACTACACGGCGCTGGGGTGCCAGCACACGCTGCGCTTCATCAGCCACCAGGAGGCGTGCACGGGCAACGAGGAGGACGTCCTCCGCGCGCGCAAGACCTTCCCCTCCAAGGAGGCCGCCCTGAGCGTGTACGCCGCGCTTTATCTCGCCGTGAGTAAGCTGGCCTTGCAATTCCCAGCCTCCCGGACTGTAGACACTTCAGAGACAGTAAAATAAGTCTCGACAAGAACCCCGGCCCGGATAAACCATACGGGCATTTGGGCCTGTGCTCAGGGGTCACCAATCAGGGCAACCCCTCATAATCCCTCCCCCCACGGTCCAATTCATGAATGTCTTTTAACAATTCAATGCAATATACAGGTATCCGTACTGGTATCCAGGAACATCTGATTGAATTTATGTCAGAGATCCATATTAAATAATATACACTGATTGATAGATGTCAGCATAGTAGTGTGTCAGCGTGTGTATCGCTTAGTGTGCCAGGTGCAGGAGAATGGGCAGCCCTGCCGGCCGTATAGTGACCGACTGCCCAGAATTAATTGTAATACAGTTTGCATGCAGTGATGTCTATGTGATGGACAGCTACCATAAGCAGGTATGGTGCAGATACAGTACCTGTACTGTGCTATTATAAAAAGAAACTTACTGCGTTGTGCAATAAAACATTTTGTGCAGATTCTTCTTCTTCCCGTTGAAGCTGCTTCACGCATCTTTTGATTTCATAGTGCAGGTCGTGGCTTAGTTATGCACAATCTGACTTTCTTGACACCCATCTGCTGTGTTTGTTTCTGATGTGACGTCATGTGCACTGGGGCACAGGGGCACTTAATACTCTTAATCCAGCTCTGTAACTACTTACCTAATACCGACGCTACGGTCAGTCTTTTATATCTTCCTTTACTCTGTATACTCTGTGTGCTTTGCTGTTGCAGTTTTGTCAGCCTCCCTGTATGGTAATTACTTTATACTATTATAATTTATTGTCACACTATTATGTAAGCATAAAGAAACAAGAATTCTGTTTTTTCTTCAGGCAAGTCATTCTATTTTGTTGTCAGCAGCAAATACCAAGCTAAACTACGTTGCCACACCCTCAGAGAGCATTTGATTGGCTGCAGCTACCTTTATTGAACTCTCGATGCACTCGCTCTGCCATCGAGCAAGTAGGCTGCTGCGAACACCGTTTCCAAAATGGAAAGAAAATTTTGGGCCGTGTGGCTTCCAGGGAAAAGATTTTTCGTAAGAGTCATCAGGGTCTTGCAGGGAATTTCCAGTTTGGAGCTATTTTTGAACATGAGTGCAATGGCCGTTGGAGATGTTTGTTGCAGGATTCTAAGCTCAGTGACAAGAGGCCCTTTTACATTTATTTAAACGTTATCCTTTACCATCAGAAGTGGAAATTAAATGATACTTTATTCACCATTCATACATGTATGAGTTCAAGTACGTTGGAAGGCTTCATTTCACATAGCCTCTATTGTTCTCCTTTGAGATAATCACACACACACACACACACATACAAAGGTAAGACCGAAGCTTGGGGCCTAAGTGCCGGGTCACACCATTTATTGGAAGCTTCTGGAACAATCTGGGATTAAGGCTCATGCTCAAGGAGCAAATGGCATCAGTCAAACCCGCGACTTTTCAGTCCTACCCTGCTGAGCCGTGCACTGGCCCAAATGGTAGCGAGGTTTTACGAGGGAGAACATTGCGAAGGTCCTTAACTGGTTTTGGAACCCCGCAGATCTCTGGTTTGGAAGATGTCGAGAAAGTAGGTTATCGCATCTCTGGAGATAATATCTGATATCAGAATTATCATTGAGATTTTCATATCAGTCATAATTGATCTAAAAGGCTCACACGCTTATGATAGTCTGAGTAGAAGGGACCAGAATAATTTAAGTATATAAGAAGAACAAAAGCTATTATTCTGTCTGCCTCATATCTGGTTTCATCATTACAATTTTAAGCTATTATTTTCAGCCGCGCCAAGATTTGTCAGCACTCTGGGAAAATACTTAACGTAGCTCTTCCAGAGGATGGACCCTGTAGACGTGATTTTAGAAGGAGGACGAGATCTCCCAAAGAGAATTTCCTGCTTCTGTGTCAGAGCCTCCCAGGGTTCTGTGCGTACTGAGTTTGTTGAGTTTGCACCCAGAAGCCAATATTTACATGCACTATTTAGTCTGATTGACTCGACAGATCGGGGTTTATGTAGGTCAGGCAGATCAGGCACTGCATTCATCTTGTACTTTGTTAAGCAGGGATGTTAATTACGATCAGTGATGCAATTTTCATCTTATCATGGACAACAGCATTACCTGCTTGACCTCATGACTAATATTTATAAGTCTAATTGATCTCAAAAATGGTTGGGCAGGCAAAATGTATTACATACCCTATATACAAAGTGTTTGAAGTATTACACAATAATATTAAACACAATGAATGAATTATATTTACTGTTTGTTTTTTGATCATATATTGATAATGAACAATTCAGCGCATCACAGTACCCAGACGACATCTGATTTCTTTTCAGCTAACATTGTTTGTGGTCTGCTGCAGAAATTAATGTTACATAAACATAGAGAATAATAAAGGCCTCAGACCTTCAGGGTTGCTGCCCCGTGCTCTGTTTTTGTTCTGTTTATACATGCTTCCTGTCTTGCATGGGATTTCCTTGGATGTTCTGATTTACACCACAAAGACGTGGAAATTCACCCAAGTTCTCCATAGTGTGCACGTGTGTGTGTGCCCCGTGATAGCCTGTGCACATGTGTGTGCACGTGTGTGTGCCTGTGATAGCCTGTGCACGTGTGTGTGCCCCATGACAGCCTGTGCAAATGTGTGTGTGCCCCATGACACCCTGTGCACATGTGTGTGTGCCCCATGACAGCCTGTGGAAATGTGTGTGTGTGCCCCATGACAGCCTGTGGAAATGTGTGTGTGTGCCCCATGACAGCCTGTGCAAATGTGTGTGTGCCCTATGACAGCCTGTGCACATGTGTGTGTGCCCCATCATAGCCTGTGCACATGTGTGTGTGCCCCATGACAGCCTGTGGAAATGTGTGTGTGTGCCCCATGACAGCCTGTGCAAATGTGTGTGTGCCCTATGACAGCCTGTGCACATGTGTGTGTGCCCCATCATAGCCTGTGCACATGTGTGTGTGCCCCGTCATAGCCTGTGCACATGTGTGTGTGCCCCGTCATAGCCTGTGCACATGTGTGTGTGCCTGGCATCGCATACAGGGGGTACGCCGGTCTTGTGCCCGCTTTTTCTTTTGGATACACTACATATATCACCCCCACCCCACCCCTTATCCCCTGAACTTGAGCAGATTGAAGAGGGATGAATGGAGTAAGAGAACAGAAATGCCCACTTATCCCAGCAGCAAGGCACAGAATAGCTCAGGATGGGGTGCCAGCCCATCACCGGGTGCCCTCTGACATCTACAGACAATGTGGAAACTCTAGTTCATCTCAGCATGGTTTTGGACTGTGGCAGGAAACCCGAGGAAATCCCATTGTAACATGAGAAGATGCAGCCTCCACATACATAGAGCCATGGCGGAGACTCGAAGCCCAGGCCTAAAGGTTTGAGGCAATAGTGCTAACCACTGCAGCACCGTGCTGCCCCAAATGGGAGTAATCAAAAGATATTTGCTTGAGGTATTATGATTCCCAGATTCAGAAAGAGGAAAGTGTATGAAAACATTAGATGATACACTTGTGTCAGCAACAGACGCATGACAATGTTCAGCTCACAAATCACCTATGGTACTGTGATCTGTTGCTAAGGAAAGTGTTGCTAATTTTGCTAATGGTTAAAAATGTCAGTGACAGTGTCCAGATTCTCTCTTGGAATAGCTGGATGAAAGAACAGAACATTTGGGGCAAAGTAGCAAATGGATGAATGTTAAGAAGAGCTGGTTAGCTAGGAAACTTGGCTTCTTATGGTGTCTATTCAAAGAGAAATTGCACACTTTCATATTTTGAGAAAGATGGATCACTGTGAAGGACTTAAAAATATATAAAGCTTATTAAGTAGCAAAGGAAGATAGACATTGGCAATATAGTCAAATTACCTTCATGGGTACAACCAAGCCTGAATGATAAAGCTTTTCTTAGTCATAAGAGTACCTAGCTAGGTAGCTAACATAGACTGCAGGGTAGACAAATATCTTCTTGGGGTGACAGTAGGCTCAGTCAGTTGAAGTAAATTCCCTGGAATTATTCAGACTTAACATGCAGTGGTGGTCTACTGAAACAGATGTTTCTAATTTCTTACCATGATATATTTATCTTGAGAGCTGTGAAATGAAGGAGGGATCAGTGACAGTGCACACAAATAACAGGCCATGTACATCAACTATTTTTATGATCTCATGCATGGAATATTCTGGAAAAATCCTCAGACATACTGCCCTTTAGCAAATGACTCAGGTAGAAAAAACTAAACATTTAGTCATTGCTTAAACATTAGCTGTCGTTATACATGTATAATAAGAGGATTTTTATTGTGTTTCATAATGCTTCGCGAACCCTGCATTGAACACTAAAATATAACTGGCATTAAACATAATCTTTATAAATAAGCAAGAAGAACAGATATTTTTTTCATGACCCTTTTAATACTTTTATTTTCCTTTTAAAAAACATTGACCCTTCGTGACTTTGCTTCTTCCGAACCTGCTGAGGAATTGATCTCCTTGAACAGCATTGTCCCTTGGAGCACTGAAGATTACATCTCATGCTGCTTCTGAATTCCCAACATCAGATGTTGTCTATAGACTTCGTCTCGGGTAACGGTTGTCATTAGCTTGCCTGATGCAGAGCAGAGTATGGAATCTGGTCTTTATTACTTTTATAAAATGGTTCCGAAACAAAAATATATTGAGGACAGAATGTCTTTTTAATGATAATCTCCCCATCCACCACTGAATATAACCCCTTGGTGACCTTAGTGAGGACTGGGCTGTAACATTTCCTTTTTGTATTTCAAACGTACAATGAAGTTCATATTTGCATTAAGATTAAAGACACCTTAAGGAGACTTTCTTTTCTTTCTCATCTTTTCTTCTCTTTTTTTCACTCTCACTTCTTTGTTTTGATTAATGAACTATGATAAAAAGCCAAAAAGCCATTTTCCATACCTGCTTGTCCTATCCAAGGTTGTGGGGTCCACAGCCTGTCCTGAGAACAGTGCAAGGTGGGGAATGACCTAGGAATGGGTGCTAACCCATTGTGGGGCATAACCATCATTTCTTAAACAATATTATAAATTGCGTTTTATCAGTATTCTTTCTAATCGTTTTGGTAGCTTCTTAACCTACTGCCCGCACTCAGCTTTTCATTGGCTCATCTGAGGTAGGATGTTGCCTCCTTGTCTGAGTTTGTCCAGAACTGGGTCCCCTAATTTGAGGAGGGCTGTTGGCTGCTGCCACACAAATGCCGCTAAGCAGCATTCAGCCCTCATTCCCCATTTGAGGGTAAATCATGAAGGAGTGACAGGAGCCTAAATCGCAGGTGGAGGTCTGGAGGCGCCAGGGCGCTGGACTGGTTTCTCCCCGCACCTCGCACCCCCTTCCCAGCTGCCTGTTTGGGCTGACCTCCCGGAGGCACTCCATCTCTGTTTTGTTCAGCCTTCCTGATTAAGCTGGACCGTTATCAGCAGCTGCCCCCCCCCCCCCCCCCAGCCCTGCAGGCTTTCTCCCCGTGGACTGACACAAACAGTTGGGGGGGGGGGGGAGGTGGAGGGGATGAGGGGCAGGAATAATAAGAGTCAAGGCTGCGTTCCTGCCTGTGTCCTGCTTTCACGTTCACGCTTAAACGAGTTGTGTCTTCCAATGAAACAGAATTTGGAAATATTATTAACATACATTTTTTTCTTGTTTTATCAGAATTATTTTGCAGTCTTTATGGGAAAAGGGACTCCCTGCTTGAAAAAAACTTTAAAAGTAAGAATTTTCTTCATCCTCTGTCTGTCTGTCTGTCTGTCTGTCTGTGTCTCTCTCTCCTCCAGACGTACATCAGCTGTACAATGAAAGCCAAAGGAACGAGGTTAGCAAAGCCCGTCATGTCCTTGGGGCTGATGTGCCTGGCCTTTCTGACGGGCCTGAACCGTGTGGCGGAGTACCGCAACCACTGGGCGGATGTCATTGCAGGCTTCACCGTCGGCGTGGCCATCGCCACCTTCCTGGTAAGGGCACCAGGCAGCACACTCACGTCTGCCAGGTAGCTGCAAAATTAATAACGTACCTGTGAAATGCACACTCATCTTCCATTTGGTCTGCCGTGTTTTAGTTTCAATTTAAATCCAGCAAAAACTGTGGAATAAGGTGCTGAGATCAAGCTATAGAGATGGACAAATGAGCTTTAAACGATTGTTAAGGGATCTAAGTAATCAGTCACCCGAAAGAAAAACTGAATTATTCAGATATCCACACGTGGATACATATTGTGTAAAATGACCCATTTTATAAATGGATATTTGCTTTGAAGGTACCCAGTGATCACTATAGACCTTCCTAGAACCTGGTCAGACCCCATTTAGGTCCGTCGACTGCCTTGATTTTGGATTCGCACTATGGGAATATTGTGCATACCAATGTGCTCTGTCTTGTTATTCTACAATGTACTGTTACTGCTGCACTTGTGGCCTTCCTGTCTGAGTCTGGCTATTCTAGTCTCGCCACTCTCATTAACAAGGTGTTTTTTGTTTACCTCTCTGCAAACTCTTGGCACTGCCGAACTCCCAGACGGGGAGATGTTTCTGACTTTCTCAAGTCCTCACATTATAAATGTAAAACTTGTTCTGCGTAAATCCAGAATGGAGTTCAGACGTCTCTGCAGTTGTATAAACGCTGCAGAGCATCACCTGCTGCTTGGCTGCTACTCTTCTTCCGCTGGCACTGGCTGTCAGCTTCGGCTGTGTGGTGCCGAGTCCCTTCTTACTTTGGCCTTGTTTGCTAAACCCGCGACGAGTCCTTTGTGAGCCACTTATGAAGGGAGAGCAAGAAGATGGATTTCTATTCATCCCTTCTAGCTAGAGAAATTGGATAAGAATTCTATGCCCTGTTGCACAGCCTGGCAGGAAACATTAGCGTGGGGGAATTGCCGTGGTATCGATATATGCTCTTGCTGACAGCAACAGCATGTGTGTGTTTGAGGCACTATCTCTTTACCTGGTCCCCTAGCTTGAATCTGATTGGAGGAGTCCGCCGCTTCTCCCGTCTCCCTTGGCGACATGAATGATGCTCGGGTCCAGGTTTGTGGAGGAAAGGTCACGGATGCAGAATATTCTCTAACACACGAGCGAGCAAACCTCCTTCGGGTGAGGTTGCTGGATACGCTCCTGGATTACATCAGTTCCGTGTGGCCTCCCTTATGCCAAACAAAACAGCAAAGAGGGAAACAAAACATAATTACATAAGCAGACAAATAGGATGGAGCAGAACGATAGGAGCTTTCCGGGTTTAATGTGTGTAATGATGTCATCTCTGCTAGGCTGTGCATGGGTGTGCTTGTCACATTCCGCTTGTGGGAAAACAGGAGCAGGGGGAAACCTTCCAGCGGTGATGAAATGCATGGGGCTCAGGAAGAGGTGAGAAAGCAGCATCAAGCCTATCGTTCAGGGGCACTGAGAGCCAGCACGATCGTTTCTCATCAACTCTACAGTGTTACAGTCTATACATTTCCTGAACTATAACATTTGCATTAAGACTACATTCCAGTCAGACATGTGCTATCATAATTACTGTCTATGTGATTATTTTACGAATCATGCTTACGACTATTCATACAGGTTTACTTCTCATTACAAAGAGCGGCTTGCTCCTCCAAACAACTAATCCTGTGGCTGCCACTCAGTGAATAAGGGACGTAGATTGGGTGAAGAGTTTGCTACTGTTCAGCTGAGAGCTGTAGAGGGCAAGATGTGTGATTTTGAACGTAATATTCTGGTGGGTGGCCCAGTATGGTGGGGTGGGACCGTTTCACACCCCCAGGGTTGGGGGGTTGTGTACTGTCTGTGGTCTGTGTGTGTGGAGTTTGGATGTCTTCCCCATAAGAACATAAGAACATAAGAAATTTACAAACGAGAGGAGGCCATTCGGCCCATCAAGCTCGTTTGGGGAGA
>JABFEB020000033.1:14332115-14343598 GCA_019775895.2 Stomatorhinus ivindoensis | reverse complement strand
GTTCTCGGGCCATGCGTGAGTGTTCTCGGGCCATGCGTGAGTGTTCTCGGGCCATGCGTGAGTGTTCTCGGGCCATGCGTGAGTGTTCTCGGGCCATGTGCCCTGTGCTGCCTGGAACAGAATCCAAGTCCCTACTGCAACCCTGACCAGGAAAAATGCTTAGGTGAATGAATATATGCATATCAATCTATCCATATATACATATAATACACGCACAATTGGGATGTTTTCTCTCTAATATTAATGTGCTTGTTTATTAAAGGGCTGTAAATAAGCTTAAGTTGTTTTCTGAGTCTACAAAGGTACAGTACTATATGTGATGGACTTGTGTCTGAATTTAGCCAAGAAGCAGGTTACCAGGGAATGTTTATTAGACAGGATTAAATTATAATGTCTTTTTGGGACTGGTGATGGTGCGATATCAGCTTATTCTGTTAGTTTAATTGTGCCCTTGGAGTAGTTATGTCCTGTACAGTTACATTTTCCTGGGTTCCTTTATCTTACCCTCATAAGACCAAATTCAGAAATATGGAGGCGGTGAGTAATGTGTGCTTTCTCAGAATGAGTCAAGATGGTTCTATAGAGCAGAATACATGTGAAAAATAAGCAGCACTATTGCGCCAAAGTTATGGAACAAACCGAATGTTTCAAACTGACAGCTCACACCATGACGTATGTGATTCATTAATGTAACAAAATAACAGTTTATCGACTAAATATAGTGAACATAATGTTTGAAGAAACTTAGACACATTTTTCACTCAATCCCAATAGATGAACAAATAAGTCAATAAATACCAGGTATTCTTTTGGTTTTGATTGATCTTGGCTGACACTAAAACAACAAACACAAATGTTACACTTTACATTAACTGCACCTTCATGATGCCTTTATAATGCATTCATAGAACATTCAACATAATGCATTTATAGAGCATTCATAAGATACCTTAATATCCTAACATACCTTAACAGTCTTAATATACACTAAAACAAACAACAAATGATAAACATTTTAATCATTTAACCTGATAATGTTTGTTATTGATGTTTATTAAAGCTGTTAAGATATTTTAGGATGTTACGGTATAGATACATGCTGACTATGAGTGTTCTATAAATGCATTATGAATGTATTATGCACTGAATGCTCTATTAATGTGTAATGAATGCTTTCTGAAGGTGCAGTTAATGTAAAGCATTAACATATATTATTTACTTCTCCCTATGAATTTAATTAAGCATGTGATGAGAAGCAATGAGAATTCAATTGAGAGAAGTATATTTGAGTATCCCAATGCATACACATTAGTCAACAGGAGTAAAAGCATCTTATGATTATCACGTCAACTCCCAGCCATTCGGGGGTCTGTTGGTACCTAAGGACCATCATCATTCCACCGTAAAATGTATTTTCCAATTAAAACATGACCGTAAAACTCTAAGACTAGTTCAGCATCATATTTTCCTGTTTTCATGCAGGTACAATAGCTACATCTTGGGTTACGGTACCAAAACAATTCCCAAGAGAGAGCTTTGATATGTTGAGCCATAGAACCTAAAAAGCCAGAATTCCCCAGAGCGAGCTTTCAAGTCCTAGGTTACAGATCACAATAAGCAGAAATTTGCACCAACACCTGACTCACGAAGAAGAAAAAAATATCATCATCCATAACCATCCATGCACCCACCTCCTTCTTCACTCACCTTCTCGTAATAATGGACGTTCTTCTCCGCGGTGCTCATGAAAGCGGCTTTGACGTCTCCCCGCATCTTGCTCTGCCACCTCTCCCAGTCGCCCTTCAGAGCACTGTTGGCACACTCCACCCTATCGTCCAGCTTCTCAACTTCTCCTTTCAGCTGTTGGTTAATGCACAGGAGTCACATGGAAGCACTTCTCCTAGGCTACGCAAATGGCACCTGTGCCATGTTGCAAAGTGGAACTGCAAGTGTATGTGATCACAATTCACTGACAAGCTAAACAGGAATTTTAGACCTATTAACCAAATTGGTTTACATTATTGGCTTATCAAATGAAATCTAGAAAACTAAAACACATTTAAAGATCATGCAGCTATACACAAACACACACACACACACACACATACAGAACTAATAATAACAATCATCAATTTTCTGACATAATTCCCTCTAGAACAACCCTCTTTCTTTCAGGGTTATGGATGACAACTCACAGAGGGTTTCATTTAAGTGTGAAAACGCCCAACCTTCTGGTGGGATTAAAAGTCAACTAGAATACATCAAAATAAGGACTAAAGACTATCATGGAAAAACCATGCAATAAGGACTCTCAAAACTCTGAGATCCAAATGGGGGTGTAATGTGCAAATAACCTTGGAGAGGAGCAGGCCTTGAACAGGGGGATAAGCAATCATCAACCAGAATATGTTTGCTTGACAGTCGGAAAGTGACTCACTCAATGTTTTGCCTCCTTGTTTCCTTAAGATCTACAGAATTGACAGGATAAATCAACAAAAGCCTGATGGATCACTAGCATTTGGTGATGAAGATTACCAGCCTTCAGGGGACAAAGTTGTGGACGGTAGAATCTAGAGATTTTGTTTCTGTATTATTTCTGTGTAAAACTCTCAAGTCAGCTCCAACGTTGACAACACATTTGTGAAAAACATAAAATGCAAAGAAAACATCCCACAAGTATCAGGCGATGCTATCCAATTATTTTCCATGACTCAGACCAGTTTCTGTATGACGGATGAAACATTTCAGTAATGCTCTACTATAGTTCTCTTCAGTGTCAATTTATCTCAGTTTTAAATCTCAGAAATAGTTGCGAGAGATTCAAGTCGATTTACTTTTTTATACTGGCATAAAGAAATGAAAATGGATTTTAAATCATCTGCAGTCGTGTTACATTAAGTCTTTTTCATAAAAAGTTTAAATCTTTAAAAAAAAGAATCCAACTTTAATTTCAGCAATAGTCATTCATGAAGGAGTGTGGCTTCCTTACTCTTTAATCCATCTGACCAAGAGCTAGACAGCCAACTATGTCCCTTATAAAGCTGCATTTCAGGTAATACAGTAACAATACCAGTCTTCATTTAAGACAGGAGCTCAGGAAATGTGAAGCGGGTGAATAACACGATTAAATGGTATGACTATGCTGTACGAGTCACAGCACAACAAGAGCGTCAACTGGAAATACAGTTTTAAAATGCAATTACAGCACAATGCATGCTTGTGCTTCTTGTATGGTAGATAGCAGATAAGTACATGTAAATGTATGACAAGGAAAGCAATGGTGGAGACATCACTTATTTGCAAATGCACATTCAGAAAACGGCATGGAGGAAACAGCTCTGATTTAAGGTGAGATAATGTAAAAAAGAAAGGGGGAAAAAAGGGAAAAAAATACTGAACTATTTTAATACAAATGAAAAACCCTATAAGCATTTGTAATAATATTCCACTACATTATCATGCAATGGTTGACTGCTCAATACAAGGATTGATATCATAGTATGTGTGCTTCAAGTACACGCCTGACATTTATTTAACACGCTACAGTTAAATAACTGACTTTGGCTTTGCTGCCACCGCATGGTCAGAAGCTATATTACAAGTTTAAAAAAAAAAACATTCGGATACATTTTCATTTCATCACCAAACATGCTGCCTTACACCACACATCTAGCACACTTGTAGAACCTTTTTCTTAAAAAAAAAGCCTACATCTGGAAATCACCCACAGAGCAAAATCTCAGAATACAGGTACAGAATAACAAAAGAGGACGTGTAGAACTGGAGAGGTTAGCATTTGGCTGAAATCCTGCACCCAGAGAGCTTCTTACGATGGTACAGAGTAATGAAGCAAAATCAGGGTTAAACAAATAGGGAAGGCCCACTCACACACCTAAAAGAGATTAAGTCTGAGTAACAGATAAGCCCTACTGAAAAGACAACCAAAATGAAGGCCACCACAAATCCCGTCCAACAAGTTCTGCAGTTCCACTATTCGTACATAGGAAGGGGTTTCACCTGTGCTGAGTTGGTAACATTTTGACATAAACTTAAAAAAACAACAAAACAAATTATGTGGTGGTATACACTGTAATAACGTTATGTACTTCAAATGACTATCATTTGTAGTATATAAATGTTATTTCCATCATCTGGCTCTTATGCATTCCCTCGTACAATAATTTCTGGAAACGCTTAACATTTTACATTAACTGCATATTCATAATGCCTTTATAATGCATTCATAAAACATTCAGCGCACCTTCATAATGCATTCATATTACACTCATAAGCAGCATGTAAATATGCCTTAACACCCTAACATAATGTATAATAAAGCTGTTAAAGAACAAACACTATGGTAAAACATTGTAATCAAATAATGCTTGTTATTAATGTATAATAAAGCTGGAAATGTCTGTTAGGATGTTAAGGGATACTTACATGCCGCTTATAAGTGTTCTGTGAATGCATTATAAAGGCATTATGAAGTTCAGTTAATATAAAGTGTTAACTAATTTCTTAGACTACACACTTTCTTACAGATTTCACAGTCTGTTTTTTGGGGGGGTGGTGGTGGGTTTTACACAATTGGTTGTCCATATTTAAATGCTTCCAAAATGTTACCATCCCAGACCAATCACTGACGGCCTGGCTTGTTAGATGCGCTCTGCTGTTTTGATACCTCTTCAATTTGACCATGAAGTCTCTGTTCCTGCTGTTGTCTGACTTCTTCCGGAACTTTGCTGAGCAATCTCCCCAGCACAATGCTTAGATCCTCCGTGTCTGTCAACTAGTGACACAGCGGACGCGAGGAAGGTCAGTTCTCCGTGAGGAGGAAGGCCCACGAACACAGAGACATCACGTCCATCCTGAATTGATTTTATGCCCCAAAACTCTGCCAATTGTCCCCTTTATAACTTAGGGTACTTGTTCACTATGCTAAAGGATGATATACACTGCAGTTACGAGATAGTTAATATTTGTCATATGATCACATGACCAGATTAAGTTCAGTCATTTAACATTAAGCGTCTTCGCAGGTCACCATTACATGAAATTAAGCCCAAAAAAGCTGAATCAGAGGAAAAAGACTCGCGTCCCAAGTGTTGAGTTTCTTTTCCCTCTGGCCCAATAAATGTGGAAACACAACCTTCTTGTGCGGAAACTGAACACCACCTTCTTGCGCTTCACGCAAAATGCTTTTCTTTTCAACGAGCGCATCCCAAAACGTCTGAGCCCCCTGACTCCGGCTCCTTTAAAATATACGGTGTTCAGTGATCAGTTAGCTGCAGTGTTCAGGCTTGACATTTTGTCTTTGTTACTTTGACGCCTTTGCCCTTCCTTGGGCCGAACCCCAAATGCTCAGTCAACCCACACCCAACGAATCTTAATCATACTTAGAATCCACTGAGGTCATCTGGTGGACAAAATAGCACCCTGAAGCTTTTTTTTTTTTTATTATTAAGTGATTTAAAAAATATATATCTGACATTTGAAGGAAACCTCCAAAGCCTTCATTATTTCAAGATTAGTTCTTCAATATTCTCCTGCTTCAGCATCATATAAGGGCTCAACATGGACTCATGAACGGTCTTGGTATATTTACATAATCTTATGAACAGACGTTTTCCAATATTGTCAAATACCCTTTTGGGTTTAAAATGGATTGCATGGAAATGAATGGAGATGTGACAGCTTCAGAGGAGCTTATTGGTAATGAGGCTTGGGAACTGCAGGAGAACATTAGAGTCACAATCAAGTCAATATTGTACTTACCGCTTCCCGGTCTGCCTGCTTGTTAACTAGAATATCGTATTTAGCTTCATACTCCGTTTGAATGTTGTCACGCCTTCTCAGAACCGCCTAAAAATAAACACAGACAAAATAAATACCTTAATTTGTAACTATCACTACTGCAGCACAACATGAAAAACTGACTCTCGCTGGCATAAACAGAGGAAAAACATGGTAAACTTGGATTACCAGTCAAAACAGCATCACTGGTCTTGTTACAGAGTAATCCCTTTGTTATCAGGATGGGTTTTAACTTGCAGTAGCCCCAAGTGTGATTGTGCAACTGTGAACCAGTCCTTCTCAGTCATGATTACCTCCCAATAAGCCATTATAACAAATGATGTTCACGATTAGATTTCAATAATCTGAATCAGGGCCAGTTAGGGGGGGTGGCGCAATGGTGCAGTGGTCAGCACTGCTGCCTCACAGGGTTCGAGTCTCTGCCAGGGTTCCATGTCTGTGGACTTTGGATGTTCTCCCCACGTCAGTGGAGTTTCTTGAAGGTACTCCAGTGTCCCCCTACATACTGAGGGGGGGTCAGTGAATGCTGTGTCAGTGTGCCCTGTGATGGGCTGGTGGACAGGCTCCGGACCCCCACCCCACGACCCAGAACAGGACAAGTGGTTACAGAAAATCAATGGATGGATCAGTATCAGCAACAACAGCCTGATGCGAAGCACGATCTACTGAAATTCCCACGTCCACCTAATTTACGTCACTTGTGCAGATTGTAAGGATCTGTCACACGCCGCAGTAAGTCAGAGGAACCTGGCTTGTAATCACAACATGTGGCGATATCAGCCATGAGGAAATTCTTTAAAACTGGAAACTCAAAGTATTCCAACAGCTACCTGCAATGTTTGCAAAGCCATCCTTTCGAGAGGAAGTAGACACAGAGCGCTATTTAATACACAGACATAAAGAACACTGCAACATGGCAAGGTTACTCTGATGAACAACGGTTGTGTGTGTGTGTGTGTGTGTGTGGGGGGGGTTTGTATTTACCAACTTTTGTTTGCTTACTTATTATTAAGGTTAGGGCTGGGTAGGGATTAGAGATATCATAGTTAACATTTTGTTTATGCCTATAGAAATCAATGGTCCCCACAATGATAGGAATATGTGAACTGTGTGTGTAGAGATCAGGACATCCCAAATTATAATAGGAGCCAGTTGTGGCAACCTGAAGGCCATGTATCACGTCAATGATATGACCCTGAAGGTTAATTCCTTCCTATACAGATTTCCACTTGAGCCCATTTGGGGCAGCGTGCAGCACAACGGGTTAGACCTCAGTGCGTGTGATCAGAAGGTTGCCGGTTTAAGTGCCGGGCTTGACGGAACAGGCACATGCTCACTGAGCCCTTGAGCAAGGCCCTTTACCCTCTGACAAGCTCCAGAGGAGCTGAAATAATAGCTGACCCTGCACTCGGACCTTAAGCTTTGCTCCCACCTCTATGCGTGTATATGTCTCAAAAGACAGTATGACGCAATATGCAAAAAAGGAGCATTGCAATGTAGCTGTACTTGTGTAAATGACAAAGAAAGCATAATTTTCATTTTGTGGGTTTAAATTTTTTTTTACAAGTTAATAGTGCCTGCATCAGTACCTTTATGGTGTCCGAACACAGGACGTACTCATGCAGAAGGGGGACCAGGCTGTCAGACATCTGGCTGAGCTGCTCCTCTGTGGCCTGGCAGCACTTGTCGATGCAGCCGGCCACGCCCTTCAGCGGTTCCACCAGCTCCTCCTCAGAGCCCGACCACAGGACGTAGGTCGGTCCGTACTGCTTTAGATCTTCCAGATATTCTGCAACAGACCACAGCCTGAAACCACCATTGGCATGCAATTCAGAGCTCAGGTTCTAAAAGTCCCACGCCAAAGTGGGCAAATTTCACTCGAGCATATTAAAACTTGAGCAGACAACAGTGGGGAAGCACTGTCGGCTTACATCTGCAGGGTAGAGGATTTGAATGCCAACCTCTACTACAGGAGTCTCCAGCTCCAGTCCAGGAAAGCTACTGTCCAGTAGGTTTCGTATCATTCTATCCGACTCGTGATGAGCCGCACCTGTTGCTGGTATTTACCTGAGAAAAGGTGTGGCTCATCAGAAGTCAGGTAGGATGGAAAACCTCCTGGACAGCAGCTCTCCAGGACCAGAGTTGGAGACTCCTCATCGACTGTATGCATATGTGGCATTTACATGTTCTCTCTGAATCAGGCAGGTTCTCTCTCATAGTCCAAAGATATATAATTTGATAATTAGACTAAGTGGGGTCTCTACAATGCCTCTTAACTGTTTGTGCGCACCTTACGATTTGCAGGAATGCGACCTTAGCTAGCCTTGAGTTTATAACATTCAATACCTACCCTTCATTTCTTTGGCTATCCTCTGGGTGACCTTGTCCAGCGAGCTCATTCTCTGGCTGAAGGTGTCCACGTACTCCTGCATGGCGACAAATTCCTCCGGCCGGTTCTTGACTCCCCTGACGCTAGCAGCTACGGCGCGGACACTATCGCCCATCCTGCTCAGCAACCCCGGACCTTGCTTCTTGTGAGAGGTGAGCTCCTGCCAAGAGAGACAGAAGCTTCCACTAGAGTACAACAAACGCACGCAGGGACAAAGATCTCATGTGTCAAAGATGTGCATTTTTGCCGATCAATCCCACTATTTAAGGAAAAGCAGCTAAAAGGATAAATGCTTGTTACTTGATGGCGCCTGTTCCTTGGCCTGAGAAAGACCCTGCTTCAAAACCCATTAACATGTACTTCAGATAAATGTCTAGTTGCACGAGGAAACACCTTAACAGACGTATCGATTTTGATTCCCTTATTTTAATCGTTGAAGGTGCTTCCACAGCAATATGCCTTTTGGTAAAGATATTTGTTATTTGACCAGAGTGATGATTAGAAAAGAGGAAAAAAAAAACGTGCATTTTACCCAGGCCTGGACAGTGAGGAAGATCTTGAAATCGGCATTGCAGGACAGAATGGAGTGTTCAGCAATCCGGCAGAGAAACTTGTGAAGGGCTTTCCGACGAGTCTCGATGAAGTCATCGTTGAACCTCTCCACCATTCCCTTCATCACAAACTTCTCCGGCAAGGGCTAAGGGGAAAACTTGTGTTTCAAATCGAACAGCTAAACCAAAACAGCTATCACAAATAAACTAAAAACTGACCATCGTAAATACAAAAAAAAAAAGCACAGGATGGCAGGAACAGAGCAGTAACAACAGCAGAAAGAACTTCATGAAGCTTGAAAGACATCTTACATGAACAATAAGTGTAGTATGTGTCTCTTCCAGACGGCCCCTCAGCCAAAGGAAATCCTGATAGCGCCGACGGACCTCATACTCGCACGAGTCAAAGTCGCTGCGTGTAGTCTTGAAAACAAACAAATATACACCTTTTGTTTTGTGAAAGGAGAAAAAAGTATATCTATCCACTCCTCCGTCCAGTATGTGGGTGTGACTAGATGAAAGAATTCAAAGCACTCTTGAGTCCATGACGAGGAATGCTTTATATCACGCTCAATGAACGTTCCATTCCAACGCAACCTGAAACACAGTGAGCCTCGGAGGTGTGCCAAGACGAACATTGCGGTATAGCGCTTGCACCTGACTTTCGGCAAATTATTGCATATTATTTTTCAGAACAAACTCTATAAAGAAAATGTTTATGTAAATTTCAATATTGTCTAAATTAATGCTAAATAATACGGACAAAATATTTGCCATAGAGAATTGCAGTAGTTTGAATTTGATATTCTCTCAATGAGTTCAAAGATGCAATACATTACATTACATGTTACTGATTGTAGGGATGTGTTTGATCAATGGAAGAGTCATCAATGTCAATAAAATTAACCCTTTACATTTTATTTTTTTAAACTGAAGATGTACTATATTACAATATGACCAAATGGCAATTTACATAACACTAAGTTTGCAAGTGTAAATTAAGTTAATTTAAGAACTAAATATAAATAAAAATTTCAAAAAGCACTGGTGATGGAAGAAGCCACGATTAATCCCTGGTAGTATTTATTTTCATTACCAAAACATAACAGATATGCTTCGCAGTAGAGATTGTATAGTCTGTAGGTAATTATACAAGCATAAGGCTGGATGCATTTCTGAGTAACATCTATTGATATTACCTGTGATTATCTAGTCCAGGGTTACAGTGGCATCCAGGGCCCATGCCAGGAAGGCAGGGGGACACAGTGGATGCCAGTTCATCACTTACATTTTCTCAGCAATTAATTTCCAGCCCTTTAAATCAGTGTCTACGCCAAAGCTAAATATTGGTCTTATTGCTTGGATAGAAAAAAAAAGGTGCCAGTTTCCTGATTTTTGCCTGCTTTTGTATAAAAACATTTTAACTGTTCCACCTTTTTCTGGTGACAGTTTGGTTTATTGACATTGTTCACATTTTCTTATGCAAATAATTGTTTCCTGAAACATCTGTACTAGCTAATTTTAAATAAATGACTACATAAATAAAACTTCTACTAATATGTTGTATAATAGTTTCATTTATATTAAAATGGACAGAAAATAGGTTCTCCTTATTGGTATTGGCTTATTGGCTTTTGGGAAATGAGAATGAGTTTAGATAATTAGAATTACATGAGATTCATTATAACATGTGTATAAAAATTCCAGTCTTGGTTCACTTAGCAGGTAAACCTCTATCCTTTAAGCTGAATCTAATGTTTTTTAGCCATTGCTGAAACATACCTTGGTTACGACTCTGTAGGTGATAAAGGTCTCCAAGGCTGTGACATGGCTCTCTGGATTATCCACCGTGACAAAAATATCTCTGGCGTCTGACTCCTCTTCCAACCTGTACTGATTGGTCATGGAGGATGGAGAGGTGGGCAGGGAGGCACTGACAGAACTGCTGTCCGTCAAGGTGACATCCTGAGAGAAAACAAAATTAAACGGCGGCATCTCAATTATGGACAACGAGCCAGTGAACACGTTCATTGGTAACATCCATAGGTTTCAAAATATCAGTAATCATTGCGGCCACACAACACATGCAACGCTACCATGTTTTAAATGATTAAAAATAGCTCTTTTATAACTTTTAAATTCCAGCGGCAGCCCAACATATTGCAGTTAATTTTCTAGTAGGGATGGTTAGGTGTGCAGACCCCAGCATCCTCCATGGTTATTCACCCTGTAAGCAGGCCAGGGGATTTACGCACCTTCACAAAACGCAGGGGTTTTCTTTTTTTTGTTTATAGACCGTCCCATTGTGCTTCATACATCATTCATTAACAAACCATCGTCAGCAAAACAGGAATCCCCAATTCGGGTTTGTCAGCAAGAAAAGCTGTCCGGTTATTCCACCATAAAACTGAAACTTAAATACGCCTGGTAGTCAAAAATAGTCTGGTAGTGTTCCCATACGTACAATATATATCAAAGGTAGTCGGAGTAGTGTGCTCCAGCACACAAGTCAGGATCCAGAAAAAAAAAAGATTTTAAATCCTAGGCACGCATCGGTCAAACTATAAAAAGTAGCTCTAAAATGATTTAAATGTAGACTTTGTTGTGCGCATGTCTGAATGATGATCAATAACAGTAACTGCACTCATCACATATCTGTTGTGAAAATGGAAAGTTGTGAATTCTTTAGAAATGCAATGCAAATAAACCCTCAGAAACCGATAGTT
>JABFEB020000033.1:14321037-14332015 GCA_019775895.2 Stomatorhinus ivindoensis | reverse complement strand
TTGTGTTTTGAAGCGCGGAGGTGCAGCCACGTAAACAAAAAAATGTTAAGATGTTACACCATGTCGGAAAGTGTCCTGACAGCACCTAATTGCGTGAACTTTGATACGTGGTCTCACTTCATTCAGTGTTAGCTTACAAGGAAGCGATCTTATATTCAGGAAAAAGTTACTTTATTGTTTTACTCAATATCCAACAAAAGAAAGTTAGATCAGCGAAGATCGTTACAGACTATCGTTCCATGTTGCATGAAAAACAATGCATCCACGTAGCACAGTGGCGTTTTCACCCAAAGTTTATGTGAGTTGTGTGATTTATTTCTCTTCCTCCTACAATCGCCGCCTTACCTTGCTGAAAACTTCTAAGTCGTCGTCTTCGTCCAGCTCCAACATTTCTCCCGTGGGAAAGCCGGCGGCTGTGAGATCGGAGCTCATAGCTCAGCGAGCTCCGGATGCCAGCGAAACGCGACCCAGTCCGTATCGCAGCCGAGGACAGTATAGAGGTGTTCGGCCAGCTGCGGGCGGGCGGACCGGCGCTCAGTGCGCAGATACGGAAATACCGCTGAAAGGGAAGAGGGGGCGCAGTCCGCCCGGCTACGACTGCGGGCAGCGAGTCCCACGCGATTAGCTCACGGCGGCTGCCTGATGTTAGGTATAACCATTTAGATTATTCAAAATAATTTCACGAGATGAATGATATAAAAAAACGCCTCCAAGCTCTCATTTTAAGCGCATCGTTTCTGTGTTCGCATTTTTGCGGCTATGTCTCATGTTCCAACCACTTATCGAGCGCGGGATAAGAAGGAACCAGTGCCAGGCAGTTCTCGTTCATTTCAAGGGGAGCTGTAATTTGAACTAAACTCCCAGTTTGTGATATCGGGAATTGAATTCTAAGCAGTCGAATTACTCATTTATGATATCATGAATTGTAACTAGTTTTAATTAAAATTGTATTTGAACTAGTTACAATTCCAACTCCCATTGAAATAAATTAGAAGAACATTTGGAATCACACTAGCTAAAACAGAACTTCTAATATTGGGAAATGGCATTTAACTATGAAGCTGAATTTCCGATATCAATATAATCATTGTGCCTGGTTAAAGTTGAATATCTGATATCAGAAATATACATTATAACTATAGTTACAAATGCATTTCTGATATTCGATATTTGCATTCTAAGTTGTTAGAACTGAATTTGTGACATCTTCTACAAATTAATTAAAGGTAAAATGGGTTGCCATAGAGGTTACATACATCACAGGGTGCACACACACACACACACACACACCAATAAAGATGCAGGTTTACTTAACTGCACGTGTTTGGATTGCTGTAGGAGACCACACATGCAATACTGAAGCAAAATTTAAACACCTAACTATGATTGTCAGAGGCAACAATGCTGTCCATTCTCCTACCCAAATCAGTGTTTAGTCTCTTATTTAATCTATGTAAGAAATCATATATTTTAACACAAGTTAATTACATTGCAGCATATTGCCTGGATTGGGGTAAAGTACTTTGCTGAATTTGAAAGCAGAAGTTGGCATTTATATTTAAGATATGTGGGTTGAACTCTCAAGGTCAGGCAGTGGGTTATTGTTTAGTGCTCCGTAGTCACTGCATGTGCTCGCAGATTTCCAGTAGTAACACAACAGCGTTCCAAGAAATGTGATTGATGACCATAACGAATGGCACCAAGGTACAGGGTCTACTTAATGCCAAGATTGATTTCAGTTAAACTGCTAATAAGACCAATGTGAAAACCCAAACACGGGTGTTTAATTCCGGCTAATGTAGTAGACTGTAAATCTGATTTTCTTCAGCAAAACCCATTTTGCGATGCCATATTAATGCAGAGCTACTTTGTATTGATTTCCTGAGCAAATAAGACCATAGATGTAAAGACATGTTGGAGAGTATCCCTCAGTAACGTCTACGGAAAAGAATCATTCTAGGAAAAGAATGACTTCAAAGTAAAATATCCATCCATGCACCTTTTAGCCATGGTCACATGATGACTGGAGCCAATTGGAACAGGGTGTCTAAAAGTGCTGCTTACATTTATACATCATTGGAAGCTCAGCTTAGCTGCACGAATGCCTGACAACCTTAAGTTTGCAATGTGCTATTTGCCTCAGTCATATCTCATGGTTCGGTGGTTTAGGATGCTGTGCCTGGGATTGAAAGATTGATGGTTCAAGTCCCAGACTTGGCTGAGTCCTTTTGCAGTTGGACTCTTGAGCAATCATTGTTCCTGAGACTGACTGACCCTATTTTCAATTGTGCATATCTTCATGGAAAAATATCTACTAAATGAATAAATTGTTTTGGACAAGAGCAGCTGCTAAGTAAAGAAAATCTGAGTAAACTGGAAAGTAGCATAAATCATATACAGTATGGTGTAATGTGGTGTTTCCCAATCCAGGTCTTGGCGATCCACAGACATCCACGTTTTGGCTCCCAGTAGGGAGCTGGAAGGGAACAAATCCTGGACGGGCTTTCGGCCCCTGAGGACCGGACTGGGAAACACTGCTGTAATGGATGATGGCATAGGTACGCAGTGCAGGTTGGCCGGTAGCGCAGTGGTTAAGGATGTGCACCGAGTAGGAGGGAATGGGATGTTCGTGCATTCTTCGCAAGGGACTTAACATGTAAATATTTGTATTGACTTTATGTTTTATTTATGTATTTGAAATACGAGGTGTTTGGAATGCTAAATCTATGTGAAGATTTGCATCTCTAGGTCAAAAACACCAGAACGAATTCCTCAGATCGTTGTGGTGGTTTTGCAGAAAGCCCTCCTGCTTTGCACTTTTAGTGCTGGAGGCCTGAATCTGTCCTTCGTGTCTGTGTGGGTTTTCCCAGCCTGTTCTGGTTTTGTCCTGAACTCCAAAGACACGCAGCTTTGCTAAGTGGCATCTCTGAATTACCCACCGTATGTGTCTACATTATCCCCCTCTTGAAGTTGTAAATCGCCCTTTTCGACAACCGGTGATCGTGGAAAAATTTACCAATTTACCCACAATGATTGGCAACATGAGGAGGACCTGTGGCTGGGGGGAACCTTCTACCCGTTCAGCAAAATTTACTGGTGCCTCCCCACCCCCATTTGGCAAAAAATACCATAAACCATCACCCGCCCCCCTGTTTCAGTACCTGCCTGTGCATGGCATTGAAGCATTTGCATCCTGTAGTAGGCTCTAGGACCTTCATGAAAATGTCCTGGTTCAGGTTGGAAGATAGATCAATATAAAGTACTTCCTTAGTAAAGCACCAAGTGTCAGTTTAGTTTAGTTTACATTTAATTCAGATTAATAAGTGGCACACCACTGGTGCAGTGCTTGAATGATTAGAAGGGTGGCCTCATGTTTCCAGGTTGTGGGTTTGACTCTTGTCCCTGGCTGTGTGTGTGCTGAGTTTGGCTGTGTGACCTTGCTGCCACCGTCCAAAGCCATGTGCTCCAGGTGAATCGGTGTCTCTAAATTGCTCTGTGTTTCTCCTATATATATATATATATGTGTGTGTGTGTGTGTGTGTGTATGCTCAGGGGTCACTTTTTATTTGCCACTTTATATTACACTTAAGTTAATTCCATTATCTCTTCTGCAAATTTATTATTTTTGCTATTTCTATTTTATTTATTCTTATTTTATTTTTATTCATATTCTTATCTTGGAGCAGGCTAGCTTTTGCTTTGACTACATGTTGACTGCAGTCACGCTCCTGCTGACCTGCACCCTGTGTCTTCTGTTTGATCGCGATAATTTTTTTTCCAAATGTTGGTGTGAAAAATCAGCAAATGCCAATCGGTGAAGACTAGCTTTTGGAGTGTGTGCTGTTATTTTGTTTTTAAATGGTATTGTCACGTACACAAAAAAGTCACTGGAGCTAAATAAACTCTCCGAGAGTTAAATCAACTTGGAGAAACTTGAATTTGAACACATATGATCGGCTCTGTCTCTGAGGTTATTGAATTCCTGCAGACTGCTCTCTCTGCGGACCAAGTCCATTACAAGGAGCATCCGGCCCAGGAATGTAATGGAACTCAGGGCTGTCTGTGTCAGATGGTGCCAAAATGTAGCATCACAAGCGGATGAACCCTAAAACGGCACGAAAGTAGAATGATATGGATTACACATAAAAAACAACATGAAAAACAATTTTTATTTAGTTCATCTAATGCGGGTAGCTGGAAAAAATTAACTTTATTGAATTGCATTTAAACGTCGTTTTTCTCAATAAAAACGGATATATTAATTTATTATGTAAAAAATTATGTTTGTTTTAGTCAGGTCCCAATTTAATCTGTAAGACACGCAAACAATAACTGCTTAACTAGCCAGCCATAACTTACTGTACAGTAATTCATTATGACACTATTTTTCTTTACACCCCTGAGCTGAACGTGGCTCCGGGGCGTTTACAGTAAGTCAACAAGAACGGTGCAGCATTTCTGGGCTAAATTTGGTATTCAGTGGGAGGCCTGGAGAACCAGAGACCTTTCTGCCACAGTTTATCTCTGCTGAAGCTTAAGACCAATTGCCTTCTCACACTGTTCTGCTACAGGCCACTTCTAATTACACTCAGGCCGGCACTATAAACTGTTATCTTCCTTCTGCCCTCACCCATGCTCCTGGGCATCCACCTAGAGCAAGAAACTCATAACACCCCCCTGGCCAGCTGAAGTAGCCTCCCCACCCACGGCCAGTGGTGCACGATGACCATCCCTCCATGACCAGCCAGGGACTTGCAGAGGGGACTCCAATAACATCCATCACTCTCCACAGCACACAGAGATAAAGCAGATGAGAAGAATGATACATTTGGATGAATATTATATGACCACTATAAATACTTCATGCTTAACTTTCGTCTTACACTATCAAGTGTCCTTGGGATCCCAAGTGTAGGGGCTACAGTACTCCTGTGACCAATTTTACCCTGAAAGTGAATCATTTAATATCCTTAGATTGGAATACAATGCTTATTGAAATGCGCTGAAAAGGTAATGAAAACCCGGAATGGAGAATTTTTCTAAATGTACCGTATATGTTTCACGTTGTTGTCCAATGTATCCAATTCAATGGTCCTTGGACACAAATGTAACAATCCCGTTTCCTTTTTTGAAATAGTTCTTTTTCAAACAAGAGGCACTGACTTCACTTGCACTCTCAATGAAACTAAGCCTAAAATTAATTACCTGTTGTCAGTTCAATGAAATATTAAAATCCCATTTGCTTTCATCTGTCAAAAGTCATTTGTGTTCATTGTTTCTTGTTCATATAATGCAATTACACCATAGCCAGAATAAACATAAGTGTATTGTAACATATTTTGCATTCAAATGCAGGAAGGTATTTCGATTGCCTGAAATGCATGCAAGTGTGCGCACACACACATAGACACACCACACACACACACAGACACACCACACACACACACAGATCATATATTTCTATCATTGTGGGACCTCTCCATTCATTTCTATACACATAAACAATAGTCCTAACTATTATAACCCTAACCCTAACCTAACCTTAACCTTAATCATAAGTAACCAAGCAAAATGCAAGTTTATTCCAGTTTATTGCAGTTTTTTGGTTACATTCACAAGATTTTTATAAACTTGAGGTTTATATTCTGGCGACCTGAAAAATCTTCCCACAAGCTAAAAAGTAACATGTTTTACCACATTGTGGGGATATTTGGTCCCCACAATGTGGTAAATTCAGTTCCACACACACACATTATGTATGTATATCTTTGTGGGGACTCTCCATTCATTTCTACGGGCATGGTCCCCACAACATCAAAATAACAGGTGTTTATCACATTATGGTGACATTTGGTCTCTACAGTGTACTGTAACACACACACACACACACAATGTGACCACACACGGACACACATGCACACAAACACTCTATCACAGCACATAATAGCAAAACTCTGGCTTAACGGTATACAAGGATATTCTTTCATGCTGGCTTTGCTGCCTGTATAAGTAATCTGTGGGTTGATGGCTTATCTAATATCCCCGTGAAACAGGTGGATATTACCTAGAAAGCAGCAGAAGCCTGAATGGTGGATGTACCCTTGAAAGAGATGGAATTGGCCTTGAACAAGCAGGAAGCATAAACATGTTGACTGTTGCATAAAGCTATAGTAACATTCTTATATTTGGTTTTATTTAATTTCTAAGACATGCCGTATTCCCTCTCTTTTACATTTATTCCCACGCGTTTACAGCTTCTGCACGGTGCATCCAAATCACTTTTTCTCCCCATTGCTTGGTTATCATTTCACACTAGTGCCACACAGGAGAGCTAAAGAGTGACAGAAGGAGCAGGGAAACTAATGCCCCCGCCCCCATGTGTAGAAACTGCTAAATTGTGTGTAGGTTGTGTGTAAATTGTGTGTAGGTTGTGGGTTTGGGAAGAGCCAGAGAGAGCAGCACATGCCCAGAAATCCACACCAAAGGGTTTTATCACTGTGCAATCTTGACCATTGTAGTGTTCTCGTGGCCATCTGACATCATCTTCCATCACCAAAATACACTTTTAATAATCAAAAACAGAAGTACAGTGGAGGGTAAAAATCCCTGGATGTTGTTCTTGCCCAGCGCTAAACATCAAGGATGCAGTGGTAGCACCCTTGCTAACGAGAACCCGCTATTCATTGTGTTCCAAAGTTGTTTTTGGGAGGCATTCTTCGCGTTCTTGGTGTTGATAAACAGATGAAAACTGCATGCATGCTATGAATGGCCAGTAAAGCAATCAACCTTCCCCTCCTGCCCTCAGCAGAACAAGGCAGATTTCTTTAGCTCCCCGTGAATGACACGTGTAATTTTTGAAACGTGATCTGAGTCAGGGCCACGACGTTTGGGGAAAGAACAGTAACTATTTGTTCTATTCACAGGGTGGAATGTTGGATTTTCATCTGATGGAAGCATCTCCTGATCTTAATTTATTGTTCTGAAAATGGTTTGATGTGCAGTTTCCATGTTTCTGTTAGTGTAAATATTAGATTTTTCCATTTACATATCACATCGTTAAAGCATAAAGCGAAAATGGCATAAGTAAGTAGGTGGGTTTAATTCTGGCCTGTCTTAAAGGCATTGTTATTGTCAGTAAAATTTTCCACCTGTAATTGTTGCCGTGTAAAATTGAAGCTACATTCATAGGATTAGGGTTTATAAGCCCATTAACAGGAGTAAATGTAATAGCGTATAATTCAAGGTTTTAAAGGATTACTTATTGTGCATGGTTACAAACTAATAAATGTGAAGTCAAATTCAATAATTAAAAATATCACCTGAAGGTGTATAGGCAGACTGACTAAATTATGAGTATATAATGAGTGTACAACCATGTAAAACTACCACTGTTGGAGTTTATAGTTATTTGGTTTCTATGGAGACTAGAAGATAACCAATGCGGGGGCAAGCTCCTAATCTGAGTGTGGGTGGCTGGGTGGGTGGGGTCTGTTAAAAATGGCTGTAAGACATTACATGTCAACCTGACAAAAAATATTGTGGGCTATCGAATACTTTGAGAAATGCCCTAAATTAATTTATTATTGCACGGCCATGACCATGAAGGGCATTTTGGGTTCTGTGGTATCTTAGTCATGATATCCAGCTTATTATATATAAACAGCATATTATAAATTATATATAAAGAACTCACCTTTAATTCCCTTTATAAAATACCTTTATTAAATTTCCTCAGAACAGATCATGGGAGTTATGTTAATTAAAACATCCAATGACAGGTAATATACCCTGTTTTGAGGCCTAAGTTTATATTCTTATACCAGCTGGTAGTGAGACATGAAAACTGTCAAAGCGATGTTGTGAATGGTTATAGACCATAGTCATATTTTATTACATAATAAAATGTCATGTTTAATAACATTGTGGTTTTTAAAATGTAGTTCAGGTAAACTGTTATTGTCTGAAGATACCACTTGCTATCTTCTTCCGGTAAAACAGCGGTACAACAGTGCATGTGATTGCTATTTATTTTAATTAACCATAACTTTTTATGTTTTTTATTAGGATTTAATTTTTAGATTCAAACATGTCATTTTTAATCTATTAATGATCAGGTGCGCGTTCAGCATTCAATATGTTATTTAGACCAGTGTTTGCAACACAATGTCTACAGTTTATTACGTACCACGAGTCATGTGACATCGCAGTGATTGCAGGGAATGGATGTGACCGCACCGATTGCCAATGTTTGTTTTGTAGAAACGAATTAAAATGTCACAGCACAGACCTCAGACTTCAGCCCAATTGAAAATATTTGAGATTAACTTAAGGCTAACAGTGGAGCTCAAGGACGATACCAGCTTTCAAAAGAAAACTAGTGGAAAGTTTCCATGGCCATGCAGAAGCAGCCAGCAAAGCAGTATTCGAAGAGCTGCCCATGTCTTGGAAAAGAGACATGATCTATTCGTAACTACTCATCTCACGGCTGCTGATATGACCGTAATAACCGAGAGAGCGTCTAATAAAAGTAAACGTACGTCTGTGATTACGCGTAAGTACTTTTTACGGATTTCCGGTTCATTTCAGCCAAAAGATGTCACTGTTGTACAAAAAAAAACTTTTTTTTCCCCTTAAGTATACAAACTCTGAGTATTCAATGTGACATATTTCTGAGTTCATATTTAAATTAATTGTACATTTCAATAGATACTTAACTTCTCTCTAACGATTTTAAGCTTACATTTAGTAAAAACCCACAGTCCGTCAAATGGCTACCAAATAAGGTCAAACTAATAAATAATGATAAGAAATATTCTATAATTCATATAAAGACTTTATCTTATGGAATTTAGTCTAAAATGAAATAATAACGCATTGTTTCCCTTGGGGGGGGGGGGGGCAGTCATTAATATTAATAAACATTCACAACATAAATATAAATGTTTATTGTGCATTTGACTAGTAGTCTAAATATTGTCATATAATTGCAAAATTTGTGTAATTGTTTCAGAGGACAGCCAAAAAAATCAATTTTTAGTGATATCATCCCATCCATCAAATTGACTTCCTTTTTCCTAAGTGTAATCATTAAGTATTAATAGGATTTTCAGGTCATCCGAGGTAACGCCTGATAGGACTTACATTGGAATCATAAAAGCCAATTGGGACAAAAGATGAAAGCATTAAAAAGCATAAAGTTTAATAGCGGCGAGCATCTGAAAGCATTTTAATTCTTACTGTGGGTTTATTCTGAAAGGTACAATCTGTCCATGCAAGTGCAGAACTGTAAATTTTGGGACTTCACACATGACAGAAGTCCTGTAAATATTGTCATTATCACGTAGATGTGCAAGCTTTCCTGCAAAGTGGGGGACTGTGTTTTACTGACATTCAGATTAGACAATATTATTATCATTCTACACAGGTCAGGGCATTTCAGTGTGGAATCCAGACTCATAAAGAACAGAATTCAGAAAAGGTCACCACCAACAGAATCATTATCTTGCTGCCATTTAATATAATTTGTTATCATGATTGATTTAATCTTGATCCAGAACATTTATTTTAACCTAGTTCTACTTTTAAAAAATGCTAACATATATGGTATTGCAGCAAATCTTAGAAAGATAATACAATCAGCCATCATACACAGACACACATATACTGTATATGTGCAATGTATATGTAAATACGTTAAAAAGCATTTTAAATAATTTAAGCTTTAATTACTCACAAACGTGACTATGATTCAAAATGATTCGCTGCCAGAACGCACAAATGAGAAATGAGCCATTTCGTTTTTTTTTTTTTAAATGGCAACGGTAATGAGAGAAAGAACAAAAACATGCATCATTCCCAAAGGAGTTACTCGCAGTGTTATAAAAGTATAGATCTTCATAACATAGGATGTTGCGCCAGTCTAATGCAGGGCTTCCCTTGTTGTTCCAGGCCGTAGTACTTAAGCAGTTTTCACCCGTGGACACTTGCAGCTTCGGTCGCAGGAGTTAACTGGCGTTGCACTGTACCGACACACGCATTTTCTGTGTAGCACAAAACAACACGAACCACATTAACGAGCAGCGAACACTACGCCCCCCCATCTCGGTTTTATTTTAAAAGCATGGTTTCCTTTCATCTGTGCCTCTTATTGTGCACGTGTGGCAATCATCCAAGAGGACCCAGACTATGCACGCGTGACAAAAGATATTAAAATGACTGTACTGTGGCTCGTGCCAGCAACGCGCAGACAGCCCCGCGCGACCTGGCACCCCCACCGTGCCCAGTGGCACAGTCCCAAAATCCGCCCCACTGGAAGCCAAAGAGCAGCGCTGTTCCATCACAGGCAGCTAATAATTAGATCAGCATTAACCCTCGACAATAGGTTACATAGATCAGCTTCTTTCAAATTGCATTTCCTTCCTGTTAGGTCCATTAGTGCTTCAAACCAGACTGCCTTTAGAAAAATCCCTTATTGCTGCTGTTTTTTGTATGCAGCTCCTAAAATGGATAATGCAGAACGCATTAGAGCCAATTATGCACAAACTCTCATGCGATCATTTTTTTCTTTTTTAGTTTTGTGCAAAACCCTTGGTTTAAGAAATTGCTACTGAATTCCATATTAGACAAGATGTAGTCTCATTAAAGACAATGTCGGCGCCTCGGACACCTGGAAAAATGCAAGAAGTGGTTGAAAAATTACGAAATCAATTTGCAGTCAGACAGCAGCGCTTTCACATTGCGGAAACGTATGAAGTTATGCGCCATCGCACAGGAGTCGGACTGAGCTTTGTGACGCACTTCGCTACTTACAAATACATATTGGTTGGATTTACGTAATATATCTAGGACCAGGGGAATTATTATTATAAGCCTACAGCAATGTTAGTAATGTTAACATATCTGTGTCTTCTGTTGAACGTTTTCTTACTAACTCCAGTATCGTTACTTGGCTTTTTCTATCCCGTTTTATTATTATTAT
>JABFEB020000033.1:14290665-14309542 GCA_019775895.2 Stomatorhinus ivindoensis | reverse complement strand
ACAGTTTGATAGCTGTCAGGGTTAGGGTTAGGCTTAGGCTTAGGGAGTCAGCATGGTTTTTAGGTTGCAGATTTACAGCACGAGCCAAAGTTCAACACAGACAGTGAGGTGAGCAGGTTTTGACAATTTCAAAAAAAAATATTTTAAAACTTTTCAACAGCAAACCGACATATGGACATGCCCCCCTCTTCCAATGTGTCCCACGGTTCATATTCCTCTCCCTGGCTCTAGAGTTGCCGCTAAACCGAGTACAAACGAAACATCAGAGGACATCATCGCTGTATTCCCACTCTTCTCTCAGTGTATTCAGCTTAAAATGCTCTATCTTCAGCTCTCCTGATCCAGAGACCAGCACTCCTTTCAAATGGCATCCAATGCAAGGGTGTGGACTTGGGCATGGCCAATAGGGACAAGTCCACAGCAGTACTGTGGGAGCACTGCGTGTGTTTGGGGGAGCAGGGGGTGATTTGGTCTCATCCAGTGTTGAAACCAAACCCATAGCCTTGGCCTAATATCTTTACCTATCTGTCTGATTGACCTCAGCAGATTGAACGCTTGCTCATCTGCTCAGCATTTGTGCCTGGCATACACATTGTTACAAATAAGTAATGGACCATTAGGAATTCAGGGTGGTGCACAGGTACACACAGGGATATTAATATTAATTCATATTTGTCCTCTGTTAGAAATAAGCATTACTATAAATATTATCATGCAAAATTACTCAGTGCTATTATTCACTTCCTGGCTGCTTTATTAGGTGCCGCTCAGACTGGCTACATCTCACTGCGGTAGAATGGCTTTCAAGTGTGGACGAGTTGTACGTTTAGAGAAGCCTTTCTGCACACCACTGTTGTACCCAGCTGTTATTTTTGTACTTGTGGCCTTCCTGTTAGCTTTAATGAGTCTGGCCATTCTACTCTGACCTCGCTCATTAACGAGGTGTTTTTTGCCCGCAGTAATGCCATTCTCTGTAAATTCTGGACACTGTAGCACATGAAAATCCCAACAGCGTGGCCGTTTCTATGACACTGGAATCACCACGCATGGCACAGACAATCATACTTTCAAAATCACTTGGATTTGGTGTCTTAGCCTTCCTAATGCTACGTCAATCTAATGCATAGTCAGTAAGTGAACCTCATAGCTCTCTCTCTATGGTGTATGTGTTCATTTGCTACAAAATTCGCTGTTTGGTTTTGCATTAACAAGCATGTGTACCTAATATACAAGCCACGGGGTGTATATTGTATATGAATGACTTTGGACTAAGACACATATAAATCGTATTAGAATCATGTGAAAGTGGGCTGTATAGTCTATAGATGGTGCATTTTGTGCTCAACCTAGTGATCAAGTGGTTCAGGAACTCTGTTGGGAAGGGAAGTAAAGGAATTCAGTGAGGAGCGCTGTTACCTCACTGTTACCCCCGTGGTGTGTGGTCTGGGGTTCGATTTCTGCTTTTGGTTCTTACTATGGGTGAGAGTTCAACAGAAGCCAGTTGGCAAGTCTTGGGAAATCCTTGGGTAGGTGTGAACTATGCATCCCAGCTGCCGACATGATGGCAGTGTTGGTTCTTTCTCCTCCCACCAAGATACTGGATCATGGACACTTTCGAGCACTGCTTGGTAATGACCTGAGAGTGCAACCACACTCATTTCTCAAGTGAACTCTCCGCGGTGATGGGCGCCCAGCTTGTCCGCCTCATGAACTGGCAACCAGGCTTGCCGGTGGGGTGTCACGCCCGGGGGAACAGAGGGGGGGTTTGAACCTCGTGATCCAGTCTGTCTATTAATGTCCCCGTTCCGGAATCCCTTTTTTCCCAAGGGGCCCTGCCGAAGCGGCGCAATGAGAATTCCTGCTCTTCCGCCATGTGCACGGCGCACGATCCGCCTCGTCGTCTTGGAGGTTCGGCGAGTTCACCGGCCTGACCCGTTGGCTAACTGAGTTGTGTTCTCTCAGTCAGAACAGATTGCTCTTATTAGATACCATGCTATTTGGAGCGGCGCCCTCTGATTTATTGCAACAATTACATGTGGGGCTGGAGGATACTGCTTGGCTTCATGATCTAAATCAGCAGGGTACAGAAGCAGCGGTACTGTCCAGCCCGAGAAACTGCGAAGAATCAGTTGGCGGTCAGGGTCTGTTGTTTGGATATCTTGGGTCTTCTGTGGCTAGGTTAGTGCAGCGGTTTACAAGTTAATTAATTAATGCTCTTGCTTTCCCGAATCTCATCAAAGGCATCAAAAGGTCAGCCAGAAGTCATGCACCAGAAGTTTGGGCCTGTGTGTGTGTCACGTCCAGTGGTCAGAGGAGAAATCAGCACACAGCGGGCTTTGCATCTGTGCACATCGAGTCGATTTTATTGCTCAGTGTTAATTTAATGTTGCTTAAAACATTCAATGTTAATTTAATGCTGCCTGTGCTGCTTGTCCACTGGAAGCTTCCCTGTGAGGAACCACCATACATCTGGCAGCCTGTTTCCATAAGAATGCAAACTTTCTTCAGTAGTACCTTGTCGGAATGGACCACCAAGCTTATTGTTGAATAACTTCCATGCTGGGCTTGGAGAAGAAACAGCAAGTTTCTCTCCGAACCATCAGTATAAAGAATGATCTAGAAGGCAGATATCCCAGTGGGGCTTAATCTGTTGGTTGGCTGTCTAGGCCAAACAGTGGCTGCTTGGCGTGTGTGATGAAACTGGTGGTTAGTCTGCCTAATCAGGTAGCCTGGCTTACTCGAGTGCCCTATCAGTATGTAATCTGACATACCAGCACGCACCAATCAGCAGTCACGTTTTAATGAATTCACTGAACGACAACCAATCCCTGCCCGCCCCCACTCCTGGGACTGTCATATAGCGATGTATAGAAAAGCATTTTGACACAATAGGTCCCATCCCCTGCAGGGCAATGGCAGGGGAGTGACCACCTGGATGAGCTCAATACTGCGATCGTGAGGGAGACACATTAGCCCCCCGCTGAGTAAACATCATCCTGAGTCCATCGGTAATGTTTTAATTGTAATGTAAATTAGATTTATACGAGTGAGGGGCTAGTGCAGCCTTGGGCAGCAGCTGGTAATGCAGCATCGCATAATTGCCAGATTGCCTGATGAGTTAATGCATAGTGTACCCTGCTGTACTGTCATATAACGCCTGCCGGTCGCAGGACGTAGTCGCAACAACCGTTAACGTCAGATGGAGTGGCGACAGCAATGTCATGCAATAAAATGCACATTTTTATTTGCTGTGCTAATTGGTAATTATGGAGAACTCATCATTATTTGTTTCAGCTGAATCTTGAATTACAATTTTACCATTTTCCCTCACCACAAAATTAAAATTATTTTTCTTGTGGTTGCATTACAAGGTGAAGAAAAATATAGTAAATATTATTTTTAGCTGCAAACATAAATGCAATGAAATTACATATGTAATTTCTAAAATTATATTAGTTTTGATTTTAATTATCTGCCATTTTCCACAGTGTTTTCAAAAGACAGTGAACACATCATTGTGAGTAAGGGGGGGTTTTGATTGATTAAAAAATCACTTTGGAAACAAATGTTTTTCATCATACGTTACAATATGCAACGTGATCTACTATATCAATATCAATCAATCTCAGCAATGAAACACATAGTCAAAATATGTATAGAATGATAATACATTTCCTTTATTATTTTCAATGATGTTTGTCTGGGGTGAAATAGCTTCTATTTTACAGGTTAATCTTATATAATTATGTTATAAATGTTAACCTAGAACATTTTTGATAATGCAATGGGTTTGACTGTTACAATTTGTTTGTTTGTAATATGTTTGTTTGGGGTAAATATTAATCTAAACAGAGAAACAAATGAATGAATGAATTAATTGAGCAAACTGACCTTAGAGCACAATCTTAAAGCTAGATTTAGAAAATACTCTCTAAGGCTAATCAATGTGTTAAATTGTCAAAACAAATAAAGTAAATAAAATTAAATTTCTCACTTTGATTTTTAATGTACAAGAAATATTCCTGCTTCAGCTGTTTGGTCTGGTAAATGCAGATGTCTATATATTATCTATATTGTTTTGGGGAAAAAAGGCCAGATATTCAGCATTTGAAAGAAAGAAACGTGGAGATTACGACTGACCTTTGTGGTCGTGATACACACTCATCTAACCTTTCTTGTCACCTTTATAGTTTTTTACCTGGATTGTATTGTGTTAAAAGTGACTGTCTTGCTTTGCCCATGCAATGCATAGATTGGGCTGATGCCAGAGGGAATTCTTAAAAATCAACTCGCAAGCTCAGATAGTCACATTCGTTCACAGGAGGGCATGAAAAAGGCCAAGGAACAGCTAAACAATGTCAGTCCACGCAGATGTATTTCCAACAATCCCTGATACCTGGCCAATGGAAATGTGTACGACCATGTCAAAACTGTGATTCCATTCAATGTTATTGTCACTGCAATGATGTTACTCAGTCTAACCATTCTACAAGTAGGCAGATGTATTTATGCTGGTGGTGCCAAGAATTCAATTACTTGCCCTTAAATATAAGTGGGAATCCCCAATCAAACTGCTATTGTTCATGGGACTGTAGGACTGCTGTTCTATTTTGTTGTTGCTTTTTTTGTTGACGGGAAAAAAAATGGTAAAGATGCACATTGCTGGGTAATGTTCTGTGTGAGGAAAGGAAATGGTTCTGCTGAAGGAAGCTCATGTAACAGTAATATCCTGTCTAAATGTAATTTTGAAAACAATCAAAGCCATTAAGCTTCACACTGAGAGAGATAAAGACTGATAGTGCTGTGTGTGTGGTGTCTTTAATGAGTAATACTTCCTCCATCCCTGAAACATCAGATAGTTTTAAGGTTATAAATATATAAGCATGTGGGGGGAATGTGTTTCGTTTGCATTTTGAGGGTTATCCACACTCGCTGCAATGAATTTTTGCTGCTTAAAATGTTGATAGTGATACATTAGCTATTAGGTCCGATTGTTGTTATTGCTGTTGTCGTAAAATATAAAACAGGCATAAATGGATTTTGCAAAACACTTCTTGGGAATCTGTATTTGCCGACGATGGAAGATTATAGAAGGTAATGGCATAAACAGTAGAGGATCTTTATGTTCAGTGTGGCCGAATAATAGGAGTTTTTTGTAGCAGAGATAGATGGTGTTCAGCCAAATGGCTACTTTAATATTAGTTTAAATGCTAGAACTCGTAGCCATAGGTGAAAATTAGCGGGAGAACATTTTAAACTAAATTTGAGAAAACACTTTTTTACACAGCATGTAGTTGGAGTATGGAATAGTCTTCCTGCTAGTGTAGTGCAAGCTAAGAGTCTGGGTTTTTTATATCAGAGCTAGATAAGATTTTAACAACTCTGAGCTATTAGTTAAGTTCTCCCCAAACAAGCATGGTCAGCCGAATGGCCTCCTCTGGTTTGTAAATTTCTTATGTTCTTAATATCTGGACACAACTGAATAAGCAATTGATGACATTAGAATTTGGAGCTACAGCCTGTTTAATTTTATTGTCTTGTTGCATTGTCAGATCCTGTAGACAGAGAGACATCCTCATCTACCCCAGAGTGGTGTGGTGATACTCTGCACTCCAAGAATGAAATTCTCATTTCTGTGTGTTTCCCTCCATTAAAGGATTCTGTAAAATGGATCGTTGTAAGAGTAAAGACACAGGGTTCGGCTGGGTCGTGCTCTTAAGTTCCCAGCGTTGTGCCCATAAATAACCCAATTTGTCAAACACAGCTGACCCTGTGAGGAATTGTTTTATTTAACAGGATCAGATAGGCAGGTAGAGGAGGGTCTAAGGAGAGGTTGGGGAAAACGTGGGCAAAAATTCTGCATCTTTAGCATGTATGGGTTTTTATGTGGGTGTTTTAGAAGCCGAAGACTAGTTGTTTTTGGTTTCAAAGGGGCCTTGACCCCATGTCATACTGGGTTTGAGCGAAAGTATGTTTTAGTTAGCATCTGGCCTTGACTTATGACCTTGTGCTATTTCTCTAGCCCACAAGCTGTTACATTAAACTTGATTCTCTATGCAGTCTGTGTTGCATGGGGATTTATAATCTGAGTCGAACTATTGTGGAATGAGTCATTTTCTGACAGTACAAGGATTACCAACTTTTTTCAATGACAGAGGTGAAACTGATTATCAGATTCATTAGAGGTAGAGTCTAAGACTATGATGTCCGATGAGGGAAGGACAATTCAAAAGGATTTGAAGCCTCCTAGTCATGGAGCTCCTGCAGGATTTCAAATCAGAAATAAATGTCAGTGCATTGAATATTAGCATTAAATGAGAGTGGAGCTGGGCAGCATATGAATCTCTTATCTCCGGGGTTCAGGGTTCAAATCCCATCTCTCCTATGTAAGTTGCACATTTTCCTATGTTTGCACATGTTTCCTATGTTTTCAACTGGTTATCAGGTGAGTGTGTGTGTTTAAATAGCTCCTAGTGAGTGTGTGTTCATGCTGATGTACTGAAAGTCCAGGGAGCCACCTACCTTGCACCATGCATTTCCTGCAACAGGCTGCAGTCTCACCACAAACCTATAGCAGTTTGACAGATGTATTAAATATGTGGTATGAATACACCAGTATAGAATGTAGGCAAAGAAAATTGTATGCCTGTGCTAAGCAAGGGTAGCTAAATGGAGAGATTGTTGAACTTAAGGACTCGATTCAGGCGATTAAAGGACTTTCTGATGATGTGTTTTGCGTTTGTTATCATGTCGACTTCCGTGGGAGGGACAGGGTGACTTTCAGCTTCTATGTTTGACTTTGCATTGAAGCAAAGCACAAAAAGGAAAAGTGCCACTCCTGATTGCTCAGGTGACAGAAAAATGGGAAATCAAGCCTCCTGGTGCAGAAAGGGTGGAACTGAGCACAGCTATATAACACAAGGGAAACAGGCGGAAAAAAAAGCCTTTTGTTCCTTTGTTTTTTGGACAGCTCATTTTGTCAATAAAACAGTTTGTGCTTAAGCTTTTCTATAATTCCGTTCTTGAATATCTGGAATCCAGCCTTGAATCTGGAGATCCTGCCTCTGGCTAATTCCCAATAGTGACCCCCCCCACTGTTTCAGAGAACAACCACTTATGACTAGCTGTACGTCTTGCTAATGCACTGTAAAACTGCACTTGATGCAAGTCAGCTTTCAATGGCAAGAATCTGTTAGTTACAGTTCAATATGTACGACGTGATTTCAATGCATATCTATAATATGTGCGAATGTTTAAAATATCAATATCCTGTCTCTTGCTCACCAAGGAACTGTGGGCAAAAAGATAAATGACCTTTTATGACATTTGGCAAATCTTGTTTTTCTGATCCTTTAATGGTAGCATCTTTCAAATATCATCAAAATATACTTGGCAAGCAAAAGACTTCATCAAGAGACATCCTTACTATTTTTGTGGTGTAGACAATACTAGCCATTCTGTACTTATCCGAGTACTTCATGTCATTCATTCAGTGTAACAGTGTAATGGACGGGCCAAAATGTTTAGCAATTTTTAATATTATTTTTTGGCGTACTCTGGACACTGTTAATCATTTTCTGCATTATACCATATTATTCTAAATTCCTTTTCCAATGATTTTTAAAAAATAATACTGCCATTGTCAAATGGGTCTCACACAACAGTCTTGATTATTTGAGCAGGATAAACTGCTGTGTACACTGGCCTGCTATCGTCACCAGGAAAATGGACTTTTCTCTTACTTGCTATGTCTTCTGTAGAAGAGCAAATGTAGCCGAAGGGGAAGCTTGTAGAGGCTGCTTATGGAGGACCGTGTCTTCTCCGAAATAACAGACCTGCGGTGCCCATTATGTCCGGGCCAGAGTGGTAATTTTACAGTTTTGACCCGCTCCGCGAGTCTCTGAGTGCGCAGGTTGCTTGTCTTTGGTATGGAAATTGGTTGTTTTTCTCTGGATGTGTCTTCAGCCAGAGCAAATGAATGAAAACCGCTTCACTTTTCCCAGAATTTTGACGAAAAAAAAAAATATATAATCAACTTTTTTGAATATTTTTTTTTTTGTGTAAGTAACATCTGTTTTATTTTTTGTAGAAATCACGTTAAATCCATCTATATTTTTTTGCACGAGTTTATAAAATGTATCATCTTTCAATCGGCAATTAAATTAGATTAGCCAATGAAATGGTGTTCTTAAACCAGTTATTTTGTGCACTAGATTGTGAAGCACTTATATGGAGGATGTTGTCACTAAATCTAAGCAAGTAGTAATCGGAAAATCAGCTTGATAGAAATCCTGTGTGCATTCACCCAACTTCCTTAAACTTTCTGGTTCGGAGTACTGGAGAGCCTGGAGCATCTCTGAGGAAGTGCTGAGCAGAAAGCAGCCTGGATGGGCTTCCAGCCCAACACAAGGCATTCATTTCCCGCCAACTAACCTCAGCACATGCACTCAGACTATAGTGCAACCCACTGAGCCACTATGCTCACCCGCAATGTGTCACAATTTAACCAATCACCATCAAGTCTAAGAAGCCATGTTCAAAAACAGAAGCTTATTTATGGTGCTATTTGTCTGAAGTCGCTCAAGATGTCTTCACTTTGAAAACTGGATTTGAATTAGTTGAACTAGTATTTGAGTTGATTATGTGTTAGTGGCTGGGGTTTTAGTAGATCTGTACAAGAATGGAACGTCGACATGACAGATTAGCTATAAAGAAGCAAAGCTTAGGGCCAAGGGGTGTGTAATATAGATGGGGTTAATTTACCCCCGTCGTAAAATCCCAACAAAATTTTACTATTTTTTCAGTACAAACTATACATATTAGGTACTGTTCTATCTTTGATGTTTTAGGAAAATTAATGTTCTGCCTTCCGATGTTTTGAACTAAATTACTGTCATCCCACACAATTAGACACACAACTTCTGCTCATCAGTGTTTAGGTGCATGCCTGTTAAGCGTTCATGCATTAGCATATTTAGCGCATAGGCACTAATGTTAGGTTTCACAGACAGGCAGTGTTTTGCTTCTTAAAGCTTTTTTATATGGGTCAGCTTGACTCCTCTGACATGGTGCTTCAGGATGAACATTTATTTATAAATACATTTTCATTTTGGGGATGAATTATAAGATCAGACAAAACAGAACTCGCAATCTGTGATTTTTAAGTATCAATCCTAATTATATAGACACCAAAAATATGAAAATGAGACCAAAGTTGCAGTCATAATTGCTGAAAACCACTAATGGTATTTAACTTTGGCTTTCCCGTGCGCAGTATGATGCACAGCGATGTTGAGATTCACCGTCAGCTGTCAGACGTAGCAGCAGGAGTAGCGGGGCGAGACGCACACTCCAAAGCGCTTCTGAGGCAGTGCTACGTCAGCCCGGCTCCAGTAAATGATGATGAGAGCACAGTCCCCCGGGTACCATGTTTCTGTCACCCTGTCTGAGTGAGTCACCGCTGAGTTCCAGTAAAGGCCATTGTATCATTGTCACACTCACACACACACACTTCACAGCATCAATTAGAATCTTCCAGGCTCCTGAGAAAACACCCAAGCGTGAAAGGGGGTTCACTGATGGTTTGGTTTGTGTCGAAACATTCTGATTGCAATAAAATAAATATCATTTTCCTAGAAAAATTATCTTTTTCATTTGGTTCTGTTCTTTCACATTTTTCCGCAATATGAGATCACCTTAAGAGAGAGTGTAAAAAATAATAAAAGAGCTAGCCCTCTCTGGGATATTTTTCAGTTATTACTGTGGAATAAGAGGTGAAGCAACTCCATTTGGGCATATATCGAAATTCCTTTTTCCTCCAGCTGTTAAATTGAGAAGTACGTTTTGGGACAATGTGCTCTTAAATTGAGAAAATAAAAAAAGATCGTAGTGTGCAGCTGAAATAGAGAAACCGTGCAAACCAAAGTAACATTCTGTACGCATTCAAAGAAACACTGGGCTAAAATAACATGGTTTAAAATGCTACACTGGTAATTACAGGCAAGTATGACCTGAAGCAATCAACAGGCAGGGAGAAGTTTCCAGTCAATACTCTCTTTTAAAGTGCAGAGCAGTTTTTTGCTTTTTGGTATTTTTCTTATTCTTTTGCCACATTTTTTCCCTTTTCTCCTGCATTTTTTTGCCGAAGTCTATGTCTGTCTTGCACTGATTGCACGGCCGGACTCATCAATGGTAATAGAGCACTGGAGAATTATGCAAGGGTTCACAGTCATGTTTCCTGCAGTTGAATTTGATTTCCGTGCCAATGAAATCTATGTGTAGCATAGACAAACATATTACGCTGAGATATTCAGTGAGTCGTCCTACCCTCTTGACACTTCAATGTTGACATGTCATTCAGGAGTACAAAAAATAAATATATAGAACGTATGCAGACTGAATATGTAAACAATATTTGATTTAACCATTTTTATTACTGAGCATATTAGGAGACTTTTGCCTGTTCTGTGGGATTATGCTTTTTATGAATAGCTTTGTCTGTGAAAGAATATCAAGCCGAAGTAACTAAAATTAATCAGATGTTGGCTTTATATTATGGTGTTATTGTGAATTTCTCCATTCTGGTCGGGTCAGATAATCTTTGGAAAATAGTATGCCAATTTTATGGTTATATGAGTTGTGACAAAAGCTTGATACTTCAAGGAAAAATTTACATTTTAAGTTTTACAGAATGTATTATAAACTTTCGTTCTTATAGGAAATACTGACTGTTAGTAGTCGATGCTTTGAGGCATCAGGAAAGGCAGATGAAAGAATGGTGTAAATGTAAGTCTTCTTTGGATGTGTATGCAAAGAAATAAACATCCATTCATCCATCCATCCATCCATCCATCACCACCTGTCCTGCAACATGAACATGACAAATCAGAACCAATATAGGAATCAAACCCACAATCAGGCAGCATATGACCACTCTGTCAGCCAATAATGAAGCAGTATGTAGTTCTTTAAATACATAAATATCTCCATGCACAGGTTATGAGATTTTGTTATTAAGATTTTATGTTTATCTAGGTTTGTCTTTGGGAAAGATGCTTTTGGGGGGAAATTATGGCAGTGGAGCAAGGAGCAGGCTGTTCTCTAAACCAGTGTTTCCAGACCCGGGCCTCGGGGTTCATGTTTTTGCTCCCTCCCAGCTCCCTGCCAGACAGTCCACATTTTTGCAAAATGTTGCAGAAACTTTGCATTGTCTGCTGGTCCCTGTGCAGTGAGTGCTATGTTGATGAAGTGCTGTCCCTTAGATGATGCATTTCATCAAGGTCATGGCTGCTCAGCCTTTAGCTGAGTAGGGATATTACCCTCCAATCCCTGAGCAGGATCCTTGATTCATATTCAAAACTTGTTTCTAATCTCTCAGTTACCAAAAAACCCCAAGCTAGGTCATCGTTGTGGTGGAAGATGTTCCACAAGCATCTCAAGGACCTCATTTTAGTAAGAGATATTTTACACACAAAGGGCAATCCCTGTGGTTCTAGAAGCTTCACATACTGGTCATCGTCATAGTAAAAGATATTCTACAAGCTTCACCAAGGCGATCACAGTAGGACAACATGGTTGTGCTCACACCGGACCTGGAGGTGTGAGCTACCAGTGCTAGCTACATTTTGACGATGATTATTGATTATTATTGACAACAACAATGGCAGCAATAACAACAAGAACAACAATAATCATGTTTAATTGTTTTAATTGTTTTATTTGCCTCTATGAATGTACTATTATCATGTTATTAATATTTATCCAGTACGGGGTTGTAGTGCTTTTATTTGTAGTCATGCAGTTCTACTGGGATTTTATTATGCAGCATCACTGGCTGGTGCCTGGTGGTAGGAACAGTATCAAATGCCTCATTTTACATGAGCCATATTTCCAGGGCAGAGTCAGCTGAACAGGCAGAGTATGAAACGTCTCAGTATATTTAAGCACTCACAGTGCTTTTCACAATGCATTACATGTGCATGAGATTTCATTGTAAATAAGTACTTCTCCTGCACTTCTACCAGCCACCCCCAACAAAAAAAAAATCAGCTTTTGATTTATTTAACCTTATGCAGTTACAGTCCAGTGCTAATGGATTTAATCATACATGCCAGTGAAACAACCAGAACATGCAGAAAAATAATTGGTTATGCATCCCTTCCCTCAATGAAAAATGCATCGTTTGTGGACAAATATTGTATTTGAGCAAAGAAACAGACTCTGGATTGTGAGCTGTCCCAGAAGCGAAGACGTACATGGGGGCAGACCAGCACTCTGCTACTGAAGGGGTTCTGATCAATAAATGAACCTTGTGAATTGTTTGAATTGATTGATTCCTGGGTCTATTATTGATATTCCTTGTGCTTAGAAGCGGTTTCCCTCTCATTCCAGTTTACATCGATTAACTGTCAGCGTCTAAATATACATTTATAGATGGACAATTTTACATCTTGTTGGATTTGGTTAAATGCCATTCTCGTATCTCTGCTCCGACAACAATGATTGGTGAACTTAAAAGCAGTGTTGGGGCATGGGTTTGTAAAACAGGGACGTCCGGTTAATCTTATATGTCGCCTGGTCTGTCTTGACATAACCAAGTCTTGCAGAACAGGATGGAGAAATTTGTGAGAGTTATAGAAAGAAAGAATGAGAGCACAGGTACAGTTCGAAGCTGGTGGTATGTTCGATACAAGAAAGAAGTGAGTCATTAAAAAAAAAATCATTAAATTCCCATAAATATAACAAATAAAGCATGGTTCATTGGGTAACACTGTTGCCTACAACTACAGTATGTGTAAGTGCCCCTTAACAAAATATCACCCTAGGCCCCTCTGTTCCCCTTATATTATATGCATTTAAAATTTTGTGTATTCAAGGGCCCTGCAAAGTGTGGGCCCCCTTAGTTTGCCAGGTATCCATGTCCCTACTGTGCCTCTGTAGTTGTATGTGTGTTCGTATGCCTGATGTATAGACACACACAAACACACACACACACACACACATAGTTCATCAGGCATGTGGAGAAGGGAGGAGCTGCTGGTTCCTGTTTCATCAAACTGCTTAATGTGAATTTGCGCATAAGCTTTAGCGGCACTGAGTGCTCTTTTTTTAACTTTCAAGTGCCTGCTCCTCAATAACAAATATATGATTTATATGAAAATAAATACATGCAGTTCCTGGGTCACGAACATCTGACTTACAAACAGACTGCCATAAAGCTTATTATATCAAAAATGTTGGGAAAATACAATATTTCATAATAACAAATGCACACACTTTGAAAACATTGCATGGCATCAATGGTCCTTTAGGTACCATGCTCTAGGTGCAGTACAGTATTGTATGTAGTTACTTGTATTATTACTATGTTATTATTTGTCACAACTTTGAAACGTTCAAGGACAGACATGGTGGCAAAACAAAAGGGGGTTTATTGAACTCAAAAGAACAGAGACTGGAAATAAACAGGATCACAAGGGATCAAAAATGGGAGGAGTGGTACAAGGAAGGGTACAGGTAACCAAAGGGTTTGACATCAATGACTGGACTGGGTAACACAAGACTGGGAAGCATGTAAATCTGAAATTAACGAGGGAGTTAATGAGAGGCAGGTAGAGTGATTAACACAAGGGCAAGAATGAGAGGCAAGACAAAACAATAACTGGTGTGGCTTTTTAGGGCTATGCTAGGGAGGAAGGTCAAGTGGACATGGTGGACAGAACATGACATTATTGTTATTAATATTATGTACTGAATTATTATTTTCTGGCTTACAAATTTTACTTAAAGACAGAATTGGGGAACGGATCTCATACAGGTGACTGGCTGTATCCTTCTACCATGAAATTCTCCATTTCTCCAATGGTATAATAAGATGATTTCAAGAATTCTACTCGTTCTGTGTGCCATGCTGTATGTTGGTATAATTTTTTGTGGTTTTTTTTCCATTTTTTTTATAGCCGTTGTCTGAAATGTAATGTAAGCAGAAGTCAGCTTTCATATCTTCTTTTGATCAGCAGAAATTATAGATGCGTCCCGTTAAATTCCCCCACTTTAACTGCCTGCTGTATTAAAGAAAAAAAAGAAAAAAAACTGGTCACCATTGAGCCGCAACAAAGTAGCAAGTGGCATTGAAAGAGTGTCAGATGTAGCAGTGGTCTCATGCAGCACCCATGCTTAATTAATTAACTGCATGGTTCTACCACAAGCTGGCGCTTCTTCTTCCTGGATATCAGGACATTTTTTTTATTATTATTTTTTGATTTGGTAAGACTTTATAGGCCTTTTTTTGTAAGTAATTTAAGTAAGGGTATAGTGCATTTTAGATGCAAGCTTCATAAGGCAGTCATAATGCATAATATACATAGTTATGTGTCATGCCTTTTTGTAAATATTTACAACCATATTTATAATGCTTGATGTATGCATTATTTGACATGAATGTGTTTATAAATTACTAAATTACTATGTGACCTTAAGTAAAGTGTTGCCTTTCATTTTTCTCTTGCAGCTACTTACAGCATGAAACCTTCTACCGTACATTTCCACAGGTCACCTATGTGGTAGCAGGTGCTGAGTTCAAAAATTGGTGCTTTTATCTTGCTGTCTGATCTGAGTACCTTTAAAACTGTCGAAGGAGATTCTTTTACAGGTCCCAGCCGCTAATGTGTTTACCCATTACGGTGGCTTGTGTCCGAAGCAAGCGACGTGTAATTGAAAAGGCCGAACTGCTCGTCGGCCTCGACATAGATCACATACCTTTAATAAGTCGCAAATGATTTGCATGAGGGAACAACCAATTTACACTGCCATGCTGTGAAATTGAAATAAAAAGAAGATCTCCTTTCTTTGGCTTGCCTTTATCTGACAAATTTTTCCCTGGCTGCATTGTAGCTAAACACCCAGTTGCTTTGTCTTAGAAAGCACAACTTACTTACACACGTGGGGGTATTTTGAATGAATCCACAAAACAAAGATTCAAAACGACAAAGCAGAACCTTCATTTCTAAGTGCCACTGGCCGCCATAACAAGAATGTTCCTCAGAAGCATGTTGTTCAATCTCTTGATCCCACTTTATAGGCAACTGGTGAAAAATGCTGTTCATCCATCCATCCATCTGTCCCTCCATCCATTCATCCAACCATCTATATGTCTATTTTCCATAACCTTTTCTCAGGGTATGGCTCCTGTGAACCTGGAGACTGGGAACAATGCAGGGGACGCCCTGGATTGGGTGACAGTCAAAAGAAAATAGGCATTGTTTGTATTGCAGATTCATCCAGCAAAGATTAATCAGTTTAGCAGTGTAAGCCAAAGCAAGCGCAACTACGGTTGTTACTAAATGAACCATATCTAATTGGAAGTACTAAACTGAGTTAATAAGGTTCCATTATGGCATTCATGAATGCTCAGGCTAGGTACTGGCCGGCATATCCTGCAGAATCGTCCAACAATCAGCACGAATTGCCACAGGCGCTTACGGCATATCGATTTGCATATTACTACACGCGATGATCTCTTTTCAGTTTGTTTATCTGAAAAATGTGAAGAACAATTCGGGGGAGGGGATAGGAGTCTAGGGAAATGTCCACTGTGAGGATGAGGGGACTGGGAGTGCTGGATGTGGCAATACTGCAGCGGTGGCGGCTTGGGGGATCTGTGGGCTGGACTGGGAGTCCTCCTGGATGAAATTTGTTGAGATACATATTACCAACTGGAGGTAGGTGGGATGTCCCCCACTCTTAATCATGCCTGCCCATGCAGCCATTAGTTGGCTGGGAAAATGCCCGACATGCCAGAAGCCTTGGTGGCTGGTATTCCACTGCTCAATCCGTATTTGCGCTAATCGCAATAATTGTGTGCCGGTTTTCCCGGAGAGAAATATCAGATTGATATGGTCATAGCGGTGCCTTTTAGCTGAAACCTGGAATTCAAGAGGTCCTCAGTGTTACAAGCTTGGTGAAGAATGGGATTCAGATTCTGGAATTTCACCGCCGGCCCCAAACACACACCATCCGAGATGTATGGTTCAAGAAAGAATAGTATTGGTAGTGTTTTTTTCTTCTTTTTTTACATTTCCTCTTTCATTTATGAGTAGTATGTTATTTCATTATCAATTTGCATACACTCTTAGGCACATTGCTACATATATGCTCTACTGGAGCGAATCTGAGCCAAGCTGTACTGGGGATTCCTATAATAATTTCCTTTCCCTGTCATTCTTTTGAATGTGTTATACACACACACACACACACACACACACACACACACACACATCCAAATAAGCTATTAAACTAATTTTCTCTGCATGTAAGGCTATGCTGTTGTAAGTATACATAATACCGAATACATATGCTGTATGTGTATATCATGTGCATATCCATGTGCCTGTGTGCGGAAAAAGAAAGTGTCTCTGGGTCTGTTTTTAACGCAAATGAGCCAGAAAAAGTCAAAACAGGAAAAAACTGCTAAGAACAATCATTTGTGAAATACTTTGTTTACATTTACATGAATAATCACCCATTCTAATCATTTTTTAACATGCATCTCTAATGTGGTGTGCAATTATACACATGCTTGTATGAGTATTTTTTATGTAGCTCGAGAGTATATCTTTCCAGTTATATGTTTCTGATTATTACTCTTATGCATATTCTTATACTTACTGGGTAGTATACTGGTGTAGCGGGTGGATGGTGCTGGGAGTCGAATCCTGTCCTGGATGTTTGTAGGGAGTTTCCATGTTCTTCCTATGTTGCGTGGGCTTGCTCCTGCAGTCCATTTTGGTGAATTAGCATTTGCAAATCGTCCATTGTGTGCGAATGTGCGTGCAAGTAAATAAACACCCTGTAGTCTGTCCTGCAGAGGTTACAAGCCCTTCGTCAGCCAATACTGGATAAGTGGTAGGAATATGGAGCAGTTCTATTGTTACACTTTTATTGTTGTGGTGGAATATCTGTCAATTATTTTTGTAAATTTTATAAATGGCAATAAGGAAAAACTGAAATGAATAAACAAGCAAATAAACAGCAAAGCATTTGGGAGCAACGAAAACAATATAATTGTCTTGTATGTGTGCAGAGTTTACACCGGAACCTGCAAAAACCGTAGGCATAAACATTCTCAGCTGTGAAGTTGAGTGACTCGGAATCGCTTTGTCCAGTGATCCATAGTCATATTTTACACACCTCCGCCAAGTGTGGTGTAATAATTGGTATTTACTTGAAGTATTGTCCCCATCCCCATTGTTGTATTTCCTTAACTCTAAAGTGCCACTCAAATATTGTCGCATGGGTCCCACTAATTGAAGTGATTCAGAAGAGCTATTCAATACATATGTCCCAATTGATTTTAAATTTGCTGTTTTTCCCCCATCCTATTAATAAAAAAGACACAGGACAAATGTATGAGCCACCTACAAATGTACCATTATTGAATTTTTTTCCTCTCGTGGACCTTCAGTTAGCTATAAACACCAATTAATACATCACAGCTTTTGGTCTTCTCACAGTCAATTTCAATTACTCCTCCCAAAATAAACAGAGAGTCAACAATGGAATGTGATTTTACCTCATGCATTCCTGGAGCCACTGAGAGTACACTTACAATGATTGGTACTTTGAGTCAAAAAAGGTGTATAGATTTTCTAGGATGTTGCTTTGTGTGAGGGGAAAAAAATATGGCCTTGCAATATTGAAAAGTAAATCCACAAACCTTTTGTACACATAGTTCACTCTACCTTGAAACATCTAAAGCAGTAGCCAATTCATCCACGTGACTCTTGCTTCAGCCTGAGCTACAGTGTTTTTCTTCCTCTGATCTGTTTTGTACATTTCACTTCAGTAATGCAGGCCAAGCTCGTATTGTGTTTCACTTATCATGTTCTGATTATTGTTATGCGATGTTTGACACTTGACGGGCCACACCAAATAAACACCTTTGTATTAGCCATCAGAGGCATTATTTCGACGCGCCATCAAAATTCATGTTTGGAACAATAAAGACCCCCGGTTTTGTGTACAGAGGAAGAGGACTGTAAGTGTCAACAGGGGGCAGTAAATCGCTACGTATTAGCAGAGACACTGCATCCTGACTTCCTTTGTCTGTGGGAGATGGTAAAAGCAAAGGATAGTTTTGTTATTTCTGATGCTAAAAAGCATCTAAACACACTCGGTTCCAATTTTGACTGTGTTGCTTTCAATGAAATATATTGTGATTACACATATTTGCATGAAATGATTATTTCTATAAAAATTAATAAATGTGTTATATTTTATTTGGGTATGACATTGAAAGATTCTACAAACTTTACTAAATGTTTTTTTTTTACTTTTTTTTTTTAGCTAAGCTGGGCGGGCATCTTCCAAAATATCATACAGGCTGTGGTTTTACTAAAACAGCTGTGAATGATATTTCTCTGTTACCAATCAAATAACTAACCTTTGTACATTTGTTAGTGTATTTTGATGTTATCGTTTATTATACTATGTTAAAATGTCTGTTATGAGTTCTAATATGTTATCAGTAAATTTTTATAATAATTCATTGATCTATATAGCATGACAAAACATTGTTATTTAGCTCAGGTTGTACACATTTTGTATATTCTGCACGTTAATTAATGATCATTAAAATTTAATTAATTTATTTTTATACGTCTGTCACCTCTTATATAAGGTACATATATGTTCAAACCTTTCATTAAACTATTGTAAACCTTAGGAGATTTGATTCAAACGTTAACTGCAAAAGCCACACGTAGTTGTGAAATTTTAAAGGACTATTGGAATTAGAACATCCATGTGAATTAAATTTAGGTATGTATGGGGGGGGGGGGGGGTAATTGAAGCTAAGGACATTAAAGCAGACAGAAAAATT